>CM065052.1:161892625-162492625 GCA_032883995.1 Coronaproctus castanopsis
GCACGTTTAAAGGGAAAAATAGATACGTTATGGGTGAAATTCACGCTAACCTTAAGGTGCTTTTGTTTTTAGTTCTATTCTTTTTAATACTCCTACATGATTCATATATATCTATATATATATGAGTGCTCGTTTACCGACAATGAAATAATAACTTATCCCTCTAGTGTGTATGCATTTGGCATAAGCGTCGTGTCGTCTGCACGTCTTTTAAATCACTCGGGTTTCGTGCTATCGCCTACTACTAATTTGCATAGGATCGATGTATGTTTACACCTACATTTTTTCCCCGGAAACACCTGTTATTTTTCCGACGAACGCGTGTATATAGATTTTTCTTAGAACGCGGAGGTGGACGAAATGGAATCGAGTTTTTTCTCGGTTATTGCCCGGTTCCGCTTAACTTTACGCCGCCGAGTTACCATTTGAAAATCTCTGGACGTTTACGGAACTCTACCGTTTAATAAAATCCTTAAACCGGCTATTAAATCTAATCTCACGAATAACGTCGCTTACGTGCTGCTGTTATTATCGAATTTAATTACGAGTAAAGTCTCGTCAACTTCGAAACTTGATGGATAACGTCGTCTAATTATTCCCAACCCGAATATTTATATAGGACCGTTAAAACGACGCTCTCCGGCGAGTCAGTGTGTCTTGCTTTGCCATTGACTTTTGCGGCTTATTTACCGTTTTCAGCAGGCTGTACTCATGTTTACCGACTAATTAGACCGGAAGCTGAGTTGGCTAAAGACCTTTTTACCGCGTAAAATTCTCGTCCTAGGATGAAATGCGAACTTGGATCGTGCGGGTAGAATGGTAGAATGCTAAAGATATATATATATATATATATATATATATATATATATATATATATATATATATATATATATATATATATATATATATATATATATATTAATCGATTATAATGACTTTTCGCTTCAGTTCCTTGTGCACATATACAGTTTTGCTTAATCACGTCTGAAATATGAAAAGAAAATGTTAAATGAGAAATTTTACAGAAAAAAATTTTCATTTTTAAGTCATTTAGTACAAATAAATAATTCTCGTTCATTATTTCTTCATAATTATTTATTGGATATCATTCTAGCGCGGTACTTTTAACCATAACGCAATTCGACTATTTTAAATTTACTTCGTTAGTATTGAAAATCTCTACGTTGCGTTTCGTTCTTGTCTTACGAAGTAGTTTTATTTATTATTTTAATTTTAAATCGGGAATTATTTAATATCCGTTCGTATTCGCATTGTATCCCATATTCGATTATTTCTTTTTCGATGTTATTTTTCTAATAATTTACATTTTATTCGCTTTATAGTTGTCCTTCCTTATTCACATTAACAACGAGATAATCCTAATGTTAATCCGCCTCCAGTACCGGAGCTCGATATCAAAAGCCCCACTTTTAATAATAAGTTACAAGTCGTTCGAAATAGATACTTCGGTTGTATTTTCGACGCACCTCGCTATGCCAAAATCGACAGCATGCGCATAATTGCTCTGTATTAGTAGAGATATTGTTCTAAAATCATCGACTGACTTTTTCTCAATAAGTGTTTCATCTCTCCTCAGTTACCAATTATACGATTCCGGACAATTTCCTTTCACGTACTCCAAATATAAACACGGGCGACTTAAACGTAATATAATGTAGTAATAAGCTATAATTAATTAAATTTATTACTAACCCCCCCCCCCCTTTTATGCCACCCAGTTTCGTATTTTTCCTATATTATCGATAATATAAGAATTGAAGTCGCGAACGTTATATTAAAGCAGTTTAAGTTTCAAAATTAACGTGTATCAGTAATCGGTATTTAATTTATTTTTGTAGCACTTTTTCCTGCAGTCGTGAAAACATTTGTCACACTACTGTTACTTCGATGTTGCGATAAGGTGTCGCCGGTACGCGATGTTTGTGACTCGTGTTATATTTTTATGTTTACAACTTTATGCAATTCATTTTGTTCAAAACTGAAATAATCCGATGGAATTTTCAAACAGCTGACATTTTCTTTATCGTCGATGAAATATTGCTCGGTTTTAAAAGCGGATCTTCTTAAATTTCCAGTATTTATATTGCCGTTTTCTCGTTAAGTATGTTGGTGCTTCCGACAGTTCATTTCACTTTTTCTTCTCGACCATACGCCGTATCCTCAACTACGCAGATCGTTTTCTGTTGTATTTTCTTCACAGTTTAATTCAAAAAAGATATTACGTGAACTTTTTTTTTTTTTTCTATTGGCTAACATAATCGTAAGTTTCATAGACTCGTTTGATTGACGGAGAAAGTTTACATTTGAGAAACGTACTTATATAACGCATTAATAATTATCTATAATAAGCGGTAGCCGTATTGTACGTAAAATATTAATATTTCCTCTAGTCATTTGTCGTATACCGAGAAATACGGACGTAGCTATCGAAACAAGCATAAATTCGAGTATCTTTTTTAATTAATTACTAAGCATCATTTTATATTACAAATTGATACGACTTAAACGATTAATTATGATTTTTAAATCGGATAATAATTATTTTTTTTTTCTCTTCGAATTTGGCCATATGCATGTCGGCGGTTCTATCTCATTTTTGGATCTTTTAAATTGGTCGATTTTTTTATAATTTCCAAATTCTACTCCGTTATCAATCGTTGCACATTATCTAATTTCATCGAGATCCTTTTTCTTCACACCATCTCGGCCTGGTGTTCAACCTATCGTAAAATGCACTGATGGAGAGTTCGTTTTATTACTCATTCTCCGAATGTTGTTTTCCTCGTAACGTCCAGATAGCTTTTCTACTTTCTCGTATAAGTTCTTCATTATGTCCGTGTTTCTGAACATCTAGTTCTTTTATTGGGACCAGAATTTTTTTGTAATATTTTTTTTTTTTTTTTTGTCCAACGTTTCAATTTTTCCAATATCATTTAGCTCTAAGCATTTGGCTGCGTGTAATATAATACAGTTGTATTTTAGTGTCTGATCTATTATTGTATAGATTACTTTTTTTTTTCAATTTTCTGCGGTTTTCCCCCGTACATAATATACCGTCGCGTGAAATCCGATTATTTCTAATAACGCGTCTGTTTTTTCTTTACGATCGACCTTATATTACGTAAATCTCGGGACGTGTGTTTTTCTTTTAGTTTTACGTGTGCACACAGCGGCGTAGCCAGGTGGCGGGTTTGGGGGTCTGAAACCGCCTTGGAATCAATCTTGTAATAAGAAATACTCGTTGTTAAATGCAGTTTTGTATTTGTTAAACCTATTTTGTTGTTTTTTTATTTTCATTTATTTTATTTAAATTTCGTTGTTTTTGAAGTAAATAAATATTTTTGTAATATAGGAGGTACTAGAAGAATTTTGTAGACGCGAAGAATAGATTTTTAATTTTTAAATTTAATTAAGTATTACTATGTATATTATTCCTTCCAAAATTATAAAATCATTTATCGTTTATTTTTTCATTGTACTTTGTAACCATCTTCTTCTGTCCTCAATAACATACTATTTAGTATTAGTGTGTTCCAGTGACGTTAAGTATTTCCGCCGTCTATCGCTTCTAATAGCATTACATATTCAACGTCTAATAAGCATAAAAATAACTCTGGTGAGTTGGATTGCTTAGGGCTTTAACCTACTTGAGTTTTGGTTATTTAACTTGGGTTTACTGTTATAATTTAGTTTTTTTTAACCCCCCCCCTTCAACCAAGTCTGACTACGCCACTGTGTGTACATATTATAATTTGTTAATAGCGGAAACGTGAAAAAAATGTTATTGTTGATCCGTAACTTGTGTATTCTTTCATAATAATAATAATAATAATTATAAACCGTTGAGATTATAATTTAGTTTAAATCCCCCCCCCCGTTCGTACGTTAGATAAACTGGAAAATATTTTTTAAACTTTACAGAACGCACTATCGTTACAAGATGTACTTTAAAAAATCAAATAGAACATAGAACCGATCGGTAAGATAAAATCGGTCGTTTAATAATTATAATAACTCCCGAATAACCGCAGTTATAATAATGATGATAAATAATTATCGAATATATCCGGGACTATAATCGGAGACGCTGTTCCTTCTACGTTCTTATCTATTGTCGGATAATAAGAACGACCTTTAAACTTCCGATCACGTTTTTCTCGTATAAATTGTCGACCACCCGTCGTCTTACATCCCAAAACGAATAATTTGTTTTATATATAGGTGTCATTATCATTATTATTATTTTAAAATTCTATCATTCATTCATCGTCCTAATTCGCACGCATTATTATAAGTTGTCATTACGCGTTGAAAAGTTTATTCGACCGTAACTGTTTTATTACGATATAATTATTATAATAATAATAATAATAATATAAAAAAATTATACGCTTAGTTATATAAATCGATCGGTCGCGATTATTATTCTTACTAAAATAAAATAAAATAAAAAGATAAAAATCGAAATTAAAAAAAAAAAATGGCCGGAGAAATAAAAGAAAAAGTCGCGACCGTGTACCATAATTTGAACAGCGCCGTTCAGGAGATAGTTAAAGTATTTTTGGATTTTCTGGTGATTTTCCGGGAATTCGTGCAGAATATTTGGAAATTACAAATACTGTGGTTGAAAGTAGTGTTCGTATTTATCGACAGTCTCTTGGTACTTAGCGGCGTATTTATCAGTGCGATTTCGAAATTATTAAACAAGGGTACTTCAGCGATCGATAAATTTTTCGATACCGTATTAAAATTGACTCAACGCGTTTCCGATACGGTTAGTAAGCGTTTTAAACCGAAACACGAAAAAATAGAAGATGAAACATCGTGTTAAAATTTTATTATCGCGATTATTATGCGAATTTCCGATTATTTCGAAAATAATTTTACGACTTATGCGCCTATGCGCTAAATCTCGACTTTTAATAAAAGTAAGTAAACTATTTCCGAATACGGTCGCTTCTTTAGTGGCGACCGAAGTGTTCGTAGATTTCCGTAGAAAACTCGTCGAATTTTGAATAATATATTTTCCGTTTTTCCTCTTATTCGTGTTTTCATTAATAGTGAATTATTATTTTTTAAATATACGTATTAATAATTAATAGTAATAATAATTATTTTTATTATTGTAATATAAAAATCCGATAACAATATTTCAATTATGTGCGATTTTTCTTTCGAAATAAATGGCGTGTAAAATATTCCAAACTTCTTTTATTTAATTTTTTTAACTCGCGGATTTCGATATGTGTATCTATTTTTACCAGCACCATTTTTATATATATATTTATATAACGTATTTTTCAAAACGCGTATTATCGCGTAATAAACGTAAATAGCAAATAAGTAAACATCGATAAATAAAAGTAAAATTACCGAAATAAAAATAAAAAAAATTATATACAGTTAGCCGTGAGATAACAATGCATACAAAAATGCGTCTTATGAACTCGCCGGTGTTCATTCCTATATGCATCAGAATGTTGGACAATGAACAAGAGCTGATACACAACGCATTGACGCGTTTGAAATGCACTGCTGGAGGCGAAAGCTAAGGGGATACCATGGACTGCGAAGAAAACTAACTTGTCAATACTTCGAGAAATTAAGGTGGAACAACAAACCATCAGCGTACGCAGTATCATACGACAAGATGGATTGGAAAAAATGATTATTAAGAGCGCGGTAGAGGGTGGTCGGAAAATCAACAAGGATATATATATATGGATAGAGTTAAAAGAATCCATCGCGTCGATACGAGAAATTATGGACCGGGCAGCAGATCGAACTACATGGCGGCCAAGCACGTTCGTTTATGAGGATTCATAGGCTCACGATGATGCTCGAATCGAGCCATCGACGATGATGATATACGAAAATAAAACGACACTAAAAGAATTAAAAAAAAATAATCGAATTAATTAAAAAATAAACGTAAGTCGAATATTACATTTTTGCCATAACATTAATAATAGAGATATTATGTAAAATCAAATGAAAAAATATATATTTTATTATTATTATTATTAATAATTAAGAAATAAACGAAAGTTTACAGTTAAAAGTATTATAGAAATCTACGTTTCATCCTTTTACGTTTATATTTAGTATACGTATAAATTGTCTGGAATCGTAGTTGCGTCGATGAACAAAATTATTTTCGCGCCAACAACAGTAATTATTGAAAAATCAAACGTCGATTTCGAATTAACTGTTGCACTTGAAATCGCAATACCAGACTGTGGACGAGAGTATGTTACTTCGGAGCGGAATCCATACTTTATAACAATTTATTTCAAACGTTCAAGTGTGATTTGCTATTAAACGACGTATAAGTAGCATATATCGTTTCGTTAGTTTTAACAGGTGTAGAGGTTTATAAGCTGGAGAAGTTCGGCCTTTTATCAACAACATCTAATATCGGATTGAGTCGGACTCCCTAATCATATAGTAGATTTTTATATTTATAACTGGATGGTAATTTTTCTAGATATGGTATTTGGTGTAGTTTAATATATATAATATAAAATATATATTCGAAGAAGATGAATATGAAGAGATGGAGATTTAGACAAGTATGTGTTTTCGACGGAACAGTATTGTAGAAAATATACGATTGGAAAAATTATGGCTATTTTCACTTGCCTCTTATTTACTAACTACTTGCTAAATTATGAAATGACTAAATATCCCGTTTATTATTTTTAAATAAAACATCAATTTCGCCAATACTATATTTACAACTTAATGATGTTTTCTTACGCGCTCTATATTTATCATCGTTTACACTACACCCATAATATCGTTTGGTATTCATATATATATATATATATATATATATATATGAGAGATAGATGAATGGATAAAGAGGCAAACAGACAGAGACAAAGATATGTATCCTCTAAAAGAAGAAGATGTAAGCAAGCATATCTAGAAAATGATTTTAAGTACGAATGGAAAAATTATGGTTATTTTCGCATCGTTAAAAACTTTATGAAATAATTGCTATTTACAAAAGAACGACATATTCTATATATTATATATTTAAAAAGAAAACCCTAGTAATTATAATAAAAAATGGGGTTCGCAATCAGAATGATTTTTAACGTGAAACGTCTAGTCTAGATGATATTTGATTTAGTGTCGTTAAAAACGAATTACGTTTAAATGTCGATAATTAATGTTTATTTTTTTTTTTTTAGATATATGTCTAAAATTCTATTCGCGAAAAATGCCATTATTTTATCGTCGTTTTAATCTTAATTAGCGATGATCGACGAACATAACTCTATATTGTAGAAAGGGTAAATCGTGTTTTGAACGGGAAAGAATTGTCTGGTTATTATTTTTTACGTGTACGGGGCATGTTTTTTGTTTGTTTATTTTAAGGAATATAATAATGGACATTTTTTTTTGGTTTATGTTTCCGATATATGTATGTTTTTTTCTCTCTCGGTGATCGGTATTATGTTACATTGTTTAATCTCGCAGCTCGAAGTGTGAACGCGATAATTTTCATTTTAACTGAAAACGTTCAATATGTTTATTTTTTATATCATCGGTTTATTTATTTATATAACGGAAAAATAACATATAAATTGGAATATCTGTTCGGATGATTAACCAAAGATGATTAAATCGTGCACGTATTTGTCTATTTAATGGTCAATTAAAGAGCTTACAGAAATCCTTTAATAATGAACATCAGAATATAGTAAATTCCCTAGTGTAGGTCCCAGTATCGAACCTTGGTGGAACGCCACAACTAGCTTTCCTTGAGCTATTTGCATCTTCAATGCTGAGGTGAGCAACCCTATCTTGAAAATAGCTTACTAGCATATTAATTAAGTATGGATTGAATTTGTAATTTTTTAAATTACACTTGCAGACCACTTACAGTTATCAAATACACCCTCAATATCGAATGCGAAAACAACTGCAGTCAACATTCAGCGTATTTCTGATGACCGTTTGTACTAATTTATAAACAGCAGTTTCAGCAGAGTGCCCTGCACGAAAACCAAATTGATTGTCATGTAATAAACACGGTTCATTTAATTTGGATAGCAGCAGATGGTTCACAACTTTCTCAAACACCTTTACAGTTGAGTAAAGAGATTGGGTATAAGCAGTGATATCAGATGATATCTTTCCAGTTTTAGGGAGCAATTTCAATTCAGCTGTTTTCCAGCACCGAAGACTGGTTTGGTCAATTATCGTTGGTTTTTTAGAAGTTTTTTTTTTCTATCGATAGTAAAAATTAACTAAAACCGTCATTTGCAAATCAGCAGCCTTTTTTTGTTCTTCGAGAACGATATTTACGAATAACCACCGTGAAAAGTATTTATTTGGGAAAATATAGGTTTCTAACAGTTAAGATTTCATTTTTGTTTTATTATTATTATTATTTTTTATACATATATGGGAAAGTATTTCTGTTCTTCGGTGATAGGTGTTTTTAACTTAAAAATAAAATACAAATTTTACACCGACATACCTTATTTAATCGAAGGAAGAGTTCTAGATTATTTTTTTTCTTTTTTCAAAAACCACATTTCGATAAAAATGAATAGGTGGATTTCAATATTTTTTGAGAATATCAAAATTTAGAAAAACTATACTGTGTAACTTTTGATTCATCAGTCATGCGGGTAATGCGCCATTCTCGTTTTTTCATTCTACTTCTAACTAGTCGAAATAAATCTGACCGATTCTAATCTAACCGAATCTAACTTAACCGAACCGAACTAGCAGAATCCGATTCTAACCTAACCGAATGTAACCTAACCTAACTTTTTAGTAGGGTGTAATTAATATTAAAATCGTTATTTATGAAAAGTGAGATATCGGTGAGTAAATTTACCTACTTATAAATTTATCTGACATAATTCCGTTAAAATAATATACGATTTTCTCGAATAACCTAGAATTCAGCCGAAACAGTCCCCACGAGTTTCTTCGGTTTTGATTTTATTTATGTTATATATGTCGTGATACGGTATAAAAGTATTTCATTCCGCCCGCCCTCTCCCACGAAAGAAAGTAATTTTTTTTTCTGGAATTTTACCAGGCGTTTATTTTTTCTTTAAGAAATAACTTTTATATTAAATTTCCGATATTTATAATAATATTCGCATTAATTACGAACGTATTTGCTCGTAATAACCAAATTAATATTTTAAACATTATTCAATTAATAAAATAATGAGAATTTTATTCGTTTTTTTTTTTTTTAAATAATAATTTTAATTTTTGGCGAATAAAAAATTCCGAAAAATGTTTAAAATTATCGACAGCGTGGATACATTTCAGGACTGTTCTATGATGTATTAGATAATATTTTGTTAATAAAAAAAAATTACGTAACGAAAATTATTACTATCGGGTCTGTTGTAAGAAAAATTTCAAAAGGAGTTTTATTATTCGCGAAAAGATTAGAGCGACGATGTAGATTTAATGTCATTTCTAATATAAATCTGTTATAAACACGATAACAAATAAGTAATTAAAATGTGGCTAAATTTGTATTTAAAAAAAAACACACATATAACAACATAACACTAAGTTTTTCTACCACATTCGCCGTCAGGTTATAATCAAATCTGTTATTTCGAATTACTTTTCTTTGTAAAATTGCGCATCTAAATTGATTATTTTCTCGCATTTTCATTTTTTTTTTATAGTTTATTTTTATTATTTTACTTATTTTTATTTACGTACACTCGAAAATGGCTTAATAGTCGAGAATGAGTCGTTTTATACAGATTTAGCGACTATCTTTTTATTAAATATTTCACTCCGATTCAAAATATCTCGAATTTCATTATGAAAAATTACAATTATAAAAGTCAGTTTTATATCCGTCTTCGTGATTTTAAGGAATTTTATCCAATGTCATCTGGTCTATATTCCTTATTATTAGTCAGTCGACGGCTCATTGTACAAAGTCAACGAGAAATGATGGCGGCTGTGGATTCTCATCGCTGTGAACTTTAGCGGAAGTATAATTTACTAAATGAAGCGATAAATGAATGGAAAGGAAACGGGTAGAATGATAAATTAAACCTGAAATATAAACCAATTTTTTGTTCGTTTTGTAAGCACATATATATATATATATATATATATATATATATATATATATATATATTACGAGGAACAGGGAGATAGAAGAAGAAGGATTGTATAGTTATTAGTTATTAGATTAATAAATTAAATAATTTTAATGAGACATCATGTTACTTGATATGGATTAGTTCAAACAAACATATAATCTCTCTAAATGGTATGATGTACCATGATTAATTGGTTTACCAAATACATCTTTCGTTATCACAACTTTCGCACGTGTTTTCCATGCAACAGCGTTCAAGGAGTATATTTTATATATATATATATATATATATATATATATATATATATATATATAATTTATAACGTAGATTTTTAAATTCTTTAAATATAATATTAAATAATCGATTACACACGGGTTAATATACGAATAGGCGGACTTTGTTCTACAGATTTAAGCTGAAATACGCGGTTGATAACCTCTAATTAACATTTTTCTTTCGGAGTTCGATTTTACACATTGTTAAAATTAATCGTATTGTCGTCTTTAGGATAAAACAAATTTCATGAATCGAGATTATTCATCCTTCTTAAGAATTGTTTAAACATTTACCGTATAATCACGCTGAATTAGTCACATCGTTTTCTATCGTTATTTTACGGCTTGATTCACACTATAGATGCGGTCACGCTTACATGACGTTCACACTTATGGTCAGGCTGCACTTAGTCTTGAATCGTCGTTAATTAAATTCGGTTATATTCTACTTTTAATAAAATATATTTATTTTTGTTCGTATTTAAAATTAATAAAATACCTAATTAATTGTTTATATAATTAATGAATTATGCAAATAAAGAAATTATTTATACGTTTTTTCAAACATCTACAATTTTTGGTTCATGGTTAATCTTTAGTATGACCTTAAAAATGGGCTACATCGAATTAAAATAAATATTTCTACAAATTACGATAATAATAATTACAATAATTAATTACTAGAAATTAAAAATTCAAAAATTCGCATTAATTTCACGTGATACCCTTATCGCGTTAAAATAATTTAAAACGTTTTAAAATTACATTTAAAATGTTTAGATAAATAATAATTATATCAATTAATCGCTTGAAATTAGAAATTATTTAAATTTGCATTACTTTCACGTAATGTACTTATCATGTTTAAAACGTTCTTGCGCAGCGACTTATAAAAAAATAAATTAAATACTAATATACTTATTATATTAATAATAATAATAATAATAATAATAATGATTATTATTAATTAGAATTATCGGATACTTACATTAATTACATATAATACACTTGACGCAATTTGTGATTCATTTGACACCAGTTTTCCCAAAGCGACGGATAAATATTGGCCGAAGCGAAAACCAAAAGCATATTCAGGTACATGCAGGGACAGGCTGGGTCTCGACTAGCCAAAATGTTGAATTGATCCCGACTAGAGCGAAACTTGAGCGTTATCGATTAGTATAAATGCGTACATTGATTCTCATTTGAGAATATTTTACCGGAGTGTGACTGTTCTTATAGTGCGAATCGAGCCTAATTCGATAGTCGGTATAATATACGATAAAATATATGACATTCCTCGATTTCGCAATAATAATGATATAGGAAAAAAGAAAAAATTATTAAAATTATATTAAAATAAAGCGAAAAATGACTCGTAATACACGAAATTGAATCGTTATAAATTAATTTTTAAATTATGTCCTAGTTATAATTGATAAATAACTCGTTTATTTACAAAATCAGTTGTATTTCCTGATCATCGATACATGAAACTCAGTTACAGTTTTCTAATGTGACGATTGCACTGTAATTGTTTTTAGTCTGTTTTCAGTAAGTAAATCTCGTCCGGTTGAAAGTGGAAATTTCATTTCTACGCGGATTTAATTCATTAATTTTCGAGTATAAGGAACAAAGTTTTCCACTTATTTCGAGGTTATATTCGCCAATGTTTGATAATGGTCGATTATTATTGGAACTTGTTGTGACGGTAGTAAAGCAACGAATTATTGAGATTTCGGTTACTTTTTTTCTCAGTCGGTTCTATATTTGTTTTCAAATGTTACGGTTAACTTATAATATTTGACATTTTGGGCTCTATCGTTCGTATAACAGGGAAAAACAAATTTTGTGCTCATTTTTACGAAATCACAGAAATTGCTTTGAAACTAATCTATTACTCCGTCTGTTATTTTCCTTACTCAAAATGGCGCTGCATATATATATATATATATATATATATTATATATATATATGTGTGTATATATATATATACAATATATATATATATATATATATATGTATATATATATATATATATATATATATATATATATATATATATATATATATATATATATATATTACGATTGAAATATCGGACTATAACGTTATCAATTTTCCCTCTTCAACCTCATAAAACCTGTCTTAATTTTACATTATAATATACAAATATTAATTGTCGAAAAATCATTTTTTATTTTTTGACATTATTTTAAAGTAGAAATTACGAGAGAAAACGTTTATTCTTATCTAAATCGAAACATATATCGATTTCTTTCGTTAATTCAAATCTAACTATTTAAATAAAACGCGTTAAAAACCATTTATTTTATATTTAGACGAGAAATTTAATGTTTTCCATTTTTCGACCTTGCTTTCAATTAGAAAATATCAAATTTCCTCGTATATACGTAAATATATACGTATACTACGTCACTAGGAGGCCGTCGGAGAGGAAATTAATTTGAAAAATAATATTTGGATACGATTTACTTTACGCAAACAACCATATGCGTCAATTATCGAGTTTAGTCGAATTGAACGATTTCGATAAATAAAAGTTTCTTAGGTCCGCGTCAATATTTCAGATAATCCCCGATAATATTCGATTTGACGTCAGTGTGAAAAAATATGAAATTTATTAATAATAATATTTGTATTTTCGAATAAGCAATACGAGAATGGAAAAAATACACGAAACAGGAGGAACTTGAAAAAGGGATAATCTCGAGATGATGGACCGTCTCGCTTTTGCTGTTGATTTCGCATTATTGTCAGAAAGTATAAAAGATGCGAGAAACGTGAACTAGAAATAACGATATGGCAAGAAAAGTGGGGGATGAAAATTTCTTTTGAAAAAAAAAAATGGCAAATTATAAAAATGTCTGAATTATTAAAAAATGCGAGTTCTTCTAAAATAGGTAGAGTCGAAAAATGTAAATATGTCGAAGAAATAATTCAATTTAAATCCATACATAAAGCGTGTCCATCGCGTAACAATCCAAAACATTTCAATTAACCAGAACTACTTTTAACGAGAAATCAATCTCCGTCAATGCAGAAGTTATTACAATGCGGTCATTAAAGTACAGTGTTTATACGTGGCAGAATGTGTAAAAATGGATTCTTAGAATAATACGAAAGATGTGAAACCCGAGAAAAGATGGACATAATTGGAAATTAAGAGTAGAAACATATGTAACAGAATTCAAAAATCAGCTATGTTATAAAGAAATCGCATTTCATGGTCACCTCGAACGAATGGAAAGGGTCGTTTTACGAAGAAAATTTTCGAAAAACCGGATGAAAGATACGGAGCGCATGAACATTTCTGAAAAACGAATAGAGAACAGGAATGAATTTAAGCGAAATATCAGTTTGTTTGAAGAGCTTGTGTGAAAACGTAGCGAAGAAGACTAGAAAAATATGGACGGATGAAGGAAGACGAGAAAACATTTCGAAAGAACGGAAGAGTATTGAATAATGAAGAAAACATAATTTGAAGTTATCGGTGTAATGTTTACGTGGTTCGTAGTTGGTCGTCAAATTCGATAAATGAAATAATGGATTCAAATTAAACTTTATTCGGAGAACAGCCCATGATGATGATGATGATAATAATAGTAATAATATGAAGATGAAATTCTTAAATGAAATTCCGTTTTTCGTCCTAAATTTTCAATTACATTCGTTCTATAGTAGAATTGTTTTTTTTTTTTTTTAAATAAATACGAAAGTGATCTGTTTGTTTTATTATTTCGATTTGTCGACATAGTTTTCTTATTGTCACTGTAAGGCGATTGTTACATTTTTTTGACGTATGGACTTTGTAACAGTAAGCGAGCTATTTTACGTGTTTTACAGGCTATCGTCATGTTCGTTTTATTATTTATTTCATACAAGTAATCGTCTTATTTGTTTGCTTATATTAAAGAAAAAAAATATTGTCACGCTGCGTATCGCCTTTTAATCTTTTGTAAACTAAAGAAGTTTTATTTGTTCGATTTTAAATATGTATACATACATACATATATATATATATATACATATATATATATATATATATATATATATATATATATATATATATATAAATATAATCATTGTCGTCGTTGTATTATACGTTGCCGAACAGTGGCTAGCTCATCGTACATTATTTTTGAGTACACGTTATATAACATTCAAGGCATCGACTAGGTTCACGCGCGTATAATGTTATACGAAGTGGAGCGCTATTGCTTTCTTAGTGATAATTAAGAGTTACAAAAAAAGTTTTACGCCGTGACTTAGGGTCGTCGTTAACAATGGAGCCTTCCAGCAGCCGTCTGCACATATATATATAATATACATGGAATAACAAGGGGGTTTATTAACATTTGTTCCATAATATTTTGAAAATGGCATCCTCAAAAAGTCGAAATGGTAACGAAATTTGCCGGGGGAATTGGTTTAATATGTGAAGATTGAATTAATCATTTTTGACGTTAACGATAATTTAAACTTGGCATATTTATACATTCGTACGAAGAGGCATAGAATTTTGTTTTGTTGAAAACGTAATTATTTTGTTATTATTTAAATTTATTTTATACAGGAATCTTCTCCTTAACAAAAAAAGGCTTATCATTTGTTCAGATTTTTTCGATTAAATGAAAATATGGATGATTGTTTCGGTATTATTCTTTCATATATATAATATATATATATATATATTATATATATTATATATATATATATATATATATATATATATATATATATATATATATATATATATATATATATATATATATATATATATATATATATATATATATATATATATATATATATATATATATATATATATATATATATATATATATATATATATATATATATATATATATATATATATATATATATATATATATATATATATATATATATATATATATATATATATATATATATATATATATATATATATATATATATATATATATATATATATATATATATATATATATATATATATATATATATATATATATATATATATATATATATATATATATATATATATATATATATATATATATATATATATATATATATATATATATATATATATATATATATATATATATATATATATATATATATATATATATATATATATATATATATATATATATATATATATATATATATATATATATATATATATATATATATATATATATATATATATATATATATATATATATATATATATATATATATATATATATATATATATATATATATATATATATATATATATATATATATATATATATATATATATATATATATATATATATATATATATATATATATATATATATATATATATATAATATATATATATATATATAGTCACGCTCTAATTACAACTTAACCGACTCTTTTATTCGTTCTCTACATTATGTTTTTGAATAAAATCTTTTTTCTATAATTAAAAAAAAAAAAAAACTTCGCACGAAAATACCGGATCTTCTTTTATTATGATCAGTCCATATCCTCGTTATAAACTACTCATTATCGTAATTCCTCAATCTTCTTAAGATTCATTCGAAATTTCAAAATTCACTACAGAGCGCCATTTTTTTTCGTGTTAATTTATCTCGTTCTCTGTACATCCTGTTGTATTTGAAATATTTCATTCTTGCCCTCGCTCTTGATCTCTTCCTTTCTATGGCGGCTTCGTTAATTCGTTGTAAATATTAATTTAGCCTGAAAATATAATAACTCATTCGTTTGTTTCATCTTCCTAATAAGCTTTTAATGCCGTGGATTAATCGAAATACTTCTTTGTTACTAATTTTCTCTGTTCAATAAGCTTCCGAATCGTAATGTAAAACGCATTATAGAATGCTTCGGTCAATTTCTTCTTAATTTCTATTTTCGTTGTTAAAAGCTCTTTCTTTTTCAAAAATGCCTCAATTTCGTTATTTCTTTTATATCCTGTATGCTCTTTCCATCATTCGTTATTATGCTTTTTAATTGTCACAACCGAATATTCCTCACCTTCCGCAGTTTGTTAATAAAAATTATCTCAGCTTTCTCGTATTCTCGTCACTATTATTTGTCGATTGCGTTCTGAAAGAAAAAACTTCGACTTCCTACTTTCTTATTCCAAATGAACCTAATTTAGTGATTTCGTCTCCTTACTATTCTTATCCATTTTCTTCTCATAACTCATGCTGACTCGTGCCACATTTTCCTCGGAATATTCTTATTATACAGATTCTCAACGCATTCCAATTCCTATAAATTCGTTTAGTCTCGACGTCCGTGTTTTTTTTTGTTTATATTACACTTTATAGTATTTCGATTTAACTTATTCTTCTCAATATTAACGTGTAACTAATTTAAGTTTTTTCATATTTATTTATTTTTTTCCCTTATAATCGGTGTTTCTGGGAAACTAAAATCGAGAAATAAAATCTTTTTCCATTCCGACTATTTCGACCTCATTTTCTATTCTATATAATTTTTTTCCTAAATGATTGTAATCTTGAAGTTGTTTTTAGAACAAAGTCGGTTTCTGTTCTATTTTCAGGTTTTGCGTATTCGCCATTTGCAGTCTCTTTGAGCTATGTTTATCTTATGTATCCGCGGAATATTTATCGTACCTCGCTATTCCTAGGTCTCTAATCGAACCCTTTAGATTTTGCGGTATTATTTTTCCAAACTATATAATAAGATGCGTTTTCGTCATTTTCTCTTTACGTTTTCAGTTTTATCGAATAATCTCGTTTTTCAAAGTTCGTTCGACTATTTCTATTCGCATTTTTGCTTTAATATCGTTTCTTTCCTTATGCGTTATTATACGTGTTAAATATTTAAATTATTCTACCATTTCATTTTACCAGTTTCTCTCCGACCACTTTGTTTTCGTTGTTTGCCGCTACTAACATTTTACTTTTATTAGTATTTTCATTTTTTTATTTTTTAGATTTATTCGTTCCGAAACTAGTTTCTTGATTTTTCCGTTCTCATCCCTCCAGTACTACTTACTACTACTAGTTTTTTTTTTTTTTTTAATTTTTAAATCGTATATTTTAAAAATAAATTTACAAATATAAAACTTAGCTACGGATAACCACGTCAACACATCTACACACCACTAATACATTAGTTTACATAAATTTTTTGTCCCGTCAAATCGACGCTTGTCGACGGGTATGTTGACATTTAATAAATTCTAATCTTATCGTGTTTATTAATTAGGCATGTGACCTTATTTAACATTTTTATACTTATTTATTTACGACCCGTTTTCACTGCCGTGTATTCACACAACACTCACACTTATGTACCCGGTAGTTTAATTTGTTCTTACTGTAAGCATCGTTGTATATCCTTTGTTATTATTAATTTATTCATTGCATAACTTCAGGATGGTGTGTAACTCTTGAAAAACTTTATTAAAAATTATTCGAATATAATTAATAATTTCATTGTTTTTAAATCTTCTTCTTTTAATGCCTTTTCTTCGATTAAGGTTGGCGCTCACGTGTTAGGCTGATTTTTTCCATAAGTGAACTAAATGGAGCAAATCCTTTATTACATGGAAAATCATCCATTGTCGTATATTTCATATATTGGTCAGCGACCAACCCCGCAAGAATACTTTCTGTCGCACCGGTAGCTGATTTTTTTTGTCCGCGCATCAAGTGGCTCAAAAGGTGCTTCATTTTCCTCACTTTTATTATTTGGACTCGTACGTTATAGCACTTCTCGATTTGTTACTTTAGCAGTCCATGATGTTGATGATAGTTTTCTATATATAAAACCATGTCTTGTTATTAATATATATGTATATGTTATAAGTTCAATGACGATTATTACGAATTTATGTAATGGATATATATATATATATGCGTATATAGTTTCGTACACTATAATTTATATTCCTTTACGAAAGAAGGAATAAAATGTTATCTTTGAAGAATATTGAATGCGCACATGGTGCGAATAGTATTATTAATCTTAGTTCTTGTTATTTCATTGAGAATAATTTCAGGGTGAATATAGTCGCACGTATCGATTTGAATAAAAATCAATTGATTATATAAATATGTTTTTAATTGATAAAAACTAAACATAATGTATAATTATATCGCTATAGCCCCCATGTAAAAAATATGTTCGAGGTTTATATAAAGCTGCGGAAACGCTGTGTATACCTAGTACTAAATCCACTCCTAAGCGGGACGATATAATGCCTATTTTATATAATGTCAATTGTGACAATATGGCAAAAATAGTGCAATGTAAAGTTAGATAACAGCCTAAATTTTGAATATTGCGCGCTTTTTTAAATGTCCTAAACGGACGGACCGAATTTATATAGTACAATTTATTATTAATGTATTTTATAAGTTCTGGCTCGTTGATGAGCCTATTATGTGAAAAAAACAAACTTCTTTTCATTTAATGTTTTTTAAGTTGTATTTTTATTTTTTTTTATATATAGTGTAAGCGAATAGGTGTGACTTTGTGCGGTTTTAGGTTAAAGATATATAATAAAATACGTGGATTGTGTGCGCGCGCGCTTGTCTGTGTCTTAAGTATTGTACGCACAAAACAAATATACCGAGAAGTTTTATTGTTATTTTAACGTGTAGAACCGCCATAAATATATTATTATTATTATTTTTTTTTTTATATCGAATCGCTAACTCGAATGTAAAATCGATAAACTTCGTTCGTTTCTAGTGTAGGTAATTAATTTAAACGTAATACTCGTTCATTGTGTATTAGTTGAAAACGAGAAAAAAGAAAGTTGTACTAATGTAAAATTGAAATCATGCAATATGGCAATAAAATAATGTCAATTAAAAAGTAATGAAAGAAAAAAAATGTCGTTAACCCTTTCAGTCGTGTAATTATAAAATTTCGACGCGGAATTATAAATTTTATATCGGTGTTTATTATATAATAGATGAACTGTAGTCAGTTTTGAATATTTATATAAATATTTTTAAAATTGAGTTATTTCACATGTCAACCAGAAAATAGAAAATTTTGTTAGTATTAAAATTTCATATACCGTGTAGTAGTGGACATCGTGACTGAAAAAGGTTAAGAAACGAAATTGGCTATCTCGTTTGGTTGTCCAAAAAATCGATTTTGAGAGAATTAAAGCAAAACGAAAAAAAAAATATACAAAATAATTATTTTACCGTTCGAGAATTTAAAAAAACGATTACGGCCTCGTTTTTTTAAAAACAACTCAAAATTATAAAATAAAAATCAACACTCTTAATATTGTTTTTTCATCATATTAAATAAATAAATATATAAATAAATAAATAAATAAATAAATAAAAAGAATATTTCAATATTTCATTTATAATGCGATTAAATTAAATTATAATACATATTCCGGCCAAATCTGGGCACACTATGCGAACATGTAATTAATGTAAGACAGGGCTATATATGCGTATAAACCAGATTATTATTATTGTTTTTTTTTAAAAAATAAATTTAGAAAATTTGACAAAAGTTAGTTATAATTATTTCGTGATGATTTAATTATATGTGTATATATATATATATAATATATATGTGTATGTGTGTACATACGAATAAATTGAAATACACGCATTCTATATGTAATATCTTGAAGCGCTGGAGACCATCTTTCTCAGTTGCATGCGAATGGGACACGTTGGATCTGTCGTAAGGATTTAATTGTAAGCCCTTCAGGGCTGTTGGTAAAATACGGTAAGATTCACTTATAGGCTCACAACGAGCCCGTTTTTCTTTTATTTCCGTTGTATTTAAATACGTGAGTATATATAATAATAACAATAATAATAATAATGATGATGCAACAATAATATATGAGCTTAGCGACAAATGTCGCAATTTTGTACGATGAGTGCTTGTATGTGAGCGAATTTAATACTATGTTTTCTAAAGAAAACTAAATAGCATTGTGTGGCGTAGAACTAATAAGAATGTCACGCGATAATTACGTGCGATTTAAAAAGTAAAAGGAAAAATGACAGTTATCGAAAAAACTATATTAAACGGTTAAAATGATAGGAGAACTAATTCTAATTAACCATTTAACGCGATAATCTTTAGATAGTAATGTCGTAAAGACGATAATAATGTGCCGCTAAAAAATACCGTTATAAGAGCTCTTACCTTTTCTATTTTAATAGCTAGTTTGTTTATTTATAAATAAAAAGCTTTTTCTAATTATTCTAGTAAATTTCGCGTCCGAACTATAAACGTACGTAATTATAACTATAGCCGGGTTATGAGGAGGTAATAATTAATGAAACAGTTCGAATTATATTCATTTTCTGAAAGATATTTAAATTTTCTTATAAATTTTCAAAAGTCGACTTTCCTATTAAAACAAAAGTTTTTCGAATAATGAATGATTTGTTTATTTATATAAAATCATTATAAATATAAGTAACGCATTTAATAATAATAATAATAATAATTTTTTCTCGATTTCTCGCTTAAAATAAAATGTACTTTTTATAGGTGTTCCGTGATATAATTTTATCGTCCGTATATTTTTATCGTGTGTATAAAATCGAACTCGTATAACTTTATGCCGTGTGATATAATGCCATTTAAAACGATAATTTTTCTTACATACTATTAAGGTTACCGTCAATTAAAATACCGTAATAAAATTTAACAATAATAACGAATATAACGGTAGTAGTATAAAAATAGGAATGATAATTTTTAGATAATAATAAAAATAATTTGACGTATTAAATATAAGAGAAAGATATATCTAGAGTGTAAAGACAAATATATATATCTATATATTTATATTGTGGGTGTGTGTGTGTGTGTTGATAGTGTGTATAAAATACGGGAATACCGATGAGTTACACTTATAAATCACTTATGTATTCTTAACAAACTATAACATACACACATAATTAAGGAGTTGTTTATATTTTAAGCATGCACACACACAGACATACATATATATATATATATAAATAAATAAAACACATGTATGTATTTTTATATATATATATATATACACGTATTAATATGTATACGTGTAAGCGTATTGTCACTTCGTACTTGATTTTAATTTTTATTCGCACATTAATTTTACCTTAGAAAGGTACCCCACGAACATGACGTTTTCTACTAATAATAATTATCCTGCATACTATAAATCGATGTAAATATGAATATTCTGTATTTAATAAAACAAAATAATCGCTATAAAAATTATTTTATTAACCTAAAGAGCTTTTCGATAATCAGGTCATTTTCAAGCGTATACTAAAAACGTAAATTCAATATGTAAAGTTTTTTGTATATGCTTGAAAATGACGTGATTATCGAAAAGCTGTTTAGGTTAATAAAATAATTTTTATAGTGATTAACTTTGGTTTTATCTTGTTTTATTAATTCATAAAATCACTACTCTCATGCAAATTATAATATAAACAACTCTGTACGTATATGTTTATGACGTAGTTTGTCAAGAATACATAAGTGATTTATAAGTGTAACACATCGGTATTCCCGTATTTTATAGACACTATTAACACATACACAATACACGTATTTAGTATATATATATATATATCATTATGAATAAAAAAATATTATAATATTTCAATTAATCGATATAATTAATATAAATATATCAAAATGGCGGTAACAATAATAGTAGTAATAATAATAAAAATAAAATAACATCGGAATAATAGTAATAATTAATAATAGAAAAAATAACTATATATATATATATATGATACATAAGTTTAGAAAAAATCGAAGCATTCTTGCGGATTTATAATAATAATAATTTCGGGTTCTTTAAAATACTACTTCGACGTCAATATGATGGGTCGTATTTGTGCACATTTTACTTTACAGGTTATGGAATATTGTTATGGGACAATGATCGCTTGCGAAGTAGCCTACTACACCTATATATATGCTAAAGTCGATAAAAAGCATTATCAAATAGTAACCAGCCATATGAGAGCGGCGTCACTATCTGGGCGTTTTATATCTAGTCTTACATCGCAGGTTCTTTTGCTTTGTAATTTTATGACTATCACAGAATTGAATCATTTAACTTTAGCCGGTATGATAATTGATACTGATTTTTTATTAATATTAATTATTTATTATTATCGTCATTAACACGGTGTACATTAACTTATTAATATTTTAAATAATAATAACTCGACCCGTTTATTAAATATATAATTTCCATTGGACATTTCCCTTCCCTATATGTGTATACGACACTTGCGCTGTATGTTTTGTGTATTGCACGTGGTTTCGACGAATCCCTTAATCTTTTCGTTTTTTTTTTTTTTTTTTTGTTTTGGTTCATTTTTCTTTATTGTTGTATCATAGTTCGTTTAATACGTTCATTATTATTCTAGTATTTAATTGAAGGCTAATTTATAAGTACTCGTATTTGTAATTAAACTAGATGTGTAAAAATAATAATTCCGAGTTAATTAATAAAAATCAAAACCAGTCTTTAAGTTACTACGTGTTCACACGTTTAAATTTTTTCAAATATTTGCATACTGTTTGATATTAGTAGGCAAATTTTTATTAAATTTTCGTCGATCTTACGAAAATATTATTATACGCTTACTTTCTAATTGCAGTATTGTAAATTAAAATAACGTATTAAATATTAAAAAAAAAAAAAAAAAAAAGTTAGCAAAAATTGCTAAAGAACTAACTTTTAACGAATTATTATTTTGTACGCTGCTGTCATTATCGAGTGGTGAACTTCCTAATATGATGACGAATAATGCTCTAGAGGGTTTAACGAATATAGTAAATGTGTACGTGCGGGTTGTATAAAAAGCGACGAAGTTTATAAAATTATCGCATAATTTTTAACGAAACTTTTTTTCAACAGTGACATCATCTTCAGGTTAGAAATAACGTTAGTAATTAAATTAATAAAATATCGATAATTAATAACACAAAAAAAAAAATGAAAAAAAGTATTGAAATTAGAATAGATTTAAAAATTATTATCGTATTTATTTTATATTATTATTTTTTTTTATTACGAATTATTAATATTTTATTTTACTATCGTTAAATATTAATTTCGAATATGGACTGTTGACAAGTTTCCTTAAATATCGTTTAATAATTGACGATTTTCTAACGTGGTCGCTTGTTTAATGAGTAATGGGGTTGGGTTTAAAGAGTGTTATGTATATTGTAAAGAAAAAAAATACTTGGAATGCCGTTTTTTTATGCATGCGATTATTGTGTTTTTTTTTTTTGTTGTTTTTTAAATTTAGGGGGTATAAGAAGTGCGCAAAGACGTATATTATTAATTGACAAAATAATAAGTTTATTATGATTACAATATTTACTATCGTCCCAGCCTGATTAAGATTATAAATGTTATTTTGTTCGATGCAAAAAAAAAAAATTATTAATTTAGACGATAACGTCGCCGAATTTTGATGACAGTAGTCATATCGGAGCGGTTAACGAGAGCTCCGTATTATAATTATTCTAGCTATACACTCTATTCAATCGAGTGCTATGGGGGAGTTCTCTCGTCTAAAAAATCTTTAATTTTTTTTAAAGGTTTTTAGGTTAGAGACATCGAGGCTAATTATTCAAATGAGCGGATATGTTTATTGCTTTTAGAAATGGGATGTTGTTTTTAAGTTACTGTGGATTGGTCGAAACCGTGTGTACACAGCCACTGAGACAGATCTTTTTTGAGTTGTACGCACGATATTAGAATGTGTTCGACAGTTGGTAATCCTTGTTCGCAGTGACAGCATATTGGTGGTGTTTTTTTTTTAAGTTCTCATGTGTTAGTGCGGTATGATCGATTCTAAGTCGAGTTGGTATGGTTGTTTTCCGTGGTTGACTTGATATTTCGGACTTTGTTAGATACTCTTCCAGTTTAAGTCCCATGCATCGCGAAAACTGTTTTTAATGTTGCGGATTTGATTTTGTATTGGAATTTGTAGCACTGGCAAGTGGTAATGTAGTGTCGGAAAATGTATATATCCGTAAGGATTTAGTGGGGAATGTTACAGGAGCTATCAAAAATTTCCGAAATTTATTTTCTATCGAAAAGCGTCAAATTTTATATTATATCCCTAACGATGAAATTGGTCGGAAAGGGTTGAACGTGTATCGTGAAATCGATATAATTCTCGAAATATTAGTATCGAAAATCCTCTAGAAGTTATTTTCGTTTTTCTGAGGTTTTTTTTTTTTTTTTTGAAAACGTATACAATATTTACTTTTTTCTTATGAGCATAGTTGCAAATCATTTTTTTTTTTAAAATTAAATTCGTATTTTCCCCTAATTTATCTTTATTTGTAAACATAATGTTACGTTGGTTATTATTATCATTATAATCATCATCAGCATGTTAAATAAAATTTGTTGGTTTTGTAATTTTTTATTTACATTTTTTTTCTTTTTTTTTTTACAATTTTTGTATATCAAAACATGCGCCTGTGCGGGTTTGCACAG
The DNA here is from genome assembly GCA_032883995.1 of Coronaproctus castanopsis. Classification (NCBI taxonomy): domain Eukaryota; kingdom Metazoa; phylum Arthropoda; class Insecta; order Hemiptera; family Monophlebidae; genus Coronaproctus; species Coronaproctus castanopsis. Next base: position 161,917,570 of record CM065052.1, read on the forward strand.
TTACTCTAAAATTATTTTATGTATTATTTTATTATTGATATTTTCTTTTTTTTTTTGTTATTTTCTTTTAAATTTAAATAAAATCTTTCATTTTGTAAAATATCTGTAAAATTATGAGTAATATCACAATCTAAATTTGAAAAATATTATCACTGTTATCGTTATAATTATTAATCATGAATTATTATTCTTATGGTGAGGATTATTATATAATTATTATTATTTAAACAAAATCACTATATTTTATCAGTTAAAAGACCATAATGATTTTTGGTTATTAAGCTATTTTCGAGAGGATAAAAAAAAAAAAACGACTAAAAAACAAAATATTCAACCAATCCATAAAAAATTATCAAAGAATTAAGACAAAAAATTAATAATATTAACAAAAATTATAAAGTTTTACAAAAAGAAAACTACCCGAAGAAAATGGAAATAGTAAAATAAATAAATTTAGACATCGATTTCTGATTGATTTGTGGTATGTACGCTGATTGGTTGAATGTGTTGTTTATTCGCAATCGGGTACTTTAATCAGAAATATTGTCTATCTAGATCAAGTATTTCCTTACCATTTCATTTTTACTTCGGGTGATTTCTTATACTTTTTATTTTTGCCCGCTTGAAAATGGCTTAATTGCCGAAAAGCTTTGTGGTATTTTAACATATTAAATTTAGCGATTTTAACTATTTTTTTTTTAAAATTATTTATGTTTAAGAAACACTACAATTCACATCAGTTCACATTATTATTATTATCTTCATCATCATTATTAGTTCTTGAATAAAATTCGTCGGTTTCATAATTTAAAAAAAATAAAATTTACGAATTTTATATATATTTTTTGTTAGTTTAGTATTTTTTTTCTGTTTTAATTTATAGATCTATCGCTATTTACTTAGTTTATACTACCTTTCGACTCGTGTTCTAAATTTTGACCAAAAATGAAAGAAAAATAAAAATAAAAACAAAAAAAAACCAACGAGATTCACTTTTGTGTATTCTATGTTATTTAAAGTCATCGTCGAACGAAGTGGGGTGTGTATAAGTTAGTGAGGAAGACGATACCTAACTGCATTAAATATTTAATAGTTTAAATCTTGAAAAGAACATATATGCGATGAAATATATGTTCGATATTTATCCAAAATTTTACTACAATTATTAAAAATTATTATTATTATTATTATTGTTGTTAGTTAGAAATGATATACGGTTTTAATTTAGGGGGTCTTTCATGATTATAGTGAAGATTTAATTTTTGTTTTTCGAACATTAGTTAGGGTTAGGGCTTTACGACTTTTTAACCGCGTAACGCGCGTTAAATAGTTTTGTTCGATACGTATTACCGAGCTTCGATATGATTATTTTTATTTTTTAAATTATGTTCGTTTATGTAAAAGTAGTCGATTATTTTCGATAGTTTGAACTGAAAAACCGTTTAACCACGCAATAATTTCGATTTTCTTATTTGCGATGACTTGTGTTTAACTCTGATTCTTCTGATTTGTAATCGCCGACTGTTTTTATTCGGTAAATATAAATTTACCGACTGAATCCAGCCGACATTATTGCAGTAGGTTAACCATACACTAGTATTTTAATAACTGTAATCTATCTATACGTGGCTCTGCACGTGTATCTCTATATACGTGTCTAGTGATATAAAGTACGTATTGAAATATATTTAATTTTAAAAAAGTCTCGGATTATTCTAATTAAATTTTTCCACTTTAAATAACGAGTAGACGTTGTAGTTTATCGTCGATTGTGCTTCTCTCTCTGTTTTATGACGCGTTTTAAATGTTTTCTTCGTTTATTTTTTTTCTCTTAAACAGATTATTAATCTTTTACGCGATAGTGTTTAGGCACAATTTGGAAATAATCAAAATTTCAGTCTACGTTGGAATGGGTGATTCTTTAAATAAATAATTACGTATAATCTTGATTGCTGGGTCGCGGCTAACTGCATTGATAGTTAATAATGAGCACTTCCTACGTCCGACGTTATTATTATAGTTGGCGTTTCGATTTCTACATATAACATCTTTTATTTCACGTTTAACGACGTTGAGAACTTCATTTGTCGAATCTTAATATCTATTTTTTATTTTATCGTTCGTATTCCGATAATACTGACATACAGCAAACATACTAGTCAAAGTAATTTAGACTACGCCAGTTGAAACCGGTAATTTCGTATTAACGTTATAAGATTGTAGCAGTGGATTGTTTTTTATTTTTTGGTTATTTTCTTAATTTAAAAAAAAAAATAAATAAAAATTATTAAATGATTCCTATACGTAAAAATATTACGCCCGTTTAATTAGTTCCAGAAAATAACTGTAAATAAATCGCAATTATGCGAAAATCGATTTTTAATAATCGCGTATGCAATTTAGTAAATAATTCCTTTTATATAATAAAAAGCTCATCTATATCGGATCGAATGGGTTAATTGTTTTCGGTGGTGTTTTTATTTGTTTTAATTTTTACAAAACGTTTGGAACGACAGTTGGATCAATATGTGAAAGAAACACAATTCCGGTTTAGAAAAGGACAGTCGACTTGTAATTGCGATGATCCGTATAATAGGAGAGCGTATGATTAACCATGGAAGATGTTATTGACATGGAGGCTTCGATGAAGTACCGTGGCAAGCTCTTTTATTTTAGTAAATAGAATAGGACGCCCGAGAAATTTAGTTACTATAATCTCTAAAGACAGAGCGTGAGAATAATAAACTTCAATGATAATACAACTGAAGACACGAGCGTAAAGGGTGGAGTTAGACAAGGATGTCCGCTTTCACCGGAACTATTTAACGTGTTCGCAGAAATGATTAGTAAAGAAACCTTTGATGAACTTGAAATAGGTGGTAATCGTATACGGGAAATCAAGTATGATCAAGTGGTATTATTAGCAGGCAGCGCCAAAACGCTACACAAAATGATTAATAAACTAAATTTGGTCATGTTAAAACATGGCATCAAAATTAATAAAAAGAAGACGAAGGTTATGGTAATTTCGAATAAAAATAGAAGATGAAGTAATCGAACAAGCGAGAACGTTCAAATACCTAGGCCAAATAGTATCATCTAACGTGGGCTGCACGCAAGAGGTTAACTGCCGTATCGCATTGGGCAAACGAGCATTTATAGATAATTATTCGTTCTTAACACAGAAAACAATATCATTGCCAATGCGGAAGAGGCTAATGAAAACGCTGGTATGGCCAGTCTATACGGAGCAGAAACCACGGAAGCAGAAAGACAAAAATAAAATACATTCGAGTTGTGGTGTGCTGGAGAAAGTTACAGAAAATTAAATGGACTGACAAAATCAGCAATAACTCGGTACTGGACAGGATTGATGAACGAAGAAACATACCGAAGAAGATTACACAGACGAGGCTCAAATGGATCGTATATTACGGCAGGATCAAAATATCCTAAAAGAACTAATCGAAGGGAAGATTATCACGTGGGCGACCAAAGAATAACCCTGGTGGATACCATACTGGAAGATGTCAAAACATCGACACATATGCTGAGATGAAAAGAAAAGCAGCTGATCGGCTTACATGGAGGCTGCTGATGGAACGAACCAACCTACTGTCTGGATACACCAATGATGAATGATGACATTTAATGGTCTTTAAGAAGTTCTCTTTAATCCGCGGATAATGTTAGTTGTATAGTTTAGAGATGATTTTTAAACTGTTCTTAGTGTTTTGAATTTTTGAAAAGCCGGTTACTCTGTATTTACTCTAATAAATCTTCTACGATCATTTTATCATCTCATTTAGATTATATAACTAAAACGCGTATTTAAGGCTTATTATAATAGTGATACATATAAAAAACATGAGTAACATTTTTTTGCGAATGCATGTTTTCCTTTTTTTGTTAGAGCTGTTATATTGTGTATGTGTGCTCCTTGCGCATGTACTTTAACATTAGATTATTAATGATTAACCACACGACTGCGGTGAATAGTTATTAAGAAATAATGAATATATACAATATTGTTCGATTTAATCGTATTTTATACATGTTATTATAACGAATGCATGTTATTTTACTTCAGCAATATATATTCTATAGGCGTGCTCCTTAAATTCTAACATTCTATATTAGAAATAACAGAGAAACCTGGTTAATCCGAATCGCTATAAATAGTCGATCGTATCGATTAAATAAGAAATATATAATTATATTGTTTTCAAGATGGAGCGTGTTATATGTAATTTTTTACTAATTATAACGTCTTTTCATTATCTGAAATATCATCGCGGTAAAATCGGCTAGACGGAGATTTGTAAAATTGTTCGACCTAAAATTTTCTTGGTAATTTTTTAAAATCCAAAACATTAGGTAGTATTTCCGATGGAAGAAGAGAGTTTAAGATCAAATTTTCGAAATTGAATTTTGTTTAATAATACCCCTGAACGTAAAAAGAAAGTCGCTCGCATTTTTGAACACGAACACATTTTTTTTTTTTTAATATTATATCGTGTTCGGACGATATTAAATATGATGTTAAATTATTTATTTGAATTGTAAAAGTATGATACGATCGAGATTTTAATTAAACTCCGATTAATAATTGTATTATTTATATATATATATATATATATATATCAAAAATGCGAGCGAGTTTTTATATGTATAGAAGCCGCTTATAAGAGACACATAGGGCGAGTCATTTGCCTGTTATAACCGGCTGTTTTTTATAAGCGATTTTTTTTAAATCTCTTATTAAAGTGAGTGGGTGCTTAAAATATACAATTTAATAAATAATTAACATACTGATAACATTATTAATGTGTAATATTGATTTACACGAAAATTCAGTGGAAAATACAAAAAAATAAAATGAAAGGAGAAGGGAAAATTTATGCACCTACAGTAATTCTGATGGAAATCAGCTAAAATCATAACGAGATATCCAATAGACGAAGAAAAAAAATCAGTATAGTGTCAACGAGAGAATATTCACGTTCTAAACAAAAATCTAATAATACTACGCTCATTCTTCCAAGAATCGCGATGATTTAACCGATGTTTTAGAATTATCAAAAATTCGAAACTGTTTTATGATGCGCGTACTTCACTATTTATAATTACCTGAAAAATCTGTTAATCTTTGTCTCTTATAACCGACATGTTATAATATCACTAAAGCGAACTAAATTTCATATCATACGTTTGCTTTTGTTTTTCCTATTTGTCTCTTATAAGCGCATGTCTCTTATCCGGCATCTATTTTATATATATATATATATATATATATATATATATATTGTATCCATTAGTCGTAAATTGCGTGCGAAAATTTTTTATTAAAAATTACTAATCGAATGTTTCGGATTAACAAGGTTTTATCATTTTTTCTCGGATTATATTATAAATTTAGAAATAACAAAATAATAACACAGCTTAATCGCTATAAAAAAAAATTATTTATGCAAAGCTTTTCGACAGGTACGTCATTATCAAGCATTATTTATTACGTATACTTGATAATTACGTAATTGTCGAAAAGTTTTGCACAAATAAAACTTTTTTTTAGTGATTAAACTGTGTTAATTATTTTGTTTTATTTATAATTCATAGAATCACTATTCTTCGATATATGAACATTTAATACTTTTATTAGCTACCTATCTCTAATATTTCGTTTTTGTTGGCGACTTATACACGTATAGGTATGTCATTCGCGTTATTATGGGCTCTAACTTTACCACCGGTAAAAACTAGCATGTATTTTCACAGGACGAGTAGTGCTGTGAATTTTAGCGAATGTACGAAAACAAATGCCGGACACACTACTATAACGTGTATTAATGGTTAGTAAATATAATAATTAATTATATATATATATATATATATAAAAATTAAAAGTCTATTTTATTGATTAATCGAGTTTTTAAATTTCGATACATTTTATTCGTGATAATTCTTACGAGATCATTAACCATTCCAGTTACGCGTCACCAATTTCTTTCTTTTTTTTTTTTTTAATCTTTCATGTCATGTACTGTTGGTTAAAAGCACAGAATCGATTATTAATATAGATGCGAAGATATTTAGTGCGAATGAGGAAAGTTATAAAAGTATTCTCATTTTTATGTATAAGTATTTGTTTTAGTGTGTTAGGAAAGTGTAACGAAGAGAGAATTTATAGAGAACAGCGAAGTAAGATATGAGCTATAGTGATTTGAACATTACAGGTTGAGTAAGTAGGTGGGTCGGTTTTGGATAGGATATTAGAATGTGTCAAACGAATGTGACCTATGCGGACATGGAACAACATCACTTCATCCCGTCTTGTGCGATGAACACGCTGAATAGGCCAGATACCACTTTGTTGGGGGTAAACCGAAAAACCCGACTTGAAGAGCATGCAGCAACGCATATCGGAACATGTTGCTGGAAGTAATTCTGTAGGATACACGAAGGCGGCTTCTTTTACAACACGATCTGCTTCATCATTTCTTCCATATCACCCTATGTTATGGAATTCAAAGTAGATAGAGGTCTGGAGATTTTGCTTGTTGATTGTCAAATAAATTTTCGCACTTAATGGATGCATGCATCTGGAATTTTCTTTCAGCTGTTTGATCGAATACAGCGAGTCTGTGACAATGACAATTGCCTGCGCATTTTTAGAAGATGCAATTAGTATAGCCTGCAGAATCGGAAAGAATTCGCATGATAGAACACTATATCATAAGCGATCTTTATTTTTTGATCCATCTGTATAGTATATAAAAAAAGTGCTGTACTGCGAAAGGAATTTACTGATATTCTGTTGAGATATGTTTCTGTTTTAAGCTGAATTAAACCGGTTAATTTAACACGTGGTCGCACGGGTTGGGATTGGATGTGGTCTAATCACCGAAAATAAAGTAGACAATTCCAATACAAATTCAAGCAGGAATGGAGCTTGTCTTCTCAACGAACTTTTTTGAAATCCATAAAATTTTCAACTGAGCCGAGGTTGCCGGTGGATGGAATAATGGCTCTAAACCACTTTTTGAATATTAATCGTCAGAGAACTGGACATATTTTTTACGTTTTCCATAAGACTTTACTTCCGACAACGTGCCTTTTCTGTTTCTAATAATGTTATTCTTTCATTCACCATACACTTTTAACATGTAACAAATTTACAACAATCCCGTTCGTCTTTAAACATAAATCCTTCTTTACAAAAGATTCTTGCCAATGTACCTTCCGCAGTCGCCCAAGCGATGGTCTACATTAAATTAAATGAAATTGTTCCTGTCATTTAATCGTCAGTAATTGCTGTATGTCGTAATGACCTATATAGTTTTAGACGGCTCATAGTGAATATTCAATCAAATTATTTTATACACACACACACACACATATATATATATATATATATATATAAAGTTTTAAAAGAAATCATTATTTCTTTGTGTTCCGCGGATATAGGCTTTTTAAATTATTAGTGAATTATTTTTAGTGTGATTTGTAAACGAGCAGTATTTATTACTCCATGTACCTCAAGCATCATTTAATGCTGTGAAAGATAAGAATAGAGTGACTCATTGATAACAAAAACGACCATGATTATTCTTGTAATGTTAAAAGGAAAATCGAATTTTATTCGTGAACCGTTTAATTAATACAACATTAAAATTATTTTGATAATTCGATGAAAAAGTCAAATTTTCGAAAAAGCGTTAAATTTTTTATCGAGTCGGGGGAACTACATTTTCAAATGTATTTGCACGTGTTCTATCATTTTCCTTAAAAGTCTATTTTTCGCTTCGACATTGATCAAAAGTGAAAATCTTCATTTTGTACAGATTTGTTTAGATATTCTGATTGTTATATTTAATTTTCTGAACGACAGTGATCGTGATAGGAAAAATTCATCTGGCTAAATAAAGATTGTTATTATCAGTCAAAAAAAAAAAATAAGAACTTCAAAAATGTGATGATGACGTATCTGCTGTATTCGCGTAGAAATCGGTGTTATAAAAATCAAAATATCTATTGTCGGTATTTGCATTTGAAACAATTTTTATTTACGCAATTTAAATGATAATTTAAAGACGTTCGATGATGTGGCACTATGATAACTGATTATATACATGCATATCCGTGCACACACACCCATATCCACACACACACATATATATATTATATATATATTATATATATATTATATATATATCAAGTAATTGTAATTAAAATTAAAATGCAAATTTTTAAACGAATGACGATCTATTCTTGCGCAGATATCGAAGCTGAGCAACCAGTGTTGACCAAAGTTTGTGGAAATAATATCGTTTTGTCAAGATTATGGGCAGATTTCAAACATGCTTATACGAATTTTTATGTTTTGAAATGGTCGCTATGGTGGGCGTTTGCTACGTGCGGATATACACTGGTAAATCGGATGCATTTTAGAGATTTTGTAATACGTTTAAAACCGTTTTTGGTTTCTCGGCGTTTGCATCATTTTTTGTATCACGGTTTTAAACAGATTTATGAGCGAATAATTTGTCTAATTTAGTGTCGATCAAATTGTTTTGAGTTGAATATTCCGGTGTACAAAAAACCTAAAATATATTAATGATATAGTATTTATACGTAATACACGCATGCGTATATATTTTATACACGAGCATACGTATTTTTGCTTCACTCTTTTCAATTAAAAGGTGTATATATATATATACATATATGCCGTATAATGTTACCCGAAGAAAGAAATTAGTGAATAAAACTTGATTTTAAGAATTTAAATATTATCAGTTCTTCAGATTCTCTGATTCAATATACGCTGGTCATTAAAATATTTCAGTTTTGCTATATAGAAGTTTAAATGTAAAAAATTGCTTTACATGACGTAAGAAGAGGACACCGGATTAAATGAATATTTTTGTTTACTAGACTACTTTTTCTGTGATATTATATATATATATATATATATATATATATATATATATATATATATATATATATATATATAATATGTATATATGTATATACAAATACTTAATTATTTTTTGAAATTACTTATATATAACATGGTTCGTGTTCTAATATTTTCCCCGTGTGTAAGGAAAATATAAAATTATTACTTTTTAGATTAAAAATTAGTAATCTAGAAAGACATGTGTCCTAAAAAACTTATTTCCGTGTAGTCGGCCGTTGTTCTCATATTTCAGTCAATGATTTAAACAATTTTTATTAATAAGATATTAAAAAATTTCCAGATGCCGTCGTCCAATGAATTAACGGCATAAACGCAAAATAAAAAAACAGTCACTGTTAATAATATTAGATAGGTAATATTACCTATCTAAGAAAATAACCGTCATATGATCGATAGTTTTTTGCCAAATTATTAATCCTTTATATATATTCAAACAACAAAGCGATTATAATCAGTTGTCCCGAGTGTTTGTATGTATTTTATGCGCTAGCGCCATTATATAATTGCTTTGTGAGCTACTTACACTATACAATAAAATATGTATAGGTAAGTAGTCGCATAAATTGCCAACCAACCTAGCGGTTGAGGATAAATTATGATGATGATATATATTCAAAAATGCTATCCCTTTTTGAATATATATTTGCCGGAAATAGACAAAATTCATAAATCTGCGAATGATCAGTCTTATTTTAAACATTGGTTAAAATATTACTTTCCCTCTCTAAACATAAATACATGCATACATATACACACATATACATACATAATTGTTTATGATATCGATGTGATTACTCGTGTAAATTTACCGTTCTGACTTTTATGATTACCTATCGAAATTGACGAAGAAAGTAGAAATTGTAAGTTTTGTCGTGAAATGGGATGAATTCCATTTTAACGATCTTGTATTTCATTGGCCGACTTTTTATGTGACATATAAAACTATTTATTATTATTGTAAATATTTCTTAACAACTAGAAAGGTTCATATGGTAATATTTGCAATTGGATATAACTTATTATTTCGTCGATATTATGTTTCTATAAATACATATTTAAATGCTCTATTCAAAAATGAAGTTATGTCCATTACAGTATATGACGTACGTGCAAGTGCTGTGGCAAAGTATTTATGAACAGGATAAAACGACACAATTGAAACATAACGGAGCGGTTGAAGCCGTTTATACATTAATAAGTGAGTAATATTCGCGTAGAAATTGCTGATTTTCTAATTTTACGCATTATCTATCTTCACGCGATGTGAGTAAAATCTGAAAAAAAAATTAATAACAATCCGTACGTACGATCGAAATGAATATATTATGTTCAAAGTTAATTTAAAAAAAAATAACACCGAGTGACTCGATTATATATTGTGACGCCACCGTTATGTAAATGCACTTGTGATGGTAACAGAATTTATATAATGTAATAGTGACGTCACATATGTTATTACGATTATTATTATTATTAGTAGTAGTAGTAGTATTATTTTTATGTTTAATATTATTATTACTACTCTTACGGAAATCTGAAATGTAAAATTATATGTATATAAAACAATACTTTACTCACCGTTATAATCGGATACCAGATTTATCCAGATAAGGTGCCACGTGAGACGGCCCGCGAATAAATAAGAATACGCGATTTTAGATAACAACAAATTTATTGAATTTTAACAAATAAAACATTACGATTTTTTATACCCGCCTTTCCGGATCTTTATATATACGCATATACATACGTAATATGTATATATTATATTACCACGATTTTGAAAGGAACAAATAAACGAAATTAGGACTCCATTCGCGTATAATTGACGAAAGTTTCATGTAGTTATAAGAAAATTTGAAAGAAAATAGACCACTCTAAACGTAACCAACGAACTTCGATGATCAGTTTAAGAGTGATCAAGTAGATTTCTCCAGCAGTTTATCTTGACCTCCCAAGTGCTTCGATTCACTTATTAATTATTATTTTTTTTTTTTATTTTCGTCAAAATATGCCGGTTTCATATGCTTCGAATATTTCGTTCTCTGCTCATTTTATCGCTTAACGTCATTTTGTTGTTTATTGTCGGTAAAAACTGACAGTTTAACTACTAAAAAAGTTCCTCCATTTTGTGTATTTTTTGGGATATGCAACGATGTTAGCGAGCCTATTGTTGGTGACCTGCCACGATGTCGCCGACTTTCTTCACATATATACCATAAACTTTTATATATATATATATATATATATATATATATATATATATATATATATATACGTATTTTTATACTTAATTTTCATTAATTAGTACGGCGACCAGCTGTAATAACACATATGTATGCTACAAGTCCTATTTTCTTAACATTTGCGTGTGGTCCCTACAAATTGCCAATCAAATTTTAACGAGAAAAAGGAAATTATTACCGATACCTAAATTGATTATTTTTTTTTAGATCTGAATACTACATTCGGGTTCTATGTTTTTTGATCATTGTTGCGCGGCGTTGAAAAATCAAATGAACAGTTGTTCTCACACTCGCTGATAGATTTTACTTTTGTTTTTTATATCTTGAAATTTTATGGTATCTGTCCATCGGGCTTAATGTATAATCCTCCCACATTTTACCTTTACTGTCATTTACGAACTTTTATCCTTGAACTCGGACTTTGTCGGTTCATTTTCCAGCTTTCTAATTACTACTACCATTACACGCACATACACTATATTACTAATACTATAACAGAGTTGTTACAATAATATATTTGTATTTTATTAGTACGAATTAGGTCAGCTCTCTAAATTTCAATCACTATACCATACGTCGTAACGATCTCAGCGCGTTACTTTTAATTATTCCCGGATTATTAGTATTGGACTTTATTTCTCAGGTGTATCTTATACGTACGAAATGTTTCACTGATTAAATATGTTCTTTTTATGTCTTTCGCTGTGCTTTTTTTACTCGCATTTACAATTTCGTTACTTGTAATTTCTGTTTTTCTGATGTATATTTTATCGTGTGTGGAAGGCAATGGTAAACCACTACGCACAATATCATATGCGCGCTAGTAATAATATAATAGACTACAAAAACACGCGGGGCTGCATAACAAAGCGATTACAATCAGTTCTCCCGTGTGTGTGTGTGTGTGTGTGTGTCTATCTACGCTAACGTCATATTATGATTTCCTTCAGCTATTTACACTCTACAACAAAATATGCATAGATAAGTAGTCGCCCATCTCCGATACAGAGACGGCATTTCATGATGGTATTTCTCGTAGTAGTTATGCGATGATTTTTGTCAGTTTTTTCCTTACATCGTCTTTTATCGCTTTTATTATCTATTTTCATTTAATTTTCAAATTTCTATTTTCATCTTTTCCGATTTTCTGTCGCGGTTTTAATTGGTTAGTCATAAGTACCGGTATGTATTTTCAAGTTCGTTACTTAATAATTATATAAGTCTATCTGATATTTATTTTTGTTACACATACACGAACACAGATATCTATATACGTATATATATATATATATATATATATATATATATATATATATATATATGAATGTATAATATAAATATTTAATGATCTGATTATTACATGTATAAAGCAGTTTCAGAGCTAATTACGGTGTATATTACGTGTACCTTTTGTTTCGTTATAGTAAATGTAAAATAAATGAACGATGTACGATGTATTTTTCGGTTAGGTGCATTAGCGTCGTTTTGTTTCGGCTATGTTAAAGCAGATTGGAAAGTGTACGGAGAATTACTATTAGGCGTTTGCACATTAACCGCTGGATTCCTAATTTTTTGGTCTTCTCATATGACTGTAATTTGGCACGCCTATATTGTGTATATCATTTTCGGAATGCTTTATCAAGTGATGATGACGATATCCAAGTAAGTTTTTATATCGCGTAAAGTTTTTATGTTTCACCAGCGCTGTAAATATTCCGAACAAAAATTGTTGTTTTTCTTTTATTTATTTATTTTTAAAAATGGTCGGGTATTCTTTCGCACACTGGTTCCGATGGGAGAGATTTGTAAAGTTTTTTGTAAAAGTTTTACTTATTCATAATTATTAATCTGACTCGATTTTCATGCGTTTATTTATTATTGTTATTATTATTTTATAAATTTACAAACGATGATTGTTTATTATTTGGTAATTTCCAGTGTTTGTTTAATTATTAATTGGTGTTAATTTTTATGATTTCTGACTATTATTTTAATGCCGGAATAATGTTGTACTATATATATGTGTATATATCCAAAAAATAACTGCTCTGCTCTACGAGAAATTGATGGAATTAAAGCGGTAAACCGGTTTACATATTTAGACTCTATAGTAGAAAATAGCGGCGGCTATAAAAGTGAGCCAACTAACCCCGCGATGGCCGTTTGAATAGAATTTGGATCGACTCCGCAGTTAGTAAAACTGTTAAAATTCCAATAGTGAACTCACTTGTTTTCTTGGTGTTCCTATATGGCCCGAAGACCTGGTTAGTTGCTAAAAGAAAACATATACGCACTACAAATGTAATGTTGGCGACGAATGCTGCGTGTATCATGGACAGATTTTGGACGACATTCGCAACCCGAAAAGGTTAAAATCGATCGTTCTCAGCAGAATACTACGATTTTTGGTCACGTAGTTAGAGCCGAAAATATGCGAGCGCAGTTCGTTCAAGGTGTTGGTACGTGTACCTCTTCGATGGTCAGACGCCATTTGCAAGATAGCTGACCGTATTTGTTGGCGCAGCTTGTTTAGCCGTGTGACAGATCATGGTCACAATACTCATGTATGGGGGTGACACGACTCACTGATATATATATATATATATATATATATATAATCCGTAAATAAGCTAGAATAAAAAGAAATTTAGATTTCCTTATTTAATAATACGCAGTTTATTAATTCGAGCTGTTTAAAAAAAAAAATAAATGATGTAATTATTTTTATTTTTTCGTGATTGTGTGTGTGTGCATATTTGGGACATGCTCATTAATATACATAAAAGTGTATATTGTAGAAATTTTTGGCAGCTCCGTTAAAAACATTTCATTAATGATATTTTTTGTTTACTGTATTCTTAACAATGAGGTTCCATTGGCAAATTTTAGGATACAATTTTTACATTTTTGTAGGTATTTTACATAAATGTTGAATATCATTTTTACGTGCGTTGAAGGACGTCAGAATAATAAGGGCGCATATATACGTGTCCGCTTTAATTTCGTTTTTTTTTTTTATTGTATTCAATAATAACATCTCTATTAATCAACGTCTAATTAATCCTACCTGGATGCTTCCTCAATTATTAACCAATTTTAATTGGCGATTTTGTCCGTATTATCACTTTTTATATTACTATTATGTGTTGTTGTAACGCGAATTATAAATAACTTATGATGTAACGAGGTTAAATTAAATTTCCGTTTTAAGTTGAATCTGATAATGATGGTCATTATGGTTCGATAAATTTCTTTGCAAACTGTTAATGGTAAATAAATAAAGCTTATGGTTGTAGAACACTATAATAATTTTAAAAATTTACATCTTCACAGACACACATACGTAACCTAAATAACAAAGATTAATTGTGCTCGATGATTTTATATTGTTTCGTAATACGTATTCTCGGCGGATTTTTTTTTTGGACTTTAGTAAAATTGTTGTATATAGATATTTTTTTAATTGTTATTTTTGGTTTCAGTATACGAAATACATAAATTATAAATGTTCTGTACGCGTCGTTAAAATATTACACCGAGGTAAAAATATTTAATACGGTAGTTTCAAAAACTCATTTTAGCGTGTCCCAGACGTTTCAAATGATTCCTATTCTGCGCTACTGAGATACAGTTGATCCCTGTAATTTTTACAACGTCATCGCGGTACGGTCTTTTTTTTTGAAAAAATTTAATGGGCATCGTCGTGGAGTATGCTCTGTTCACCTGGAATTGTTCCTACGCCCAACATGTCAGACCCACGACTATTTAAGCTTTGCTATTCCTTCCACTACAATGTTTGCTCTCTAATTTGAGTAATTCTTTTTCTATCTTTTAGCCTGATATTAACTATATTTCATATCTTTAATGTTTAAACCGATAAGACGCATTGGTTATACAGATTAGTCATCGAATTGTTTGGTATATCTTTATTTCGTAAAGTTAACTTTCCGAATCCTACCCACGTTAGGAATATTTCTCTTCGTATCTACCGTCTGCATTTTTTCCTCTTCTGTATGCGGTGATGTACCTAATATTTATCTAGTTAATATATATTACTTATCTATCTTTATCGATATACCGTACACAGTATTAGTCGTAATTTTTGCTTTCTATATATTTCTTTTTAATCTTATTTTCCAGACTCAACTTTGAGTTCATTTAAGTTAGTTTGTAACTCTTCTAGACCGCTGCTCCTCATAACGATATCATCTGCGGATCTTCTTGATTAATGTTCTTCACCATTTGTCGTTATCATCGTCGTATTGTTCGTTGGCGAACGTCGTGACTAACCATTGTACGTTTATTTTTTACATACAGACCGGACCATTCAAGGCACTAATTATATACAATGCAGATGCGCGCGCATATGATCTTGTACGGAGTGGGCTGCCACTGCCTTCTCCCTGATAATTGAGAATTATATAATGATGAAAAGTTTTCTGTCGCGAGTTGGTTCCGAACCCCCCGACCATTGATTTGACAATCGAGCACTGTAGCAACTATGCCACTTCAAGTGAATAATCTGATGGTTTTAATGACTTAATTAACAAGACTGGAAAACAAGTAATATTTTAATAAAATATTAAGAATAAGTTGCTTCCATTAAGTGTATTCTTTCGTTAGTCGCGCCTCAAATAAAGTTCGTGTTGCCATCTCTGATCGCTTATAATTCTCAATGTATCAATGTATTGGTTTCTTTGCAGTTATTTTCAAAAATGTGTATATATATATATATAATCATAACACAGTTTAATCACAATACTTATAATTCATATTTTATATATATATATGTGTGTGTTTAATATTAATTATTAGTATGGAACCTTTATTTTAAAACGGTATTGACGTGCTTTTCTGAAATAACGTCATCAATTTTTTTCATTGCTAACGTAACGTAATATTTATTATGGTAATTAATTTTTTTTTTAAGTTTTCGAGTCAAAAAATGTTTTTCCTCGCTAAACCGAGTTTTAAAATTTAATACGTCTATATGTTGTCGAAACAAACTTATAAAATTAAATTGTCGTTAGTTAATAAAGTAAAAAAAAAAAATGGATTTTTTAAGAAATTCCGAAAATACTGAACCGATTTCAATGAAATTTTGTGATTGTTATTTAGTACAACTTACAAGATAGAATCATCAGAAAATAAAAATATAAATGGTCTTAATATTATCGCGTGGAAGGCAATGGCAAACCACTACGCACATCTGACAACAAAGCGATTACAATCAGTTCTCCCGGATGTGTATGTCTATCTATGCTAGCGCCATATTATGATTGCCTTGTACGCTATTTATACTGTTCAATGAAATATGTATAGATAAGTAGTTGCCTACCTCCGATACGGAGACGACACTTAAAAAAAAAGAATAGGTCTCTCGATAAGTTATTATTAAAATTTTTAGTTGTGAATCTTTTCTTTAATTTACAATTGAAAATATTAAGGCTCACTTATCAAGATAAAAACTAATCATTTTAGTTGGACCAAACAACATATATTCACAAATTTCATTGAAATCGGTTCATTGATTTCGGAGATTAACGTAAACACACATCGTGGCACGAAATTTTTATATATAAAGATTATATATATATATATATATATATATATATATATATATATATATATATATAATATATTTATATTTGCAGCTCTGAAGTGGCGCGAAATATTCATAGTGACAGTTACGCGTTAATCTTCGGTATTAATGGTTTTGTAGCCTTAATACTTCAAACAATAATGACGGCCGGTGTTACTGCTCGAGGAGGATTGGAATTAAACACTCAACAACAAGTAATTTTTTCGCCTTTAAAATTTATGATATTGCATATATTGTTTCCAATTTCTCATTTGAATGTGACACGATTATTAATTAAGGTAATAATTGTAATGTAATATCTGAAGGTTTAATTGAATATGCCTCGTAGTAATTGTTTTCAAGATATTTGATTTTAGATTATACATATAATTTATATTTTAGGTAAAAGAGTGCATAATTAATTTTTTGTTTGCGCATGTGTCATTGGGATAGAGTTAACTTACATTATATTTCTACTGTTCGTTATTCATTCTTTTCTTTCTAAATCACTTTTATTAATTCGAAATGGCTTCATAGTGTATCGGCGTTGCTCGGGCGTTACGCTCGCACTACAAGATTTGGAATCCTACCAGGTACGAGAATTTTTGAAAGTAAAAATGTGTTTAGTTAATTAGCTAACTATCGAATTGGTCGGTGTAAATGAGCTTATTGGGAAAATGAAGAAGTCGAATTAGCCTACCAGCGCCATTTGGCGTCTTTTATAAGTTTTCAGCTTGATGAGAATCGCGAATAGGACAGGATAGAAGCATTTAAAATGTGGTGCTGGAGGCGGATGGAGAAAATAAGCTGGACTGAGAAAACAACAAACCGAGAAGTTTTGAAACGGGTCAATGAAATACAAGTATTGAACCAGATTAAAAAACCGAAACTGTGTTGGATGGGGCATGAGTTTCGACATGGAGGATTGCTGCCAGATGCAATTGAAGGATATAGCGCAGGTTAAGTGGTAGACCGCGATTAAGCTAGATACTTAACCCGAAAAGAAATTCCGCCTGTTCCAATTACTCGGAAATGAAAAGAAATTTGAAAAATACAAGCATATATGCAAATCGGTCATCATCGAAAATATATATATATATATATATATATATACATATATATATATATATATATATATATATATATATATACATATATACGTACATTGTGACATTGTTGGATTTGTTTATAATTTTATTTATTTGGATCCGATATTTAATAATTATTTTTGTAACGATTGAGATATCTATGCTGCATACTAATTATCTGTGTAGTATCGTTGGACATTCTATAATAGGTAGAATAACTAACTTATTATTGTTGATTTTTCAGTGTTAGTTATTTGTGGTGATATGTGTTCGCACGATAGCTATTTTATGTTTTCGCTTGTCTATCGGGAACAAAGGATAATTTATTAGAATGATTTATAAAACGACGAAGAGATTCCATTTGTCAATATGTAAGTAGCGAGAAAGGATGGTTCTTGTAAACGCGAATGAGTTTGCCATGATCTACATATGTCGATAATAAAACGGTAATTCAGGAATCAGTTTAGGTTTATTAATTCGGAACCGAGTTTCCACGATTTAATTACGAGCAGAGTAAGTGAACTGTCTCATCAAGAGATGAGACATTGATCGCCGACGTTCGAGATGGAGACGACGAATGAAAAAGAAATTATTCCGCAGAATAAATGTATTATATTGAAACCGGAAAACGAAGTATGGGATAGCTTACCTTTTTCATGAGTTTAATGAAAAACTTCAAACATGATGATATAAGCGAAATATTTGAAAGTATTAAACAGCATTTTTAATTGTTTCTAAAAGAATATTTGGAATAAATCAAAACATAATTGGTCTGACTGTTTCCGAAGAGATAATTTTCGTTACCTTAATCTATCACTAAAAAATAAAATGCTTAACGACGATAATTAATTAACTGCTTGTCGTGAAGAGATTTGCGCAGTTGCTTTCTAACACAGATTGTTAATTCGTTATCTTCTTAATGCAATTTAAAATTGTTGAAATTATCGTTATACTAAAACCAAACAACGACGTTGATTAATATTCATCCACTATTTCGTTAAGTACTTTTAGATAAATAGTTGAAAAATTTATATTAATCAATTATATTAAATAACGAATGATCTTTTTTTTTTCTGGCCAACAAGGTCATTTACCGAAAGTTTTAATACGCGTTGTCACGGAAAACGAGCATCTAGTGGCGCTCTCGTGTTTGCTATAAAGCTATACAGTGTTCAAGGGCTTAGTGTTTTTTAATATACTCACATCATAGGAGGTGCTCGGAAGTTATTCAAGTGTATTGTCAGACACGTGTGGAATATTTAAGTTTTCGTGTAAAGTTGAGTCGATTAACAGCCGGAGTGTATAATTGTCTGTAGGATTTTATTTTCGTTTCATTTTTTTTTAAATATTTATTTATTTATTTATACATTTATATCTTTGACACAACCTCGACATTTGAACTTTGTAGATCATGATCGGTTTAATGATTCTATAATATATATACCTATTAGCCGTTTATTATTGAAGAGGTAAAATACTATCTCTGCTTATGAGCCAGTTTATTTTTTATGTTACTAATTCAAATATGAAGTATTAAGTTCTTTTTTTTCCATACCACATTAGACTATCTACATACATTCCCATGGGACGAATTGGTATTATCGTATTGTTGATTTTAACAGGCAGACTTGAGATTTTCCCATTTTTAAATATAGATGGGTTATAATTGTTATAGAAGTTTATTTTAAAACGTTTCATCGAAATATATCACTTGAGATGAACAGTTTATCGTGCTAATGCCGATTGTGAAATTTAATAATGAAACAAAATCAATGTATTGCTTATATATATATATATATATATATATATATATATATATATATATATATATATATATATAAGGTTTTCATTTGCTTTTTTCCCTGCAGCATTCAACGTTTTGTTTTCTTTTATTCTTTATTTTCTTACTGTGTTTTTGTGGTAAGGTATTTTCGGTAAACAATGTTTGTAACCCATGTTATATTTTCTTTTATGTTTATAAGTTATGCAGGTATATTTTTGTTTTTGTTGTATATATATATATTATGTGTGTGTGTGCATGAAACTATTAAGGAGTGTGACTCGTTTTTACATACGTATAAACTTATTCGTGATTGTTATAATTGTTTTCAGTTTATGGTCTACGGAATGTATTTCATTATTTTGGGCGTAGTATTCAGTCTAAAAGCTCTGTTCGTTAAAATATCAAATTCTTTGCAATATACGATATCGTGATGGTCAGTGTCCAAATTTTTTTTATATATATAAATATATATATTATTAATCCTCGACGTGTATGTATATATATATATATATATATATATATATAACATGTAGGTAGTTAACAAAATTAAATTATTAGGAAATGTTACGATGAACTATTACAGCGGAACGTCGTTGCGTTGCGATTAATGACGACATCGTGTCCGCATGTTTACTACGTTTTATGTTGGATATTCGTTAATTTGCGATTATTACGGTTAGATAACGGTATAATTGACAAAAACGATGACGATTTGATATTGCAGATAAAAATGTCATAATCTGTAAGAGTTTAATGAGATTAGCGCATGCAGTGCGAGAATTTTATAATTCGGCGGGTGTAATTTCTCATTTGCTCAAATTATATTTTAAAAATATTTTATATACGTTGTCTGTTAATTTGTACAGCGATAAATTTAACGTAATCTTAATGTGGTATTTGTTTAATAACAAAAAAAAAATCTGACTATATATATATATATATATATGTATATTTTATATATATATATATATATATATATACATATATATATATATATATATATATATACATATATATCTATATATATATATCGTATGTAATGACTTCTTATCAACGATGTAAAATAATATTAACATAAATATATCTTTTACCGCAGTTACAACAGAATAAGTAGATGAATTTGTTTTATTTTTAAGCCTATGAATATTGTAAGAAAGTCTCTTCAAGACTCAAGCTGACTATCTTGATCGATTTATACGTAGTTGACGGTGTGTAAAAATAATTAAATATTAAGGTCGATAGTTCGTAGTAAATTAACGACATTCCATTTATATACGATTTTTGCAAGAACAAAACTGTTAAATTTTCCTCAAGTGGGATCATATATTATATTATATATATATATATATATATATATATATATATATATATATATATATATATATATATATATATATATATATATATAAATGTATAACGGGCGTAAATATTCCTTTGACCTTGGTATTCTTGTACCTTTTTTTTTTTTTTTAAATTTCTTATACATCGATTTACACTTTTTTTGAAATCGCATTTTTTTTTAAACGAAATTTTGAATTTATTCTTATTTAAATCGAATCTTTTCTATAGTAGACAATAAAATTTTACATTTTTTTTTTATATTTTCATAACTAGATTTGTTTATTATTGGTTTTTAATTATTGCGGTTTTTAAATAAATTTTTATTATCGTTGGTTTTAAAAAATGGATTAATATTTAAACGACGTTTCTTCCGTTTTATGATTAGAAAAAGGACGAATATTTACGATCGTTGTTTTAAAAGAGTTCTATATCCTTTCCTCGCTTCTTTAGATAATTTATTTTTTATCGATTGACTTAATATTATTTCTTTGTTTCTTTTTCCAATTTTAGACATATTTAAGTGTATATATATATATATATATATATATATATATATATATATATATATATATATATATATGTATGCTTTAAGCGTATTTTAATTATAATATAGTAATATTAGTAAATAATCATTGTAGAATAATAATAGAAAAAATTGTTGCATTTCACCGTAGTTCACGTTTAGTCTTAATTATTAGGACGATAGCTTATGTATACATAATGATAACAATTTTTAGGATTATATCGACTACTTGTTGTTTGTTCCTTCTATGTTTGTCTTATATTTGCAAAACTTTCATCCGCGTAAATCGTGCGTTAACACTTTATTACATTTAGTAAAATATAATCATAATAATAATAATAATGATAATGATAATTAAATCGTTTTTTTTCTTCGAACGCTATTATAAACGAAATATATACGCGAATTATTCATATTAATTTTAGCTCGTAATGTTACGTTTTGCTTGTGTTGCTGACGATAAAATTGTCGCTGTACGCGACTAAATAAAATGACCCGGTTAATAAGGAAAATATTATCGGTGGATACGTAAACGTCTCAGAGATGAAATTCGTGCGAATATCGTCCTGTTTCGGTTTAAACGTAATTTTACTATTTAAATTATACGAATAAATAATATTTTTCAACTAAAATTCGTCATCAGATAAAATATGCTAAAAATTTTTGGTAGTTATATAGTTGAACGGATTACGAAAAATTTAAAATGTTATATACTTTTTATTAAGATATAACAGACGGTAGTTAGATTTTCGTTGATTATTTGATTATAAATTATAAATTAAAATTTCAGTTCTCGGAAGATATAACTGATTTATTTTCGATCGTGTTACATTTACGATTGTAGTCTGATAAGTCGGTGCGAATACAGAAACTTTTATCCGGAAAAATTACGCCTACTTTTCGACGAAGTCTCCTTAAATTGTATAACGAAGGCAACTTTTCGAAATAAGCGTTGGTCTTTCTAAAAAATTCTTCATTCGACTGAATCGGTTTCCTTTTTTTTATATAGATAATAGAGCTAAATGTAGCGAATAGAAATAATGGGAAACGAGTTCGTTGTTTTATATTTGTTCGAATTCGAGGTGTTCAGACGGTCCAGCGATGCCGCATAGTATTACTCGCTGTTTTATCTTTCTCAAGGTAATCGATGTTCTAGAATCCCAAAATACTGTCGCCGTTATTTTTCCAGCAGATAGCGCGCTATCCGCTTTATTTTAGGCGGATTCATGGTTAGACGTATTGTTTTGGCTGTTTTTTCGTTTACCGGAATTTATGTTTCGTCAACGGTTATAAAATTCTTTTTTGAAACCTCCAGATTCTTCGTAATGTTTATTTCGTTGGTTATTTTGGCTTTTAAAAATAGCGCCTGCAATTTTTTCTCCATCTGTTATAAAGAGAAAAATTCAAGCATCTCGCGCGCTAAAAACAGCAATCGTGTATGGATAGGTAAAAAATTGTGGAAAATCTAGCGTAAGTCGTAAGTCCGCTGTAAAACGCCATCTATTGAAATTTATATGGACTTATCAAACCCGCTGTCTTACGTTAGGTACGTAACTGTTAATCATCTTCTGTAGAAATGCGATACCGAAAATGTAATTCGGAACATTAATTTTTGGTTTTGAACCTTTTTGGATCAGGTTGTTCCCTAAATTATAATGCTAGAAAAATTTTCCTAACAAGATGAATTACGATTTTGAAATATTTATATTTAAAAATTATTATTTAGATTTGTAAACCCGTTATGAATACTCAAAATATCACTTTTATATTTTCACTTCCGCGCGAGTCATTTATTTCGGTCGTACACGTAAAAATATATAATTTCTTCTGAAAAATTTAAAATGCGCGCGATTATCACACATTATAAAATTTCGACCGAAAATAATAAATTTTATACACAGACGCGTGTTTATTATACAATATCTTAGGTGAATTGTAGATTATTTTCGATAATATTTATATAAATATTTTCGAAATCCGGATATTTCACGTCAAGCGCGAAATAAGAAAAATTTATTAGCGCATTAAAATTTCACGTACACACAGTAAGGTGAAAATCCAGATTGAAACGGTTAAATAATTTTGCTGGCGAAAGGAAGTAGTTTTGTATACGCCGGTAATTACTTTCTTAAATATCGTTTAATATTCTAGTTTTCGTTATTTAATTAAAATTCTTTCTTCTAACGAATAATTGCGCTCGAAAAATTGAAATACATGAAAATAGTCATAAAACTTTAAAAAAAAAATGTTTTTAGTGTACACACGATCCATTCGTATCTACCGAGGAAATTCCGTGCATTTATTAACGTAAAATTATTATTATTTTTTAATCACAAATAAAATGAATAATAAAACTTTTATATAGTTTTTCATCTATAAAATCGTTGTTGGGAAATCGTTATTAATGAAATAACGCTAAACGTAAATGAGTAAATTTCTTAGCTTTAATCACGCCTGCCGGTGTTTCATGGCGCTATTTTCCATTTTCCGAATGATATATTTTAAATTCGCGATATTTATTACACGTGTATTTCTATTTTTTATTACGAAATTATGGATATATATATATATGTATGTATATCCATACATTCAGTTATAAAATAATTGAATGAAAATGGAAAGTTACCAAACAATCGTCAGTATACGTTTATGCATGTATGTGTCTACAGACTATAACATTAAATCGACTATCTTTTCAATGGAAAGTACTTGAAAAAGCTGATCAATTTATGCGTAATTATTCTTGTAAATATTAAATTTTCTGTCCGTATCGTATTTTCAGCTGTTGTAATAACTTCGATAAATAAGCAATAGCTATTAATTATTATTAGATTTTTTTTTTTTTGTTAAAAAAGTCATATAATCGACATAATAGCTGGTTTTTAATATATATATATATTTTAATTTTTAAATTCATCAAGTTCCTTTGATTAGAAATTTTGTAAAAATTAATCCGTTCATATATACAATATATATATATATATATTTTAGTAATGTCGTCTTCCAAAGAAATAAATGACGTCCAGTTTAAATTATTTCCCTATTATATTCGTTTTACTGGAATATAAATGTCAGATATTTTTGTCGTTGTTTTTATTGTTAACTCCTTTTGTATATTTATCGATGATAAAAACACGTTGTTGAGATTACGCAGTGTCCGATAATTTACAAAAATAAACTAATCGATTTCACGTTTAATATAGGGTGTGTTTAAATCGTAACTAAAACTTTTTTTTGCCCACGTTAAAAAGTTCGCCTGTAAAGTAAGGAAATTTCAGAACTTTCAGTCATTACGCAAACTTCTAATTAAGATTAAAAATACCATTTTTTATTGATCACGATTGATTTTTGAAGAGTTCTGTAAAATATTTTTCGTATGTAAATAAATAAATAAATAAATAAATATATATATATATATATATATATATTACTTATTTTTTATGAAGTATTTATGGGAAATGATTTTTAAAATTTTTATTCAAATTTGGGACAAATAAATATTTTCGGACATTTCGTACTGCCTCAGATTATTACTGCCTATTTGAAAACAAAAAATAATATGTATAATGGAACGTGTTTTTCATCCTTTTAAACGCTTTTAACGCACGATGCGTTTTATTTTATATTATAAAAAGAACATCCATATTATTTTTAATATTTGATTACATAGATTTATGTATTTAAATATTGGCTCGTGTTGACGATTTTCAAAAACATGTTCCATTCTCGTTATTGTAAGTCTGCTCGTCTCCGTTGAGTTTATTATCTACAATGCACAGACACCACCCGGCATCAGTTGTTTCGTAACATGTTTCTTTCTTGCTTGTTTTTAAATAACGTAATCGTTTAATAACGAATTGTAAACAAAAAACGACGAGATAATTTTTAACCTCATGTTTCTTTTTCATTCGAATGTTGTACGCGATTACGGAAAGTCCAAATGTCTCGATTTTCGACAGCAACCAACTAGTCTAACCTAACCTAACCTAACCTAACCTAACCTAACCTATCGAAGTTATTCCACGAGAATTAATGCCGACGATCTTTTAAATTTTGTCTCGTAAAAGCATCTATATTATGTCGTATCTTCCTTCTATGATAATTGATTTTTTTTTATCTCCAAATAATTCTATTCTTCAGCTTCTTAACACGAACTCGTGTTCGAATAAGCATACTACGATAAAAATTACATTTCGTACGATTCGAAATAGCGGAATACTCTGTCGTGACAATTCGGGCATCGTGTAATAGAAATCAAATTAAAAAAAAAAAAAATTAAATATTCCGCAGGATGTAATCAATTTTTTTATTTATTTTTTTTATAAATAAAATGTTAAATTCGTTTTTAATTAAGAAAAATATTGCCTCAATTTAAGACCTACGTAATAAATATTTTTTGCGAAAACTTTTGCCGCGTGGTTTTCTTTATTATTTTAATCGTTCAACAATGCAATTTAAATATACTGTATTTATTTTTAAGATTAGTTTCTTTTTCCTTTCGATTTAATTTCGTCATTTGTGTGAAACTATTTTATTTTATTTTGCGCGCGTTTTTACCGATAGAACTCGACGCCGTGAAATATTTTAAAAATATACCTCATTTATTTATTTATTTATTAATTTTTTTTGTAATACGTATTTTTACGGAGCAGTTTCCCTTTTAAGCGTTATTGTTATTATTATTATTATTATTATTATTATTATCGCTACTATTACTGTTATTGCAACATAAAGTGTGTGCGCGTGGTAAACGTATTTTGTTTTTATAAGTTAAATGTACTTAATATATATATATATAAATATTTTTAATTTGCGTTCAAATGGTGTAATGTTTCTGTATTTTTCATTATTGTTACATATTTGTTTGTATTTCTCCCAGTATTAATATTAAATTTCTGCTCCAAAATGTGAAAAAAAAAATTAATTTGTTGTTTACGAATACAATTTTATTTAGAAATAGCCGTCGTTATTAGCGTAAAATTTCTTCTTAGACGCGGCTGTTAAAATTTTTTATACCGGCTACTACAAGTCGTCGGATGATAATATAGTAAGATTAAGTTACAATTATATTAACGTATGGCGATTGGAAGGCTGTTTTGTTGTTCGAAATGTCGCTAGTCCCGTCTGATAAATGGATTTTTGAATCCGCGTGATTTTTTATATCAATTACGCGCTTATTTAGAGATATCGTGCATTATAAATTTACGTTCGACAGCCAGTCTTCTGCACCTTCCTCTAGTGAATGTAGCCCAATTAGTCCTTTATTAAAACTATTTACGTTACACGAATTGATAAAGTGCGACATCGTTTGGATCTCGCCACAGCTGCACAGCTCCGTTTCCGACAGTTTACATTTGTTCATTAAATATGTGCAACGACCACGGTTGGTTCTGACGCGATTTAAATTGCACCATGGTTTTCTGTTGAGACCAAATCCTGGCACCCTGCTAGCCGGATTTGATATTAATTGTCGGTTTGTTGGAGTCTGCTTAACCCCATATTTCCTTCCATTTCGTAGCTGCGTCGTCACTGTAGCTCGTTAGCCGTCAGCCATGCTGGTTTCCTGCTGCAGACACGTGTAGATGGGGGATCTTTGATAAATTTTTGTGATGACGAGTCTGTGCGTGTATTATAATGAAGTGTTCTCGTTTACGTTCTTAAAATCGCTGTACCCACTTCTCGAACGACTAGTAATTAAATGAACAACTACTATTTGCAAACTACCGTTAAATTTCGAATTAATTTTAACCCTTTCAGTCACGTATCATTTTTTTTTTTCTGTAGAAAATTCGACTACATTTTGATGAAGTAGTTAGATTCGTATTTTGTGTATAATACCGCTTTTCAGGTGACTAGATAATTTTTAACGTGTTTAAACTTAATCTGTAAAAGTTGATGTACCGTATAATGGGCATTGTGACGGAATTGTGGTTGGAAGGTTTAATAAATTCGAGTTTATTAAATTTTTAATTTAATTACAAATTTTGTCGAGTAGGCCAAAAACAAAAATATTCAATTTTCCGCGTAAAATATCGGAATCGCCGTATGGGACAAACTAGACAGACCGCGATGTGTTAATCATTCGTCTATAAACCGAGGGACCTTCAGTCTTGCGAACCTAAAATGAACGGTTTAACAGTTTAAAAATTCGCAATCTTATGGTTATAAATTTTTAGATGACCCAGAACGGAAGTAGAAAAAGATGTAGTAGTCTATTTTATGCGATCAGATGTAACTTTAAGTAAATTCACTTATACCTATCCATCGGGTAGTGAGTTAACATCGCTCAATAGGATTAATGTCGAGTTACTATTATTTTAGGTTTAACAATTGAATAGTGTTAGATTTTGAATAAATCGTTACTTAAATTTAATATTTACTACCGCTATCTTTTCCACTATGTATTTACGTGTGTACGATTTTCTAATATTGGTAATGATGACTTTAAGAGCATTGATCGATTGTGGCTTACTGATATAGACTTAGACCGAATGAGAATTCATGTCACCTCTACGACAGATAACCTTGTACTCATATTGTTCATGCAAAATGTCTATCGTGGCGTCCGCTGTGTGGCATGTAGCTGATACGTTATTTTGGTATTTCTAACGGAATAATCAACAACAGATTTTTTTGATAGCTGTGCCTGCAGTCAGTACTCATTTATAAACGATATAGGGGATTACACACGTACAAGTTTGCAACTAAAATATACAAACACAAAAGAATTAAACACACGCTATTATACAGCTGGTATCATCTTTTATTCGAAATTTATTTTTGTATATAATACATATAAAAATTATTGTGTATCCTACTAAAGTAAATATCTATAAATTTATATATAGGTGTAGCTTTATGATCAGTATGCGGGTTTTGTTATTTCCTGTATGTTTTACTTTAGTTAAATGAGCAACTGGGCATACTTTTTAAACTAGTATACGTAGTAAGAACTGTGTATGCGTTATATATTATTTATTTGTTTTTTATAACATATATTTTTTTTTTTTGTAAATACACTTTTTATCTATCTATCTATCTAACAACAGATTAGACACACGCCACTGTAACATTAACATCGACCTACATCTATTATTATCCCCGTATAATATATATATACATCTTCTTCTTCTACTCTTCACTCGTTTTCGAGTATGAGGTTATTATTCTAATTAGGATGCGGTTTAGTCTGCTGACGACAGTTCTCGTTATGTGGTATAAGTCCTATTCGGTGTGTGGTGACAAATTTACAATTATTACACTTGAACATTTCACTGTGGTTACCCTTCTTCTGTGTTACCGGCTTTGTCTTTTTCTTTATAGCTGGTTTCCTGCTGATAACCGTTTTCTTAACTAACGCTGTCCAGTTGGGGCGATTTTGCGCCACAATTTCCCATTCGACTGACGTTGGTATCTTCTTTGCTATCTTCAGGTCTTGTGCTACAACATCTTTGAAGCGAAATTTAAGATCTTTTTCCGTATAGTAATACGCCGTATAGCATCCTTTTTGGGTATTCGCTCATTTCCCTTGCGAATAATATGACCCAGCCATTTCATGCGCTTCTGTGTTAAATATTGTTCTATAGATAAACAATTGGATTTTATTAACACTTCTTCCTTCCATGATATTCTGCTTATTCTGCGTAATAGTCTTTGGTGGCAAAATTCGAGTTTACGGGTTTGTTTTTTCATTATTAGCCATGTTTCGCTCCCATATAGTGTGACTGGTTACTTATTGAACTGACGTTCTGATTATTATTATGGTTTATTATTAAATTTGAGATATGTAACGAATGCATAGGAATAAGAAAACAATTGTATTTTTTTTATTATTATTATTATCAAGGATTATACAGTGAAGTTAGCAGCTCATGATTCTCTATGAAACTAGATTCCCGATTAGCGTGTGATTTGTATTAACGTCTGGGTAGATTCCTAGAATACTTGCACACTTCCGATTTTCGTCGTTTTTTTTTTCGGAAATATCAAAAATTACTATTTTTAACGAGTTACGAAGTTAAAAATTTGCGGAAACCATTTTTGAAAGTTATATGGGAAGAAAATGATGAAGTATAAATATGACTAGAATAAAGGGAGGAAAATATCCAAATTAGGTAAAAATTGAGACGGAAAATGTAGAAAAAGAAGTAAATAATAATAATGGACAGTTAATAAAACCAGATCCTAAAATTCGATTTAGCAGTCATCCGAGTAATCATTCTCGTTTTTTCTTTTAATTCTAACTAGCCGAAATAAACCTGACCGATTCTGATCTAACTGAATCTAACCTAACCTAGGTATTTTGCTATTCTCGTTTTTTCCTTAAATCATACTGCACGATTTTGTTTGTTATCATTTTAAAATAAATCAATAACTATAATAATGCAATCGATACTACCGCTATAACGAAGAAACTTCGGCCTATTTCATGTTTATAAACATACTTATAAGTAAAATTTAAAAGGTTGTAATTTACAATTAAAAATTTTTTCCTCGTTTTTTTTTTTTTATTATTTTTTATCGCGCTTAGGGAAGCAAAACCCATCAATTTATCCAAGCCCCAATCGATTTTATACAAGAGTATACTAGGAATCAGCCAATGTCGGTGTAACATAAATTTTAATATTTCTTCATTGTATTTTTTTGAATATCAGCTTTTATCGTGCTTTATATTTTCTCTTCGTTCTATTTTTCACGCGATCAAGTCGTGATTATGGTAAACATCGTTTTGCGAATACCTCGACGATGTTTAGATATTGTATTGATCTTCCAAATGTTTCAGTTTTTCTTCATTGCGTTGTGTTTTTTGTTTTCTAAACTACTGAAAGGTGGCACATTTCGTGCGATCTGATTTCAAAAAGTGGTCGGCTAATGTAAGTTCTAGCGTATATTTAATTCTTGTTAGATCGGTTTAAAATAAATCCGAATGCGCTGATTTCAAGAAACGTGTAAATGTATTTAATATAAACTTTTGTCTGTATCCATAATTTACACTTAATAATATATTCGACGAAATAGCACTGGACGTTTATTTAATGACAATGTAAAGTTTTTATCAGGTATGTACGCGAAGAGAAAAGTACCTTTATCGATTAGTTTATATTTACCTAACGTGCGCTCCCAACCAATCAGTCTTCTTTACAGGTGCATCTGTCTGATACTTGATACCACGGCAACTAAAAGTACACGGCAAGGTTTATGCTATAGATGCGGGCAATAGTTCAAAGGCGACGTCAGTGGTACCCACAATATATCGCTGATCTTTTCACTACTCTCGCAGGGCATTTATTTGATTTTTTGCTTTTTGGGTTTATTTATTTAGCGCAGTTATCCGTCGCATGATTTTGACTATATATACTAACAAAATCTGACATTTTCTTTAAAACATTTTATTTTATTATTTTTTTTTAAACTTACGCCGTCGTGTTGTTGTGCAATCGCTGGCTGTACTAATCACAGTAGGAATGCTCAAAAATTGGGTGTTGGTTTTCATCGTTTTCCAATGGCTGCAAGATGTAATCCAGATATTTTAGAATTATATTTTTCATTAATTCGGGGTTTAAGTCGATTTTATGATCATCCTTTACCGGTCACTATTAACTAACGAATAAAGTCTACTCCTGGCTAAAAATGCAACATCAATAATAAGTAATATTTATAATGAAGACTGAATAACGAAGTAACGAATAAATTTGAAGGTGAAGAAAGTGAAGGTACAAAATTGAAGAGAATTCCAACCCAATGGATATATATACGATGTAGAAAATGATCTGACTGATATCGCTGAATAATTGACAGATGTTGAGGATATAAGCGAAACTGAATGAGAAAAATGATTTATCGCAAATGTAAGCAGGTTACATTTGAACATGGACATGCAACATCCAACAGCGTATGTGAACAGAAAAACTGGATTGCAACAATTTCAAGAGAAGGTTTAACGAACCCATCTCAATGCGATTTATAAAATGAGGGAAGACTTACTATCACGGTAAAGAACTAAATCGAACTATCAATGTAATGAAATTATTGATCGACTTATTGAAATCGAAACAGATCTATATAGATGGCAACATTGCATGTTACGTGAGAACACGAACATTTATCGGAATAAAATCGCTGAATAAGGACAAATGTGTTAAAAGAGTTCTTGATGAAAATAACGTACAAATAAAGAAGAAAAACTTTTAAAATTACAGTTTTAACACGTTGCTGGTGATTGAATATATATATATATATTTAAAACTCATGTTTACACACACTTATTTAATTAAAAAAATAAAATTATTTTCAGAAGCCGACTGATTCGAAACAGTTAATATTAGCTGTTTACACCTCCACAGTTTATGATGTAATATTATTCTTCATTATATATATATATATATATATATATATATATATATATATATATATATATATATATATATATATATATATATATAATACCTGCCTTATTAGTAATTAACATTTTAATTCTATAAATACTGTAGATAGATAATAAAAATGTTAATATAAATTTATAAAAACGTAAACAAATTTACATCATCATAGTCGTGTGCTCGTTTCGAGCGTCGTGAAATCATTATAAATAATTTTTGCCTATAATTGACCGCCATGTATGCCGATGATCCTCGGTGCGTCTAATAATCTCTTGCAGCGAAGTGATACCAGTGATAGTTTTGATTTTGGTCACGTACCGCGTTGGTGGTCTTCCTCTTTGTCTGCAGCCTTCCGTCATTACTACTGTGATTAGTTTCTGTAAGTTTTCTGGTCGCATAATATGACCAAAAAAGGTGGCTATACATTTCTCCACTATGTGCCGTAATCGGGTATCCATATTAGCTTCTTTTAAAATCGCCAGATTGGTTCGGTCCACGGGACCCTCACCATTCGCCTCCAGCAGTACATTTCGAAAGTGTCGATACTCTGGATGTCTGTTTTGTTTAGCTTCCAGCATTCGGATGCGTACAGAAATACCGAGAACACAAGGGTTCTCACGAGATTTGGTGTTTATGTTTAGGTCGTGGCTTTTCCATATTTTCGTAAGTCGTGCTAATGCCGTTTCTTTGCTTATTGCTATTCGACGTTTGATCGCCATCGATCTTCTGTCTTTTGTAATGAGTAATCCTAAGTATACAAATTTATTTTACAGGTCGTTCAGATGTTGCCGGTTCTATGTTTCACTTTTCCATCAAGGATCATTATTTAAAGTCTTATCTTTATTTATTAACAAGCCTGCTTCTTCGCTTGCAATGTCCAGTTTTTGGAAGAGATGACTGAGCTTTTCTTCTGACGAAGAAATTATTACAATATCTGCATATCGTAAATTAGTAAGTGTTTTTCCTGCAATTTTAATTCCATCTTCCCATCCCTCCAGTACCTTTCACATTCTTCTTCTTCTTCTTCGTGTCAGGAAAAGGATCTTTATGCGTTACACGGTGTTCCCAGTACTCAGCAAACGCGACGCTATTTCCATCCAGTTGTATTAGGTAATTGAAATCGCACTTATGTGGCAGCTGCTGCAGATGAAAAGATGATGGATGGATTGCTCCTGGCGACATATACAGGAGGAGCTGTCAGAGATTTTCCACTTCTTCATGTTATCTCCTGTTCGACCAACCATTGTTCGTAGTCTGTTTAGCGAGCGCCATAGTCCATATTTTAGTTCGGCTCCTGGAGGAAGGTGCTCCTCGGGTTCAATCCATGGTTTGCGATTTTTCTTCGTCCATTCTTCCTTCCACGCATTATATATCGAGCGGTTTCCGGGCTTACAATGGCTTTAAACTGTTGCGTGACTTCAATCTTCATTTGGCTTATGCCCAAACATCATATGTCGGCTATCCGTTTCGTGCTTGCCCTTTTCAATGCTGGCAGCTATTTGCCGTCTAATTGCAGGTGGAGCACAATACCAGAAAGAATGCGGATATCGACAAATGCCGGTTTTATACACCCTGTAATAATGCGGTAGCTCTCCTTTACCGCGGTATCGACATGTTTCGCATGGGTCGAATGCAACGATACCGAGCACGCGTACTCCGCAGCTGAGTTGTCCACGTGGTGCCTCTGGCAACGACGACTTTTGTTTACATATTTCGTCGGCTAATTCTTACAATAGAGGAAAAGGAACCTTTCTCATTAACCAGTCTTCTTCTAAGTGGTCGTATCCATTACTGGACGTAGACATCGCAATAATCTTGATTGGGCGGCATGGAATAACTGCTGTGTTGAGTGAACTCCAGTATGCTGTTTTATGTTGTCTATCCCTCCAGTTTTCATTAACCATTCACTATATATATTGAAGAGGATGAGACTTAATATACATCCCTGATGGATACTTTTTTCTAATGTGAATTCATACACGAGTCCATTATTAATTTTCGTTCTTCCGCTATTGGAACCACTTAGGTTAATTAGATGTACTGGAAACCAAAATTGCTAAGTATTTGCCATAATTTCTGCCACCGCACGGAGTCAAGAGCTTTTGTGTAGTCTATGAATTATAAATATGTTTTGACGTTATGTTCTTCGCATTTTTCGATTATCTGCCGTTTGTTCAAAATTTGCTCTCTTGTTCCTTTACCTGGGATGAAACCTGTTTGTTCCGATGGTATTTTGCGGTAATATGTATGGTTTTAACCTTTCATGTATGATATATAGAAACACCTTGCTAGCGTGCGATATTAGGGCTATAGATGACATATGTCACGCGCTCCTTTTTTGTGGATCGGCATATAAATTGATCGTGTCCAATTACTCGGCCAGCAGTTTGTATCCCAGATTCTTTGGCAGATTGCGTGAAAAACTTCCGTCACCACGTCACCTAGATTTGTGAACATCGCAACGATTTGATCTTCCCCTTCTGCCCTTTGTCTTCGTAATTTTTTTAAAGCTAAAATAGTTTCCTCTTTTAATATTGGCGGCTCCTTTTCGGTTATAGCTATTGATGTTTCTGCGTCTGTCATCGATTTTGCCAGTTCTGCAATCTCTACCAGTCGCTGTGTGGCTTTCTGATTATATTCTTTGTGAGAATCTAGGTAGACCATCTGTTACTGAGATGTTTCCGTATTTGGCGCTTACATAATTTTATCTTCATTTCTGCAGTAGTTTGGTGGTCACTGTCACCAATTCTTTAACAGGGTAAGTTTTTTTATCTTTAATCGATGTTCCCCATCTCGTATTTATCATTATATAGTTTATTTGGTTCCGATATTTATCGTCTGGTGATCGTCATTGAAAACCTGAGCTGCATATGAACATTTTGATGCTAGCGCAGAACTGCATTAAATGTTCATCTCTATTATTTCTGGTACCAAGACCAAATAATTTTCCTACCATATTACGTAGTTCACTATCGTGGGTAGTTTCACCAATTTTCGCATTGAAATCGACGATTATTATAGTAATTTCTCGGTCGGGTATTTTCCTTATTGTTTCTTTCAGTGTTGCATAAAAAGCATCGACATAGTTTTTGTCAGCTTCGCTAGTTGGAGCGTAAACTTGTATTATATTTAAATTCACTGGGCATGCTTTCAATTTGATTACCATTATCCGATTAGTGATAGGTTCATATCCGAGTACTTTGTCACGGGCTGTTTCATTTACAATGATCGCTACACCATTTTTTGATTGTTTTTCACTTCCCAAGTAATATATTGCATTGTTATTATTGCTATAAAAGTACCTTTTACCTCTCCAATGGGTTTCCGAGATACCAACAATTCTTTACTTCATTCTCTACGATGGCAAGTTTTCCCGGTTCATTTAAACCGCGTACATTCCATGTTCCGACTTTGTTTTCCATATTTTTATTTTAGTAGCATGGTTTCCACGAGTTGCCCGGTTTCCTACAACATCATGGCAGGTCGCATATTTCACACTAAGCAGCATATTCGACCATAGAAATCACACCTAAACCGAAGAAAAGATGATGTAATTATTGACTGTGGCATATGCGACTCACGCAACTGCAAAATACACCCGTTCCACTCTGCAACGTGTGTAATTCCAATCTTTCCGTTCTCCAGTTTTAATTCTCTTAGATTATTACATAATATTCTTGACTCTTTTGTTTGATATCCATATATATATATATATATATATATATATATATATATATATATATATATATATATACGTATAATTATATAGTTTGCTGTACATGGCGCGTAAACTTAAAATAAATAAAGTAAAATATATTTGAATAATTTTCTATCGTTAAAAAATTTTCATTTTCGTTAATTCTATTCAGTTTGAAATAAAATTCAGAAATAATCGATAGATTACGTCGATATTATTAGATGCTATTCACCGCATCAAAAAAATGATCCGATCAATCGGCCGCGTTTATTGACAGTTTATTTTTAATATACAATTCAAATTCAGATTCGTGCCGTACACTATTCTGTGCATAGACGATTAATGTAATATATATTTAAATTAAACGATTTTCATCATGAAGCCTCTATTTCGATATTCCTATATTCGAAGTGCACGGCTGTTGGACGTAATTCAAACAGAAACCTCTATTTCCCATATCTTCGTTAGCCGATTCCACGTTATTTGTGTGGAATATCAGTCTATACGGTTTCACGGTACCTGCGACGGATTATAAAGTAAATAAATCGTGTTAAGATGACTTATATTCGTTGTAAACATGTATTATCTAATAAATTGTGTAATATTCTTATTTTTAGCACTAAAACTCTTGATTAGTACAATGAACATAGATCCCTTTCCCCTATACAATTTATTCTATCATATCTAATTGGCGGTTTTTAAATAACAAGATGCTTCTTGCTGGCTTCAGTTATACCTAGATTGTAAGAATTTCAGGCACAGACTACGCGAATTTTCGTATACCCATCGAATTTATATTACCGTATTCATACAATTTTTCCAATAAAAGGAAAACATTTTTCTTTCCTGAGAATTACGTTCTTTATCCTCGGCCACTGATCCGGGCTATATTCAATAATATTATCACTGAAAATTTTCGTACGAACACCCTTATTTATACAGATGGATCGAAGTCGGCTCAGGGAACTGGAGCAGCAGTTTTCATCCCATCTCTTAATATTATCAGAGCGTACAAATTATCTGATGTTTGTTCCGTATTTACTGCTGAGTGTGTAGCAGTATTTCTATCTTTATCATTTTTAATTGGTACGAAGCTTCCAGGTAATTATCTCATTCGACTCACAAAGCATTTTGAAGGCTATTTAAAACAAAGGAAAGGCGTCAGATTCATTGATTTCATTCATCATGTTGAAACTTTATCACCTGGAAAACTTGATTCACTTTCTTGTGGGTACCGGAACATCGAGGAATTCCCGATAATGAAAATGCAGATTCATTAGCTAAAGATGGGTCTTCTAGTGGTGTGGTGTTTTATCACTTGATATCATACATTTTATGCTGTCGGAACATAAGAAACTCTGGGAACAGACGTATGTGGATTGTATACAGCAGTCGTCTCTTACTAGGTACTATCAATTGCAACCGTCTCTTCCTAGATTTGCATGGTTCTACTTTTTTAAAAACATTAAGCGGGGAGGAATTGTACTTATCATCAGATTGCGATTTATTGCTGTTGCCGGACCGCCTGTTCCTTATGCAGCTTAGACAAACTCCTTACTGCCCTCTACATGCTGGACGTGCAATTTGCAATCAGGATCATGCTTCGAATTTAATAACATTACGCTCTGAACTGTACCTTAAATTACTGCGACTGTCTCGTAATGGTCCTCCTTATAACGTATTGTCCCTTCTTCATCTTGAGAATTTACATCTGTTTCCGGACATGGCGATATTTTTAGAGAAGTTCTCCGAGTTTACAGAAATATGAGTGAGTAATTACAGTATCATGTTGGGTAGGATGTAAGGGCATCCCCATTTTAAAAAAAAAGTATGAAATTCGCTTTCCTTCTAATATGAAATATCTGTTAACCGTTCAATATATCAATATATAGACTTAAGCATGGAAAGTTCATTAGTTGAACTTCGTATACAGTAGAAATATATGGGATAAACACGTAAAAAACAAAAAAACATAAAGACTCTCCTTCAGCAGTAAATAAATTATTAATCCGAGAAAAATGTTAGTAACATAGAAACGAAAATCAGGAAAGAAGTAAAAGTAAGTAAGATGCTATTTCGCGGATGATATTGCTCTAAGAGCGGAATCATAAAAGAATATGAACAAAATGATTTTATCGGAAGATTCAAATAAATGGAAAGTAAATATTAATAGGAAGAAAACAAAGGTCGTGAGTAAAAACACACTAAATAAAAAGGTAAACCTGAGACTCGCAGGTTCGACTTGGGGTGCTGATGTAAGAGCACTCAGAATTTCTTTCTTGGCACTTGTATTCTCAGCAGACGAATATTGTTCATCAGGTTGGTGTAATAGCTTCCGTGTTAAAAAAGTAAATGTAAGTATTAAATGAAGCACTCCGAACCATATCAGGAACGCTGAAATCTACTACACCACTTATGTGGCTTCCAGTTTTAGCTAATATAGTTCCAGCTGCAATTAGACGGGAGACAGCATTATTCAGAGATAGAAATAAATTTCAGATGTACCCCGAACTGCCAACAGGTCCGCACCAGTATCGAGACCCAGAAAATCACCTTGGACAACGAATGAATTATTATCAGAAAATATGAAAGAGTTTAATAAATGGTAACATGGGAAAGGAATTTAGAACATACAACAAATTCCTATTTAGTTGTCGACCCGAGGAATGAAGTCAAAGGAATGTATTTACCTAGGTAACTATGGCAAACACTCAACAGAATTAAGAGCGGACAAGGTGCGGATATCTAATGCAGAAATGGGGGTATAACGACAACTGCTACGTGCCAGTGCGGTAAAATAAACAATGCAGCATATATTGGAAGACTGTATTTACATCTGTAGGTTTAACATTAGGTTCACAATCTTAATGACGGAGTCATAGACTGGCTATTAAAGAGTTAGACTTATGATGATAATTTTGTGTAATTATATATAACCGATGATTATACAATAAAAGCGTTATCCAACAAACGACATGTGTAGTTTCATTCGGTTATATAATAAACTTATCACAACTATCCACTACCGCTTTAAACACTATGAATATATCCCAATATATATGTCCGCTTACCAAAGCAACAAACCACACCTTTATAAACAACGAACTATACTTCCAACCCAATACGCTAAAACGGTAAGCAAGCAACGGAGTATATAACACAGACAGAGAAGTTTAGATGATACATGTTTTCACGTACCATTGCGTTTAGTTTACGAATTCGTGAATTTCTCTAAATATTTCAAATAATGGCACAAAAATTTATGGACTTGCTCCGTAAGCTACGCATTAATGGAGAATCCATCTCCGACTGTAAACCATGTGAATTTTTTTTATTACGTAACGTTTCGAAAACAATTACAGTTTTCACTTTCAAATCTCGTGCATGCGTACGTTTACGCAATTATGATTAGGATTTTGTGCCTCTGCTGTTTAAACATCCATTTATCGATATTCTTAATGGCATTGTTAACGGCAACAAACTAAATCAGCAGTTGGTTTTATTTTAATTTGTTTTTTCCTCTAGGGACAATGACCGGTTGAATTTATATCCCATATCCTCTTTGTTGAAATTTGGATACTTAAAAAGTTCAATTACTTCTCGAATAATTCTAGACCTCTATATTTATTCATTTTGGACAAGATTTTTCGTGATTCCCAGAACACTGATGCGAATCCACTGTATATCTTCTCCTTTATGTTTACAGTCTGCCTTGCGTTCTTTCTTGAATTTATTGCAAAAACTGGACGTTATTAAGTTTAGATTGCGTTCTTCTAAGCTAATTGTATAGTGCATTCACCAGCGTTCTCAGTTTGAAAACGAAAACTGTAATTGTTAGAAAAATTGACACACGATTTATAGCCGGGAAAAATCGTGAATGTATGGAAATCAACCGAGAAAGTTTAAAAGTGAGTGTAAAAATTATTTAAATGTGTTTTGTTTTTTTGGCCATAATAAAAGTTCAATTTATACGATCTTATTTCAGACTTACTGTATATAAACGAAGGTACTGAATTAATTTCGGCGTTTAAAGTTCCACCGCATATCCTGTCTACGCAGGTTGACTCGGCGTTTTTCGTTCCACCGATGTTAGCCGCACATGGTATCATTAGCCAGTCGGTGTTACAACTTGTCGAACCAGTCATCGATTCTATCGCATTTTGTCCCATAGTATTGCCCGTTAGCGAGAATGAATGCGTTCGATTGTTCGCTGCGAAATCGATATTTTGTTTAAATCGTTAATTATTTTACAATTAGCGAATTAACCTCGCCAGTATGAAAGTTTCGAAAATCCTTTATTAGTTTCATAAATTAATTACGAATAATCCGCTTATGATAATATCCCTGAAATGAAAAATTTCACTTATATAGCGTGACCCAGAGAAGACGGATGGTTTTGTTTTTTGAACAGCTGAAAAATTGCTCAACCAAAATGTTTGAATGGAATTTTATTTAAAAATAGGGAAACCAGAGATTAGCTTACAATCATCTGTAAAACACAATATCGTATAGATGACCGCTATTTGCAATACCTTCAGTCTTTTTACAAAATTTTCAAACACTCTTTCGAGCATAGGTGGCTGTATTCTTGAAATTTCGTCAGAAGTTCGAGTTTTCAGGTCTTATCTCGTGGGCGTGTTTTGTTAACACGGCTCTTTAGGTATACAAAAAATCTGCTTCGGTCAAATCTGGCGAGCGCGGTAGCGGAATTCGTGCGACGCGACAATATGCTGCTACCAAGTGCTTTTTTCAATACTGTTAATGTTTCTAAACAAATCTCCCCTATGTACATTAAAACTGCGTTATTCAAAAAACCAAGCCGTCCCCGTATTCTGTCGGTCACCTTGTATTTGGTAGTTCTGCGTGTGAAACTTTAACCGTATTCCTATGGAAGTGGCGTGACAAAATTGATAGCGCGAATGATTAATAAAGATTACAATTTAACTTAAGGATAAAATGATTATTTATATAAATAATAAAATAAAGTTTATTAGTTTAAAAATAGAACGGAAGAGTAATAAAATAAAAAAAATACGCTCATAGACATATTAGGGCAAAACAGAGTGTTCGGAATGCCTGTTAATGCGCATATCTGTGTTTAAGAGTCTGGTAGTCGTAATTACTCAGAGAGTTTTGAATTCCGGTATTCGCGATAAAATTTATGCGTTTTCTTTCAAATAGACTGTTTAAAAGGCCTACCTGCTTGTGCATGCGATTTTTGCGTCGACGTGTTTATTCCTTATAATGATTTCATAATCGTTGAAGAATGTCGGTAGATATTTTGTTGGCTGAACATCGTCTGAGAGCACCAGACGTGGTAAGATAATAGATAGAATCGTTTATTATAGATTAAAAATTGAAAACAAACGGAGTATTTATTCTTGTAAATAAATGAATCGGTTGTGAAAAATTTAATTTATTATCCAGCAAAATCATATCGAAATCCTTATCTTTAGTTTGTTGTTTCCCCCAATAGTACGGTGTTTCAATTATAAGATTTTCGTTCTCCATTGGGCCTGAAAAAAACTATCTGTTTCAGCGTCGAGTTTAATTTTAGAGTACTTAAAAAGAATATAGGTAATGTTTTTAGATAATCCGTTGCACGTCCATTCAGTATCACTCGATATATATCATTCGCCTGTAAAGTATAGCGAACGTTTTGTAAGGTGGAAAGATAGTCGTTTGTACGTCGGCACAACGGCTCTCGAACGTAGAAAATACGTCATTAAAGCCAACTGCGAAATTTCGGTTAGATAAGTACGATCTAATTAAAATTATTAGATAGCGGGATTGTAAATAATCATTTTGTAGAGAAAGCCATCGCGATGTCCGAGTTCTTCTAAATGTTTAATTAGACGAGACCAATATGTTTCTTGTTTTTATTGAAACTTCAAAGAACACAATCACGTAGTTTACTGGATAAAAACAATTAGATCGGGTGATTGTTTCACTCCGGTGGAACTGATGTATTCATTTAACCTGTACGTAGCTTGAAAGTCATAGCGGCCGAACTGTTTGTTCAAAATCATCTATGGCGATAGATTACGATTAATATAAGGGAAAATGATTACTAATTTAATATCGCAAATTTTCCATCATTTGTCGTTTCTTAGAAATGCAGTTGTAATTCTTCTTGTTAATAACGATTTAGGCTACTACGCAATTATGATGGCTATTTTGCTTCGTGTTTATTTCGTATGTTCAATTTAAAGTCCTCAGGCAATCCGGAATTTCGGTAATAATTTGAAATCGTACTAGCGACGATTATACAGTGTACTTAAAACAAAAAATTAATTACCTATTTAGACGAAAATAATTTTCGAGCGATTTAAAAATAATGAATTTTAAAACGTACATTTTTCGACGATGCGATAAATTATAGTATTAAAAGAAATCAATTACTTCGCTATTTGTAATGTATTTTATCGTTTCGTGTTATAAATTTTTACATTTTTTATTGTTTTTAAAAATAATTTTTCTTTAATCGGTTTTATTTAATTGAAATATGAAACTGAAATGGATTGCGTTACTTTTGAAATCGATTCAATCATTTTCCCGACACACACACACACATATATATATATATATACATATATATATCATTAGAATTACCTGTATCCGCGCATTGGGAATACTGAATTCCGCAGAAATTTCTTTCCGATCTGATACAAATTGTATAATCCTGGTTAGAGAGATGCAAACCTATAACCGGCTCGTAGTTAAACGATTTGATTACACCCGAAATAGTAGTGTGGTACTGGAGGCAACCGTCGTCCGCTACATTGCGTATATATGTATGTATGTGTGTGGGTAGTACATGTGTTGAAACAAGCATTAAATGAAAACAGTTCATGAAAACCTTGTACATGCATATATCGTATTACAAATACGTGAAGCTAGTTAAAAAAAAAAAGGTTTTGCAACGCGGGCGGTTGTGTCGATACTATAATCTAACCTGTGGCTGTCATGTTGTTTTGATTGCCTAATCTATTGTTTAATATTCTGTTATAAATACCAAATCAACGTAGTTTAATGGTGATACAACGACAGACATTCTACCTTAACGATATATTTGTAATCTGTCGTAGAGGTGACGTAAATTGGGCACGGAGATATTTGATTCTGCTATTTTTTCATTCGGTTTATTGAAGTCGTAGATCTATGCAAATAAGCTGAAATCCAGCAAGGGCCTCAAAGTCAACATTACCGCTATCGCTTTAACTTTAGATCTATGAGGCATAATCATTGAAAATTAGTCTGTGCCATTGTGAAATGCCGCGATAGACATTTCAACGATATTATATTGCGTATACAGTTACATGGTCTCTTAAATTAAAAAAAGAGTTTCGTCGATATAAACAGCTGGTTTTATTCTATTTTAATATCGATTCGAGTAGTCTCCTTATTGAATAATTCTATATATATTCAATACTAATGGAATGATAGTAAACTTTTTTTATATATATTTGTAAATGATATAGCTACGATAACAATGAACGAGGGAGTTTTAAGACACTCTTTCTACAATAAATGCAGTTGTATAACGTGAAAATAAACGAAGAAAATTAAGTAAAAAAAAAACAAAACAATAAACATAATAACAGATGGAGAAATAATTTTACCATTGTAATAAATGAATTGCAATGGCAAAATTAGCGTTTAATAAAAAAAAAAATGGAATCTTATTAGCATAAAAAAATATCCAAATGGAAACGAAGAAAAGATTTATTAAAGTATTCACGTGGAGTATAGTGATGTATGGATGAGAAACGTGGAATTTGAATGAACAATTGACCAGTCAACTGGAAACGTCCGAAATCTGATGCTTGAGAAGAATGGAATAGGTGTCTTGGACGGAAATAATGAGAAATGAAAAAATATCAGAAAGAGTCCATAAAAAAAAAGTCTAATAAGAAC
The DNA here is from genome assembly GCA_032883995.1 of Coronaproctus castanopsis. Lineage (NCBI taxonomy): Eukaryota > Metazoa > Arthropoda > Insecta > Hemiptera > Monophlebidae > Coronaproctus > Coronaproctus castanopsis. The sequence goes on from CM065052.1 coordinate 161,961,108, forward strand.
ACTTGAAACAAAGAGAATTGAATTAGACATACATATATATATATATATATATATATATATTATATACAATGAATACCTAGTACAAGTAATAGAAGAAGCCATAGAAGGTAATGGGCCAAGAGGAAGACCGATGTAGAAATACATAAAACAAATACAAGGAGATGTCAAAGCAGAGAACCACAGAAGTATTAAGAAAATGGCTCTATCCAGAAACTTTTAATCATGCTTGTCCGCCAATCTATTAATAGAAAGAAGAAATTATACGTAAATATTTGTGCAGCCCCAAACTGAAGGTTGAAGATGTTATCGAAAAAGAATAACGATGACAAAATTGTTTTTCACGAAAAAGAAAGCATTAGTAACGCCGATGAAAATATCAAGGTAGATTTGAAAAAAAATTTTATGAAAGGATTTTTGTGAAGTGTGTTACTCTACGAACCTGGATAGATAAAAAAAATGTAGAAACAATTAAAAGCATTTGAATCCAAGCGTTGGAGAATGGAGAAGATAAAATGAACAGACAACGAAGAAATTTAAAATTTAATTAACGAAGAAAGAAACTTACTTGAGAATCTGAGAGAAACAAAAAACATAATGATACAAATAGATAATATATCGTGAATATTTAACGAAAATAATTTAAGGATCATTTAAAGGAAACGTAATAAAAAGAAAGGCTCAAACACAATAACATTATATACAATACGATGAACGAGAAAAATAGAAACATGAAGATAGCGGCACCATAATTCTGATAACGTCTGTTAACTTTTCATAAGACTAACCATCAAAGTCACGAGATGTTATGTTATAAAAAAAAAATTCAAAGTTAACAAAATTGTACATTTTCTGGTAGACACGAAATGTCGTAACTTAAAAAATATTTGTATAAACACATCTAAGAATAATAAACATTCTGGATAAAAATTTACAAATTTATATTTGTAGCTGAAACGGCCGAGAAATGAAAGAAGATAAATATAGTAATTTCACTCGCTTATTCGTTTTATTTACTCTAATTTTTAACCTTTTCAATCGTATATTTTATATATATATATATATATATATATATATATATATATTTATACATTTTAATAAAGTAGTTAAGGAAAATAATTGGAAAATATGAAAATATAAAATAATATTATATTTATATCTTTCAGATGGTTAGATAACTTTTAATGCGTTGTATAAATATTTTTTGAATTAAAACATTCTATTTCGATCAAATGCCCCTTATTATAAAAATAGACACTTTTTAACGTTAATATAAGAGACGTCATTTCAGCTCAATCGTATTTACTCTGCAATTATTAGTAATTAGTTCGAGAAACGTTTACCTTTAATGCTGTAAGCGCAAGGTATTTGTACAATTCTTATTTTCCAATTTCGATTAAACTCAGGTCCGTTTGTAATAATGGTCAAAACGATCGGATTATTCGTACCTACTCCCGCGTCGAGATACACTGTAAAAACCAAATTTAACGCGATTTTAGAAAATTTACGAAATTAATTTTTGTGTATACGAACCCATATAAATTTACGCTTATATACATATGAGTAATATATATGTAGACGTTATATGTATTCATGTATACATAAAGCATATATATATATTATATATATATATATATATATATATATATATATATATATATATATATATATATACGGGTTATCAGATTTTTCAAATACTTATTTTCATTTTAATTGTAAAATTGTGTTTTTTTTTTTTAAAATTTGTGTTTGTATATTTTTATATTTTATATTTTACTTTTGGACATCATACATCGCAACAGTAAATGAAAATTTAAAATTCCATCAGTGTACAACTTTTTCAGAACTCAGAAAATAATATTGAAGAAAAAATAAATATAAAAAAACGAAATCATTAAACAAATATATTGATGTTAATTCAAATAATAAACAGAACGGAAGCAGAACAACATTTTATGGAATATATTTTCACCATCACCATCAAATATTTTTAAGTAATTATTTTTAATTTATATTTTTAAAATTATGATTTTTTAAAAAAATTTTTGTTCACTTGATAATGGCGTAAATGCCGAAAAGCAACTTGACGGTCGTGGGTTCGAAACCAACACGCGATATAGAAAGTTTTTATCATTATTTAATTCCTAATTATCATGAAGAAGACATTGGGCTCCGTATAACATTATATGCGCGCGCATCTTGTATTTTTATTGGTATCGTATAAGAAAATTCCCGGTAGTCGATAGTATGGCTATAATTGTAACATACAATATACGTTTTCCTACTCTCTATTATATAACAATACAAATATCTCTATATTTTTTTCTTTGATATTTCTATCCTTTTCTAAAATTTCCAAATAACATTAATATACTATACTGTTTTTATATATATTACGTGTCTTTCATTTAGCCTATATGTATATTTATTTTCATTTTATTATTATATATATATTTTTAATTTTATGTTATATTTTTAATTTATTTAAATTCTTAACTTACCCATCTGCTCTAAGTATACAGTGTATAAAAAAAAACCGTTTATTTATTTAAATAAATATTAGTCGGTCGAAGCTGATAAATTCACTATGATGTAATTTATAACGTTCATCGTACGGTTTTTATTGTTACATTAATTAGTCGATTTTCCAGTTACCAATGCGTCTTATACATCTGGTTAAATACCGCTGTTACGCAAACTAGAAGCCTTCTAAATGTACGTTTATTGCCGAAATAAAGATGTGCTGAACAGGATGTAAAAACAAGCTTAAGAACAACTCGTGTAATCCGAAAAAGGTAATTGAAATGTTACGGACACATCCATAATCTCTTTCGTCTTGTGTAATATGGGAAATTATTGGCCGCAAAGATCTTGTAAGCGTTCAAACGTGAGAATACGAAATGTTGACAACCGAAAACTTCGGGAGGCAATAGCTCTGGTAATCGTCGAAGAGATATAATGATTAATAAAATGTAATCATAAATGCGTGGTATATCGAATTTAATCTATAATAAAGGTTGTTGCTGATTATGTGTAAACTTTCGCAGTCATTATGAAAGCTCTTACGATTAAAATATTTAATTGCGTAAATTACGTTCTACAGCTTACTATGTTGTCCGCTATTATAACCGCATATCGGTGGTACATTCGTGGATCCTGTCACGATAAATTGATCGTAATTACAATTGTGGTTCACCGGTTCGGGACCGGCTATCGAAAACTGCTCCAGTTCCAGTCTGAAATTTCGGATAATCGTATTTAAATTTAATCGTATTTAATATTTTCCTTCAGATTATCTTAATATAATGATTTATTTATTTCCGTTTTTTAAATATACTCGCTTAGTATTAATAATACAAACGAAATTAATATTTTTTATAACTGGTATATTTTCTGAACAATAGTCTAATTTCATCCCCTAAAAATTAATTTAAAAATGAATAACCCGCATGAACATAAATTAAGCAATAAAACGTATTTTTACAACATTTTATACGCGTATGTACTGCACGCGAAATATAGATATATATATATATCACGATCGCGATTCGTTTATTTCTATCCACTGCTGAATGTAATCGTCCCCCTCCTTTTCCATTGTACTCGGTCCCGAGCATAGTTCATCCAATTATTTCCGACTGACTTTTGAATGTCGTCTTGCCATCGCGTTCCCCTGATACTAGTATATACATATATACTTATAATAAGTTGGTGTTCGTTTACCGAACCAGCTGAATGAATAGATGAGTAGAGTAAGAGGTCTTTTTACCATGAAGGGGATTCTCTTTCTCGGTGAGATCGGAACTCTGTGAGTAGGATATTAAATCATTACAGCTATAGTACACGAGCCTTTTATATACTTATAACCAATAGCAAATGCCGAATAGGTATTACCACTTCAGCCGCAGTGTCCTCTGTACGATACATGAAATTTCAATGCTAACGAAATTTTCTATTTTAAAGTAAGGGACATTTGGGTGACGCGGCATGTTTCAATTCTAATTACTTTATATTTTCACACCTCCGTATAATGTATCGTCCGTTCTTCATCTATAAAATCTACAATTATTCCCCCATATAGCGACGTTTCTAGAGAATTCAGCATCCTTGATTAAGATGTAGACACTCCCCACAGTATCACGTTAGGTAAGCTGTAAAGGCTATACCATTAAAAAAAATATTTTTGAGCTCTATTCTTTATTTTAAAATTGGTAATCTTATGTCAAAATTAATAATTTTACACCGAAAAGGGTAAACTAGCTGGGTAAACAATGCTTGCGGCTAGAAATTATATTTGTTGTCAATGGTTGTTAAGCTATATTGATTATGACCATTATTAGAATTTTGGCCATCTATTTACGTGTATATATATATATGTGTGTGCGTGTATATGGATACACATTGTATACTTAACGGGTACATCAAACAGTATGCATGAAATACTTACTTATATTGACAAATATCGTTATTCATTTTACTAATTGTGACTTGACAAGACCCACTTTGATTATAACCCATCGGATATCCTTTGTTAACGAAATAAGTTCCATTATCGCGAATCATGTGACCGCAAGTCGTCATTTCTGCGTGTGTAAAAAACCCTTTTGTAGTTCAATATGTTCTCTCGCAAACAGTACTTATAGAAAATATTTCAAATTAACGCTTTTCAAACGGTATAAATGAAATGTTTAAAAGTATCTGTAGAAGATTAAAAATTCGATGAGACGGAATCTATGACTGCGGACTATATAATAATTTATTTATGAGCTATCTTTGAACATTTTCTCGAGTAAACATTTTTACGTATGAATTGATCGTCGTACATAATACAAAATACTTTCCGTCTATTAATAAGTCCGTGTATTAATGAAATGTGCAAAGTCATTTGAAAAGTAATCAACGTAATGAAATCAACATTTGAATTAAAACTCGTATGAAAATTTTATCATTTACTTTAGTAGAAAAACAAGAAAATTTTATTCAAATCGAAGGTGTTTATATAACCGATGTTGTCTGTTAAAACTGTTTTTATAAATAATTTCTTCATAATTTACTAATCATGTATGCTCATATTATAACATTATTATATGTAACGTCAATAGGGACGAAATTGCAACAAAAAAAAAAAAATAAAAAATAAACTAAAGATACTTACTGACGCAACATATTCCAAAATTTTTGGCACACGGACCGGACGGTATACCTCCAGATGCTAAACAGTCGGGGGGAGTTAAACATGTTCCGTTATCACCTGCATTCGAAGTGCACGTATGTTTCGGAAACTGGACGACGGTAAACAAAGGTAATACTGCAAACGAAAATCTAGTTAGAGTTATAATTTGGCACATAGAAAGTTAATTCTTCGTTGCTAAAAAAAAAAATATGTTATTTATTTATTATCACTTAATATAAACAAAAATTATGTACTCGCAGTTAAACAATTAACGAAATCAGAATAAACACAGAACAAGAACCCTTGATGAAAAGATCCTCGTGAGGATATACTACATCACATTAGTGAAACAAAGTTGTACGTTGAATTCAAACTGTATGGATTAGAAAGAATACAACTGCAGATGTAAACTATATATATATCGAGAGGACAAATTTTGTTAGCGTGGAAATACTACTAGAGGCAGCCTTTTTCCCACTTAGTGGTATGAAAACTAGATAAAAAACATAAATTTCGAACTTGGTTTTCTATTAGCGTGAATAAATAAAACAAAAAATACATTTTGGGAACTTTGTGTTCGTATATATATATATATATATATATATATATATATATATATATATATATATATATATATATATATATATATATAATACGCCGACATAACCTTGAGCCGATCACTTCGAAAAATAATACGCGTTGAAAAAGTATTACTTCGTTCCTTTTACAATAAAATAAAAAGGAATTTTGACTACACTAAAGTTCGGAAAAATAAAATATTAATTTAACGAATGTGAAACAAAAATTTTAATTTTGAAATAAATAATTTTTCTCTATAATTTGGTGTATACACGACGCTTCGCCACTGATATTCGAGGCGCTTTATCGAGGGTATTTTTCGTGTACTTAACTATTCCGATAAATATTAAATAGTTTTTATTTTTCGACTAACTACGTACAAACACATAACAGACTCGCATAAAGTATTCCCAGTTTCTTTCTTATATATATAATTTTATACGTAGAAAAAAACGGTTAATTACAATAGGTTTTAGTTTTAACTATTCGCGAATGACAAAATATGATAATAAATCTACTAAAAAAAACAGGGCGGTTTAATTCTTTTTCTTTAGAATATACGTTTGGAATAATAATTATTTATAAAATCAAACAAAAAGGAATAAAATTTATCAATAAAATGTGTATTGACTCGAAAGAATTATAACATTAATCAGATTAATATTTAATAATTAGAAACGCGTAGGGGAATATATTTTTGGGGTCTTCCTTGCAGGTCCCGAATCATAAAGCTACGGTTTAGTTTCTCGCAACGACATCGTTCACCCTGTAGAGCCTAAGGATCATTGGGAACTGATGTACCCTGCGAGTATCGCCTATTACTATCAACTTCAATTAGTTCTATTTATTTAAGGAGATTAATCGCAAAAGAGCTATATACTCATCAAGTAGATTACAATTTGGACATCGTTATGCAACTTGGAGAAAGTCCCTTCTGTTCTCTCCATTCTGAACAGGCAATCTGCAATCTCGATCATGTTTTTTTTTTTTTAATGCTCTGCTGCGGCGCCATCTGAGCATTATCCTTAATACGTTCTACATATATTAAACTTCTGTGTAATCTTCCATTCTTTATCTGGATAATATACAATTATTCCCTCACAACAACATTTCCAGAGAACTTTACATCTTTTATTAAAATATATACAGTCTCGCCGGCAGTATCACGTTAGGTAAGCCGTAAAGAAAAGAAAACTTCTGAACGATGTTTTTGAAGTGAAACTTCTATTGGCGCGATGTATATATGTGGGGAGTTAATCTGCAAACGAGCGAGCCAGCCGAATTAACAGACGGAGATATATATATATATATATATATATATATATATATATAAACATGTACATACGTACGCACGGACATATAAAACCACGTTTTGTTGCGTTAGATGTGTCCACGAAATAATGGACGGAGATATATATATATATATATATATATATATAATATATACACACTGTCCGCATGTACCGCACTACCAACACCTGTGTTTCATACCACGTTTTGTAGTGTTAGGCGCGTCGACTTATACACATACGTAGGCTTATTCATAAATATATATTATATATATATGTATGTGTGTGTGTGTATTTATATATACAGCCGCGTAAAAATTGAAAACAAATTCTGTATCGAATTTAGGTAAAACATCTTTAAGTTTCACTTCATCTTTGGGCACCGAGACACAGGCGTTTTTTTTGTAAGCGTTATCAAACATATAGTTGAAAACAGGTTAGACAAAGTTAATCTAGGGATATTTTCTGATTTACCGAGCTAAATTCGGGGATTTACGATTCAATATCGGATAGAGTATTCGCTAAGGATGTGTACCGTCACCCTTACTTGTTGATATATACAAATTATATAGAACGGGAAAGGAACGTGTCGATTCGTAGAATCAAATATCTTCCTTACTCGGACGATATCCTTGTGTTAGCGAATAAAAAAAAATATAAACGCTCAACGTGAAAGCTCAAAATCGTTTCCGAGAAATACAGAGCTTAGGTATTAATGCGAAGAAAACAAAAAGTTATAGCTATGAGAAATTCCAAATCCAAGCATGATGATAATATTAACGACCATAAAATGGTAGAAGACGAGTATAATTATTTAGGTTCTTTCATCCCATCGTGACAACGAAATTAGTCGAGATTTGGAAAAACACTGCTCAGCGAACAAAATAAATATATAGTCGAGCTTAATTGTTCCAATAACGGCGTACGGTTTGGAAATCTGGAGTATAAAACGCACAGATGCCAGGCGCTTTCGAAATGTGAATTTATAAGGGGGTGCTTAGAATACCACGGATAGAGCGCACCGAATGAATGCGTCGATATCGGATGATGTGAACGTCGCAGTCCGATTGACAACGAAATTAGTCGAGATTTGGAAAAACACTGCTCAGCGAACAAAATAAATATATAGTCGAGCTTAATTGTTCCAATAACGACGTACGGTTTGGAAATCTGGAGTATAAAACGCACAGATGCCAGGCGCTTTCGAAATGTGAATTTATAAGGAGGTGCTTAGAATACCACGGATAGAGTGCACCGAATGAATGCGTCGATATCGGATGATGTGAACGTCGCAGTCCGATTATTAACGAGAATTAACGAGAATTAACAGGAATGCGGTAAAGTTTTTTGGACGCGTAATAAGAAAAACAGACTTACGTACATACCGAATGGCAGGAGGGTGTAAAAACCGTAGAAAGGTGTCTCCGTTTCGTCGACCACATGGAATAAAATGAAAAATCGGACTGATCTTCGACAAATGTCGGGAAGAGAGGTCGGTACGATTTCATGTTGGCGTCAAAATAATAATGTTAGAAAATACCTAGACGTAGGATTTCCGAATGTTTTATCAATGTTATATTTTACGCGGATAAGAAAATAATAACGTTTCCAATTACAACCTTCTCGATAGGAGGAGGAATTTTAATGTTAATCAAAATGTCTATTTAAGTAGCGACATGTTGACCATTTCCCAGTTATAAAAAGATTTATATAATGCGTTGAAAAATTTACTCTTATAATCATCTAAAATTCAGCATTGTACAAAAAAAAAAAAGAGAGTATTCACGTTTTCACATCTTTGGGTCATTTTGTACGATATACGGAATAGATTTTAAAAACGCGTATCAAACTATAATTAAGATATTAGAAATAAACGTATTGATTTTTTTTTGAGACGTTTTATTAATTAATTAGGACGCTTACGTTTACTCTCTCGTTTATCGGAATAGATGGATTCGTTTAAATTTCCCAGCGGACGGAACGGTGGAAAATCCATTTCTAATCGCCCTCCTTGATAATTATATCGCGTTGAATAAGGTACTAGAGAATTCCAATAATTCATCGGTACAGGAGCCTGTAACTTTAATTTTCAATATTCGTGAATATTATTATTATTATTATTATTATTATTATTATTATTATTATTATTATAATTATATTCAGCTTTCACGGTTGTGTCTTATTTTATATTATGGAAATTCTGTCCACCTGTATGATGTTATGAACTTGTTTAGAACGTACGCTTGAGTATTTCTCTTTTTATATAATCAACGTTATTGTACTTCGCGAGCATTAATCGCGATTGTAATTTGTTTATTGTATAATATATAGATATATATCTTATCTTTAATCATTTTATATAGTTGCATTAAATTTTGAATTTATAAAATTCATCGAACTTGCTCGATCTTTCCATAATGAGCCTTGTTCGTAGTTTTTATACATTAGTTTAATTTTATATTTATATGTTCGTTGTATAAAAATATTGTGTTATGCGGTTTCAAGTGTGTATTTATATAAATAAAGGTGCTTGTGACGTGAGTGAACAAACCAAGCTATTCGCATATTATTCATAGGCGTGTCGTTTTATGTATATCTAAATTACTTCGAATCTAACAGAAACTTGAAATAAATTTGAATTTGAAAGAATTGAATTATTATTTAGCGAATAATCATTTTCTTTTCCTCGCACAAACCGAACGAGAATTACGTAAATGACAAAAATATCGGGTTCGTCAGCTTCGTTTCTGATGCTAGCGAACGATTACTTAAATAAATAAATAAAAAGTGTATTTCGATAAATGAAATGAACTATAACATAAAAAGTACAATACTAATTAGAATAAAATAAAAATTTTGAGCATCCCGAAAAAAGATTTCTTATTGCGTTGTGTAAAATAAGCACATGCAGTAATACAGCAAAATAGATTACAGGAAAAATCAAAACCAAATATACTAATTAGCGATTACTCGCTTGAAGTATTTTAACTTTTAGGGCAAAACCGAATTCGATGCCATATAAAATTCAACTACCGTTTTTAATGGCCAGGAGTTAGATACTCATCGTCAAATTCGAAATCGCATGTTTCACGATAACGTAATTGGAAAATTCGAACTACGTATATAATTTATATAAAGATACGTACGAAGAAACCGATATTCTTTCGTAAGTATCGAACGAGTAAATAAGAATTAATAAGATCGGAGAAATTAGATGACGTTAATTCGAGAAATAACGCGCTGACTAGAAAAGAACTCAATTTAGATCTACGATAAGGAATTGTAAAATGCTATTTCAGTTTGTCTATATTGCTGCGAAAGCTGGACGCTCCGTGCTTGACTTGAAAAGCGTATTTCGAGATGTACCTCTATATAGGCGGATATAAAAAATTTCTTGGATACAAAAAAAAGTCAGTAATAAATAAGTTTTTAATAAAGTGAATAAATAGCATCCAGAATTATTAATCTGTATCCAAGAAAGGAAGCTCATTCGAGAGGACCTAAGTATGGAATATTGCGGATTATAATAGACGGCAAAATCGCCGACAAGAAACCAGTGGGACGTCCATGAAGTTCATGGATGAGGGACCTCTGATGCTGGTTTGGCCGTTCGTCTATCCAATTACTTCAGACTGCTGCTTCGAAGGAATTTACCACTTCAGTTAAGATAATGTTTATTAGTTAAGAAAACATATTTACCGGAGTCGGTGTATTGTAATATTGCTTATTATAAAAACCGCGATACGCGTTACCGTCCGGATAAACGTATTGAGCCAATACGTTCGTTATCGATAGCAGAAGTAGAACATCGATTAAACATGTCCACTTCGAAGTATTCTAAAAATAGAACGTAACGCTGAAATTTATTTTAAATATAACGGGAATCGGAATAATATAATGAGTGGCGTTTTAATAAACCTTTAAAATTATCAATCATTCGTGTTGTAAATCGATCGGGCATAATTTCGAGTCAAATTGTACATGTAAAAGAAATCTTAAAAATCTGGCGCATAAAAATATTTATATAAATGTGCTCTCAGATAATCCCGTGTACGGATAGCTAATATTAGTGTGGCGATATAGCTAAATTTCAAACAGTATAGAGAAACGCCGTTCACTTGCCATCCTTGCTACTCGTATAAGTATCAACTATTACGCGCGATATCGTTGACAAAGCAAAAGTCGTGACGACCGGAACACAGAAGACAGATTGAAGATAAATAAAAATGTACGATATTACATTGGAAGCGGAAGGTGTTGTAATTGAAGATTATGTGGTCAAGCTACATAATGAACTTTACACGGAAACTGACACATTCCTCAACCGATTTGGCTATTCGAAAAGACAAATGAATTCTATCTATGGGCGTCGTATATTTATCATCATCATAATTTTGGCCTTCGTCACTGTATTATTCATTGCCGAACATCGTGATTAGCCCATTGTACGTTGTTTACCACGTTATCCGCAGTGGGGTGCCAAGGACTTCTCGGTGATAATTAAGAGTTATATAGGACTATATGCACATATATATATATATTTTCCTTGGGACCGAATGTATTGTTGAATATAAGCTCCCGTATGCGCTGTTAATATTTTTAACAAAAGGCATAAATTGAATTAATTTTATATATATATATTTATTTATTTATTTATTGTAACTAAATATTTGATTGTGGACTCTCTTATTAATTGGATATTGGATATCGATGGCATAAATTGGCTATATTTTTAATTTTACAACATAAAAGGCTGATACGAATTATTTAGACATATACATTTTTTTTATAAACACTTAACTCTGCTCTATAATCTCCAATTTTTACATATTGGAATCGACTCCATTCTGAATAAATTCGAAAAGTTCCTATATATACATATATATATATATAATATAATTTTAGGCGGTGCACGTCAAGAACAATTAGCCGGCTCATATTTTCCTGTGTCAAGCTGCATTTATTGGTAAGCTCTATCGATCCCCATATTCGTCGTTATGTACTCCATCCTTTTCCTTTCCTCTTGTTGCCTTTACAAGCATCTTCACATAAAAATACCTTCTTCCCGTAATTTATGCTCGATATATTTGCGCTTTTTTTCTTGTAGTTGTATCGACGTATATATATATATATATACATATATAAATAAATGATATAAAATGTAAATAAATTCAAAAATAGTAAAATAAATCGACTGTATAAATTTAGGTTACGTACCCGAGTAAGAAAATTATAAAGACACGTGTGCGTTTTCATTGTTAGGCAGGTATTCGATCGTAATAATTAAAATATTATATATATATACACTTATTATTCACAAAACTAATATTATTATTTTGACCAGGTTAGTTGATAAAAAGAAATTAATATTATTTATTAATCAGGCCAACGCTAGTATAGTATTCTTCGTTATACTATGAACGCGAGTTGGATGAGCTATTCTTACGTGTGATAGCCACCGTATAGGCAATGCGACGATAGGACTCGTGTAAATCACACCTGAGAATATGTATGTATAATTGTAGTTATTTTAATTATATATACATATATGTATATAAGTTTAAATTATATGTACGTATAAAGTATTTGTTGTCACGCTAACTGGATCGAAATAAAAGGAAACGTTGGAAAATGACAATTGTCATGCAGAATTCATTCGTGTTCAGAGGTTAGTACCCATAACGGTGAAAGTGAAGCCCAATTTTACACACACACACACATATGTATATATAACACTATACATATGATAGATGAGAGAGAGAGAGAGATGTGTGACACACACACACACACATATATATATATATATATATAATACTATACATATGATAGATGAGAGAGAGAGAGAGATGTGTGATTATATATATAATATACTTATATGTGTGTATTCATATAAAGGGTGAAGAGATATCAAGCTTTGAACTTAATTTTTATTGTATCCTGTTTCTGATCCGATCTTCCGTTTTGTCGTTTCATCTCGGATCGTTTCGTGACTTTCTAGGGAATCCTGAAAATTACAGATATTATCTCGGTCCTTTATTTTTATTTCAAATCATTTCTGTTATTCCTTTCTTAGTGACTATTATTTATATTTTACGCATATACATATATATATAAATGGTATATACACATATGTATATACATAAATGGTATGTACACATATATATGTACGTATATAGTACAAATGATATATATATACATACGTATATATATATATAACCTTTTTTCTCTTATTTCATTTTGCGAATATTGTCTATAATTACACCTGAGGTATCGCGATGATGATGACGTGTGTGTGTAAGATTTTACTACTTTCAAAATAGCGTTCCGTTTCTAAACACGATAGGAGGGGGTCAGAAAAATATCTCAGTATTGAAAATAGGAAGATTATTATAATTAACTATTTGTACGGTTTATTTTGCGCTTTAGTTAATTGAACAGTTATTTGTCGACGATCGGTCGAATTTCGTTTTTAATAATGGCTATATGCTTAATAGTTTTTAAAGCGTGAATTTACAAAACGGAAGTTAATTCATTGGACACCGACTAAATTATCACATTGGAATGACAATAATTGGAGCGTAGATTTTATATAAAACATTTTAAATTGACGATCATAAATAATAAAATATAAAAACCTTCATTCCGAAAACGAATACAGATAATTAATAATATACGTACGCTGTAAATTCTATAGAGTGTCGTCGATTTTTTGGTGTAATGTCGGTAAACTAGAAAAAATATTATCGAAACCGATGTAATGTGTATTCAGTGCTTCGTCCTAAGCTACGATCTCAGACGAGAGTACTAAACTACGAAATTTCATATAGAATTAGAAATGCAATGATATCATATAAAAGGCTTTCTAGACGAGTTTTTAATAATAAAAGTTTAACAACGACTACTAAAATGACCGCCTATAAAACTTAAAATACTGAGGATAAATTTCTGGAAAGTCGGTGATATCGTAGGTAGCAGAAATAATCAGATAAAACGAGAAGTAACCAAAGTGGGTGTCCCTTGCTAATTACGAATGACTTATTTAGTTCCGCGGTTAACGATAAATGGGCTAAATTTTTACACAACCAATGGGTCAAAATGTGCTTCTTTCGTTAGTTCAGCTTTCGTTATCCTTTATTCAGAGATTATTAAAAAATTGTTACGTTTCACTTCAATTTCTACTGCTGAATTTGTGGCGATTTTTCAACCTGTTAAATATGTGCTACACAATCGTCCTTCTAGAAATGTTCTTATCCTTCACAAACTCTAAAAATTGTCCTACAGCTCTGAAATAGTCATCGTTTAATCCTCGTTCTTCTTCGATTATACTTACAATACGTAATCTTCTAGTTCAGTTACATGATGTTAGTATAGCAGTCGAGTTTGCGTGAATTCCTGGTCATTTCTCAGGCATTATGGGTAACTCCCTTGCCGACGTTCCTTTGATCCTTTAACACATTTTATTCCATACTCTATTTATATAGATCTGTTTATTATTAACGAAACTGTTCATAAAGAATATCGGGAAGCATCGTGGTCAGTTTCGTATTATGGCTACAAGTTTAAATCTATCCGGCCCGATATTGATAAAACTACGAAGTGGTGGCCGAAGGGAAAATCGTGAACAAATCATTTCAAATAATGAAAGTAACATTAAATTCAGTCCTGCATGTGACTTTCTATCAGCGTTAGTCATTCGTGCGCTCAGAAAATATATTTACTACATCCTTTAATCGCACGGAGATTATGTTCAACGGGTTGACGGATGTACTGACAGTTCTCATGCCGTAGTTACATTCCGAGCTTGAAATTTTTACTCTTAGTCAAAAATTGGACGTAGTGCTAATTTCAGAGACACACTTTGCGTCAAAAATTTATTACGCTTTGAGGAATTACAATTTTTATCGGGCTGATCACCCAAGTGGTGTAAACCTCGTGGAGGTACACAGCAATTCTAGTACGTAATAATATGAAACACTATGAATTCAGCCGTCTTCAATTATCTCACCTTCGAGCAATAAGTATAAAATTAATTGATAAGACAGGTAAAAACTTAACAATCTCATTCATATATTGTCCACACAGATATAAAATTGTATAAGCCCAATTTCATGATTTTTTCAACTCATCAGGCAATAAATTCATCGTAGGTGGAGATTATAATGCTAAGCAGACATTCTTTGGCTCTAGACGGACGGGAATTATTTCAGTGTGTATTAAAGTCAAAACTGACACTGTTCTCTAGTGGTTATCCTACATACTGGCCCTCAGACAGAAATAAGATACCAGATTTACTTGATTTCTTCATTTGCAAGGGTGTTAGTACTTTATACTCTAATGTTGAAACATCATTTGACTCTTCATCGGATCACTCTTCTATAATACTAGAAATAAGTCAGTTAGTAATAATTAAGAAAACGAACTTTAAATTTCGCAACAATAAAACTGACTGGCACTCCTACACACGCTGGATCGAAGAGAATCTTGATCTCAAAATACCATTTAAAACAGGCGACGATGTTGATGAAGCGATTGAATATTTTAATCGCACATTGCAAAAAGCGGCATGGTTAAGTACTCCAAAGGAGACTGCAACCCGCGATATTAACTACCCACGCATTATTAGAGAAAAACTCAATGCCAAAAGAAAAATTAGAAAACTGTGGCAAATATCAAGACACCCGACTCACAAAAGTGATCTTAATAAAATAACCAAAGAATGAAGCGCATTACTGAAAATACATAAAAATGACACTTTAAGATCAATTCTTTTGGGCACTAAAAATGACGATCATTCATTGTGGAAGGCCACTAAAGCTCTTAAAAGGCCACAGAAAGTGATTCCACCCTTGCGGAAACATAATGACGAATGGGTACGTAGCGATCTTGAAAAGGCGGAAGTTTTTGGGTTACACCTCATCCACCCGATAACGGATCGGAGTTATTCTATAATCAAATCCTTCAAATATCTCTTCCGATAAAACCGTTTTCTCCGTTCCGGATTAAGAGAGTGATTGTGGGTACTTTATCAATGCACAAAGCTCCAGGGTATGATCTAATCACTGGAAAGATGCTTAAATTCCTACCAAGAAAGGCCATAATTAACCACAATATTCAACGCTATCATACGGCTGGCTTACTATCCATCACAATGGAAAATCGCTCAAGTAACCATGATACCAAAACCAGGTAAACCTACTAGTGATCCTTCGTCATATCGACCTATTAGTCTTCTACCGATAGTATCAAAAGTATTCGAAAAATAATTGCTGCCTGAACTAATAAAACAGCTACAGGGTACGATTCCAAACTACCAGTTTGGATTTCGTCCTGGCCATTCTACAATAGAGCAAGTTCATACTAGGGTGCAAAAATACATCGGTTATTGTTTTGAAAAGCAGCAATATTGTTCTACAGCCTTCGATCGTGTATGGCATGAAGGGTTACTTTCAAAAATAAAATGCACCCTGCCACATCCCTACTACACACTACTGTCCTCATACCTGTCACATAGATTTTTTTCAAGCTAAATTCGGCAAACATTTTACCCTGTCAAGGCTGGAGTTCCGCAGGGTTCTGTTTTGGAGCCAATTCTTTTTCTCATATATATTTTCAACCTTCCCGTAAATACAAATGTGGAGCTGGCGGCATTTGCCGATGATACAGCATTATTCGCCGGAGATAATGGTCCGGTAGCATCGTCAGAATTATAGCGCGGTTTAAACGACTTGAACATTTGGGCACGACAATGGAGAATAAAAATTAACCTATCCAAGTCAGTACATGTTACATTTACAACTAGGCGGAATACTTGCCCACCTGTTGATCTTAATAGTACGAATCCACAGGAAAATAAAGTCCGATACCTGGGTATGTGTCTTGATCGCCGCTTGACCGGGAAGGAACACATCAAGATCAAAGTTTTTAGTCCTGGGACTATTAATTTTTACAATCTTAATTTTACAATTAATTTAGTAACTAAGTTAATAGGACGTAAATACATACTAAATACAATTATTGCGGCGCACTAGTCCAATGACTAGGTCCCTAACCATACGTTCATTATATCTCTACATATTAAAATAAGAATTATAAGACTAGGTCAGCTGGATGCCGGCGCTTAAGACGTCGGTTGTCCAATTTCGTATTGAGCAGCTGTACCACAGCTTCCTTATTAGTGTGCTGTCGTAGCCTCTCCTCATGCTTAGTTGTCATATGCTTTATGACATCACTTATGGATGGCATCTGTAGATCGCGATGTATATCGTCATTGCGTGAATAACGATACGCATTAACTATCATACGCAGAATGATATTCTGTCTAGCTTGAATTTAATTCGAGTTACTTGTACATCCCCATAAAGCAGCACCGTATTTCCAAATCGGTGTGATAATTTGCTTGTAAAGTAGCAGCTTATGGTTCGTATTTAACGGTGAGTCTGGACCAATGAGCCAGTATAGTTCTCTAGTTTTATTTGACTTCCCAGATGAGTCTTTTGTCCAAGTACATTCCAAGGTACTTTACAAAAGATGCCTGAGGGACGGTCAGGTTTCCTAAATATACTTTGTAATTTGGATCAATGTTTCGGTTTGTAAATGTAATATGGACCGACTTCAGTTCATTAACTTTGATCCTCCAATTCGTTGCCCAATCGCTAATTCGATGAAGTGCAAGTTGGAGTTTTGTTATGGCATCAATCTGATTGTTAGCCACTTCTAGAACTGCAGTATCATCGGCAAACGTCGCGGTTGTAGTATCGTCATCTGAGGGTAGTTATTAAGCCGGTGTGGACATATGGCATATCACTCTGGGGGACAGCATGAATATCGAATATCAAAATGGTGCAGCGATCTCAATCAAAAATACTAAGATCAATAGCCGGTGGTATATACGAAATGAAAATTTGCATAAAGACCTAAAAATACTAAATGTGCACGAAGTAGTTCGGGATTGCAGTAGAGATTACTTGCACAAGTTAGAGTGACAACCAGCTGGCGGTAGATTTATTAAATCATGCCGGTAGGCCTCGCAGATTGAACTATCGCACACCTCTAGATCTTCCTCACTGGTTTGGAGAGGTAGTTCGTAAATGACATCTCCCGTCCTGTCATATTCCACATTCCATTTGCTTATTGGCTACATCAGCCAGATGGCGATTTGTATATATATATAAAATTGTACTATTTCAATTATAAGCCTACACTAGAATTGTGGCTTTTTACCTGTTGCGTGGCTTCATTACAATAAATACCTAAATTTGATTAATTTTGTTTTTATTTTGTTTTGTTAATTCATAAAATCACTACTACTCTACAATACGTCAAAAAACTTCGCGTTAATAAAATAATTTTTACAGTGATTAACTTTGTTTTTATTTTATTTTGTTAAACAATAAATAGATATGTGTGTAATATATATGTATATATATATCTATAAAGGGGATAATAAAGTCAAGCGGTATAAGCGTTTTAATGATAATTCTCCGTGATTTAAGTAATATCAATTTATTTTCAGTAAATTGTATACGTTGTGTATAAAACAAATTATTTGTGTTAATGCCTGTTATAATATAATAATAATTATTATTATTATTATATTATTATTATTATTATTATTAGTACTAATATGTTGTAGGTTAATGTAAAAGTCAAGCTGTAAAACTGAAAAAAATTTAATTAATAACAACTATGATAAGTTTTATATTTTTAACTATTCTCGTACGTGTCGTGGGCTTATCTCTGTTATGATGGGTTCATCTATGTACAAATATTATCCGTAGATTTGAAAAACATGTCGATTGTCGATTGTCGTTGCAAAAAAAAAGCTGAGGCGATTATCATTATCATTATTATTATTATTATACTTATTATTGATTTGATTATTGCGATGATAATAAAAATTATTGTTTATTATTATTGTTATCGTTACTATTATTATTATTATTATAGCGTGTTTACCATGTCCGATTATTTAATATTTATTATCATTAAAATTATCATCATTATTATCGCCGTCATCCTACGCTAATTTTTATTGTGTCAGTATCAAATATGTTAAACACGCTTCGTCCGGTGATTGATTCGTCGCGTGATGATTCGTGCATTCGTTCTTTCTCTCTGGATCTCGAATAAGACACAGAGACTGATTCGGTTGCGCTTGTATTATTACGATTTTTTGTATATTATTTATTAGTTTTGTGTATATATATATATATATAGATATACATATATATATATAATATATATATACCAAACGTATAACGTTATTGTTGTTCTATTGCTGCGTTGTTGCAGTGATACGGCTCGCTCGAGTAAACACCGATAAATATCGATTTGGCCGCGATAAATAAGAAAATTAGGTTGAATTAAGGACGCGATGCTGATTGCAATCGAAGCGAAAGGGGATGCGTAACGTTGCAACTGATTTTATCTACAATATATTCACTTAGTGATTAGTAAATAGTGCTCGTAATAATAATTATCGACTTTCGCGTATAAGAACACCCAATTATATAGTTCGTAATCTCGATTTATTCTAGTTATATTTTACGTACTTGGACGTCGTTATTATTAATAGAACTTTGGCTAATTATATATTTTTCATTTGACCTCGATATGGCCAACGGTAAATGGCTTCGTACTGCGCGTGTATCTCTTAATTTGTTACGGATGTCCATAATTGTCTTTATTATTTCCGTAATATTATCATCAGTCACCGGTAGATCCATCGATCAGATAACGTCAATAAACAGTAAGTGGACATATATATATTTAATACTATTGTTAACTTACACCTGCTGAGCTATTTGGTAAGTTTTGTAATTAATATGCATAGTATATCATAAGTAGCATTCCATCAAGTGATGGATATTATATAAATATATATATATATATATATATATATATATATATATATATATATATATATATAAATAGGTGTTCAATTGAATTTACGAAGGTATATAAGCGGGCAAAAAATTACAATTTGGTATTTTATATTACGCCATCGGTTACAATTATTTTCGATTTGTAGCGAAATATGTTTCGATTTTACTACATATTACTTAATTTAGTAATAATCTTTATATGCTGATGTAAAGTGCGATCATTTTGAAATGAAATATTTCGATAAATACCCTAATTAATTGATTAGTTTTGAAGTAACCTCGCGAAAAATATCGACTAGATTATTATTATTATTATTTTTTATTAAATAATCCTGAAACGATATCATATTTTGAAATGTGTCAAAAAAAAAAGTTTATATCTACTTGTACGAAGTACATCTTTAACCTATGCCGAGGAATAAAATATTGTTGAAATTAGTTATTTAAACATATTTCATTTGAAAAAACGCTTTGTACGTGCGCGACTTTTAAAATTGACGCTGCTCGGATCGAGCCATTTCGAAAATCTTGACACAGAAACCAGCGTCTACCAAATAAGAAAAATAATTTCAAATCGTTTATAACTCGCTCTTGTATTCCGGAAAAAACGAAAAATTTAATGTACATTTAAAATATGATAATACTGTGTTAATATTACGAATTTTAAAAGTCTCGTCTCAACCGTAATTTTAAATATACGGCTAGTCGCGTGGAACGGTCAAGGTAATGTGGTAGATTAACGTATAGATTATTGAAAGATATTAAGAAAAAAATTAAATGAAAGAAATTATTAAATTTAAATTTTTATATTAGTCAAGTATTAACCGGTCACGGTAGCTTCGGGACATATCGGGAACGTTTTATACTTCTTCAAGTATTTGTAAATTCTGCACATTAGACGTTCCCGATACAGTTTGTCATTTCTTATTTGAATGTCCTTATACTATTGACGCGCCTTTAAAATATAAGTTAAATGGTCGCGGTATTGATAATGAATTAATTAATTAACAACGAGAACGGTTTAAACTTATCTAACTGTAAGTCGTTGGTTAATGTGTGAATTGTGCTATGAGAAAGCGTATTGGAAATAATGTAACATAAGCCAATATTTAAGATTGTACCCCACGAATACCGTGACTAAGGAAAACATCGCGGTCGTGTAATCAAATCATCAATGATGGAAAATGTAATTGTGCAACTAATGAAATAGAGGACGCCCGGCACATACTATATATACACATGTTAATAACTATAACTATCTGAGAAAATTGTATAATATCGATTGCTCTCCTAATCGTAATGAAATTATTCTATTAGAAAAATTTCCTATTTTTATCTGGGAATTATTTCAGATTAAACATAGATATTGATAGTCACTACCGGTATAAGCTACTTCCTCGGGCTACTCTATATTTTTTTATATATACATAATGTATGTATATATATATATATAAATGTATTATACGAAAAAATATATATATGTGTGTGTGTAATATATATATATATAAACATTTTTTAATATCTATGATATAACAAAAACTATTAATTTTTTAATGTAGTTTTCACCTGTACATATTCTTTGCACTTATAATTATATACACCTACATATGTCCGTATGTGTATACATATTATGTATATATATATATATATATATATATATATATATATATAATACATACATAATATATACCAATGTGTAAACATTTTTTGTATGTACATACGTGTAATACTTGTTATGTATGATTCTTATCTTAATTATTTGTATGCGTTTTATAAATTCATTTCCTGTTTTCCATTTATATATACATACATATACACACATTTATATACACACACACATACACACACATATATATATATATATATACATAATTATTATTATTATATCGAATTAGCCACTAATGTACTACGTTGTCAACTGGTCCTGTCCTTCTTTCGTTTCTCCCAAACATTATCAGCCTTTCACTGTGTAATTTTCTCCTTTCTTCAGTCTATAGTGTTTCCCTTGAGTTTTTCTGCGAATTGTTTACATACGTGCAGTTCCTTCTTTAATGGCATTCGCTGATCTATATCTTCTGGCATAAAATTTAATTCCTCTACATCGTTTTTAACCTCCGTGAACCATGTGCCATTCATTTTTAGATTTCTGGTATAATTAATAATCTTATAAATCTTTCTAGCAGCATTCTTTGCATATTTTTTGTCTAACCGCAGTTGTTATCTTTTCTACACGTTGGTATACTTCGTAGTTGTTCGGTTTTTCCGTACATTTCTACTTATTCCACCAGTCCTAATATTCTTCTTAATACTTTCCTTTTTGTGCTTTCAAGTTGTTTATTTAGGCCTTTTCTATTCATTACTAGGCTTATATAATATGATACGTGTAATATATCTCATATATATATATATATATATATATATATATATATATATATATATATATATATTAAATGTATATATATCTGGTGTGTGTGTATTATGAATATTAACACGTTTGCATAGTTTTAATCATGAGATTTGCGCATTTATAATTATTTATTTCACGTGATCTTATGATAGTGGAAGATTAATTTCCTGTTTTATTAATGAAGTATGTATATGTGCGTATGAACCTGTGTAAACTTTTTAAAATTTGTTTTTATTAAATTTATTTATGTTTTATTAATCACGTGGTCTACTATTTATTATCAATTTTAAAATTAGTTTAAATTGTAATAATATTCTTTATCGGGTAGTCGTCTCCATAATCATCATTATAATATCGGAAGTAATAATTAGAAATAATGAACGTTTTGCGTTTTCTAATAAGCGAATATGGTAAAGTTGTTTTTTTAATATATATATATATATATATATATATATATATGTGTGTGTGTGTGTGTGTGCGTATCGATATGATAATGGTAATACCCACCGATTTTTAGCTTGTTTTTAAATTTATGACGCGTCAGTCAGCCGACAACGTTATTACAGTCGCTATTTAATGAGATTACATAACGTGAAAATATCTTGAAACAGGATCTAGATATTGAGCAAATACTTCAGAACTTTGAAATTGAGATCAAATCTGGAGAAAACAGAGATTGCCTTATTCCATCTAAGTACACAAATGACGAGTGCTGAATTATCTCTAAAATTTAAAGGGATATAATTAAAAAACGAAATTTCCCAGATAACTTGAAGGCACATTTGATCGTTCCTTTAATTACAACAATCATTTAGTTAATGTAGCCCGGAAATTAAAAACTAGAAATAATTTGATACAGAAACTTGCTGGTACATGACATGGATTTACGGCTAAAATTTTACGAGTATATTCTGTCGCAGGATACTCTTTGACTTGAATAAATAGCTCGTATACGCCAAAGATTGTTACACAGCTTAATGTTGCGTTCAGGATTAGGAGTACCCCGCGGCCTTAGTTATTTATATTGACAAATATCGCACCTAGCAAATGAACAATCCTTGCTGCGTGATTATGCTAATTTCCCCGCCAATAAAGATTTGCCGATATATACATATATAGAAATAGTTAGCGCACAAAATAACGTCTAAAATCTGAAAAATTACCGTAGAATAAGAATAACGGAAAAACTTTAAAATAGTCTTAACACCAGATGGCCGATGGAAACAATTCATCAAATACCTGAAATGAACTGACAAAGAAGAGAACTGTACGCGGCAGGTGTGGATATTGGTTGTAAAAGTGGGACATAGCTGCGTCTTCGAATGGCAAATGTGGACATAAACATCAAACTGCCCAGCATATAGTGGGGAAGTATCTAATATACTCTCGTCCAGGACTCAAGATGAAGCAATTGCACAGATTAGGCAATGAAACCGGAAATTGGCTGAGAAATTTAAAATTCTATACATATATGATATTATTATATAACATTATTATATGACATTATTAGACGTCATGATTATATTACAGTATTATATGGAATTATTATATGACATTATTATATAACATTATTATACGGAATTATTATATGACATTATTATGTACCATTATTACCGATTTTATTTTTGATTCGATTAGTTGTATTAAATATCGTGAAAATAAATGATAAGAAGATGACCCACTTTGTAGTTAATGGACCAACTCACAATGCGACAACTTTTTGGCGAATCACACGTACTTTATCTATCGCTACATTTTGACAAAAGCCAATTATTTCCATTTGAAAATTAAAATTTATCCGTTCTGTTCGAATAAATTGCGATCGAGCTTTAAAAAATTTATTTTAAAAATTGTAGAAAATACAACTTGCATCGATGGAAAAGAAGACGTAGAAATATCGATCGGAACGATAGCAGATTCTAAATCATATTGCGAAGTGATGATTTGTTCCGGTATTACTATGTCGACTAGCGTTAAATCTCTAACTGCTAGGGTCGAGTAAGTACATTTTACTAGTCATTCGTGTTGATATTATATAAAAATATATACACGTATATATTATATATATATATGTGTGTGTGTGTGTGAGGAAGTTATTAAAATACGTATGTAAATGCGTTCGGTCACCTATAAGTTTCATTGTTATAGTACATAAAAAAAAAAACAGAGAAAATAGAAAATAAGATTAATATTAAAGGTTTTTTTCCATCACAGTTAACCAATCTTACGGGTCATTTAGTGATTGACTTAATGAGATGAGTGATGTTTTGTGGAGGGGTCAGCAGTAATCCCTCTAAACTTATGCTCAAAGTTTAGAGGTTTACTTCACCACAGCCTGCGTATTTCACCGGAATCATTCGGCAAATAACTAGCAAGTGGATTCGTGTGAAAGCTAATTCATGCAACATGTTTGTTTGCCTGTCTTTTTATTTCATCCTCCACAAACATAACGTTTAAGTCGTTATGGAGGGTAAGGTTTGAGACATACCAGGGAGCTGCAATAATAGTTCTAAATACCCTATTTTGATATCGCTATATTGTCTGTAGTTTAGATGTTTTGGCGCAGCCCCATAGTTGTATACCATACACCCAGATCGGTCTTAGGGCAATTTTATACAGCAGAATTTTATTTTCCAAAGATAACCCTGATTTATTAGTTAGCATCCATGGCATAGATCTGGTTTTAAACTTCAAATTCTCGATTTTCTTCTGAATGTGAGTAGTCCAAGTCAGCCCAGTGTCCAAATGCATGCCCAAATATTTTACACTATTGGTGTTCGGAATGACGACGTTGTTTATTTTGATTGGCAGGCGTTCGATCTTTCGATTTGTGAAAGAAATATGCGCTGATTTAGTTTCATTGACTACAACGCGCCATCGTTTTAGCCAAGTCGAGTGACTACTGCAGTTTTTTTGTGGCTGTGTTTTCACTCTCATCCACAGCTAGGATTGCTGCGTCATCGGCGTACAATGCTACTTCTGTATTACCAGGCTTCGGGGAGTCGGACGTGTAAATTAAGTATAATATTGGACCAAGGACGCTTCCCAGCCGGAAGCCCTTACCGGAAAAATATCTGAGTATTTAATTTTCACTCGAAAGTATCTCTCTTGTATGTACGATTTAAGTAGTAGATAGAAAGAGTGAGGAAGCAGGAGTTTAAGCTTGTACAACAGTCCCTGGTACCACACTCGATCAAAAGCTTGCTTAACATCCAGAAATGCAGCTATACAGATATCCTTGTCATTCAAACTATTTTCAATAATCTTCGTTAATCGGTGAACCTGTTCTACAGTGTTGTGACGCTTACGAAAACCAAATTGAAAATTCGGAATAATTGAATTCATAGATAATACTGGAAACAATCGTTTTAAAATTAGTTTTTCTAGAAGCTTTGAAAGAATAGGAAGCAGCGAAATATATGACGAAACCAGTTCAGACGATTTACCAGGCTTTGGTACAACAATTATTTCAGAAAAATTCCAACTCAAGGGAAAATATTGGCTACGTAGGACGGCATTATATATTTCTGTTATGAGTACAATGTTTTTACGCGGCAACTCATTTAAAAGCTCTGCTGTGATTAAGTCAAATCCGGGAAATTTTTTTCCGTTTCATATTTTTAATAAGTTGCTGAATCTCATTTGAGGTAACCGGTGTTATAGGTGGATTCATTTGCATTGGTTTTTCTAGGTATTCAAGGATATCTGTGCAGAGTCACTAACTTGGGCATTCGACGTGAATACATCGCAAAAATAATTTGCAAAGAGCGCTGCTTTATCGAAGTTAATACGAGCCCAACTACCGTCGAGATAGTAGAAAATTTATACTTATTTACGCAGAATATTTCAGCGTCAGTTTTGGATTTCAAATGATATATTATTATTGTTTTTAATTATTTCCCCCAATCAGAACTTGCTCGGTGGGGTAAATGTATTTGGTAAAAAATATTTTCTAAAGTAGCATTATAGTGAAAAAGAAAAATTTACTTAAATAAATATAGATTAATCAATAAAAAGAGAAAAATTACAAAATCAACAATTCGCTTGCGAGATATAAGTATGACGGAAACAATGATGAAGGAAAGCCAAGATGACAAAGTGTTTATTTAATTTCCAAATTAAATTAAAAATATGTATCGTCGAGTGAGCACTACAAACGTATTTTTTAATTGTTCTTTTATCGAAAATGGCAGGTTTCATTTTCATCAGTGTCCTAATATTTTATAAGGTGGATGGTCAACTAAAAATTTCGTAACAAATAATAGCAGGCGAACATTTAAGAGAAGGATATTTTGATAATGTTTCACATATAGTTGTACTAGGTTTTGAGAGGTTCCCGGGGTTCGGTGCACGACTTCACTTTTTGTTGTTATAATCGGGGAAAAGATAATCTAATTTGACTAGGGAAAATTGGGAAATATGTTTTATCCTTACTTCTAGGTTCGGTATTAGTTGTTGGTTTTTATTAGAGTGATTTATTAAAAAAAAAAAATAAATAAACAACATAAATGAGTTAAAATCACTAAATTTATAAAAATCACGCAAAGCTTTTCGGCTATTAAGTCATTATCAAGTGAACATAAAATAAAATATAAAAAACCATATGAAGAAGTAATACATGCGAAATATAAACTGTATCGATACTAATTTAGATTATAGAATTTATAAAAATTTACAAAATGAAAAATAGTCCGATAACGAATGTGTAGGTAGATTGTGTTGTTTACCGCGTGTGAAATTTTTAATACGGTTGATAAATTTAATATTATCGTACGAGTACTAAATTGTATAATTGCGCATGCTCCCTATTTACTTTACAGACTTCGGATTACTCATTCCGAACTGAAATTGTACATTTTCACGAATGAGCAGTAGTCGTGCGGTATTTAAACGTTATTTACCATGAGGGGAACACTTTCGGCAACTATCCGTTTTTCTATCAGCGGTATGGTGTGAGTTTTGATTTAACATTCAATATCAGCATCAAGTCCGTTGAAGAGAAAATGATCAGAAGACCGGATTCTGTAACACGGTGGAGCGAATGGTTAAACTAAAATGAACGTGGGCAGTGTACATAGCTGGAAGAAAGTAGAATAGACCGAAACTATGAGTGTATTTACAGACCGCCGACACTTATATAACACATGTGGGTGGAAATTTGAACGGCTCAAAAGTAGAACAAAATTGGGGAAAATTTATGTCCGGCATTTGACCGATGTAGGAAAAAAATATGTATACAGATATTATCGCGAATTTAAAATTACTATGCAAACATTTGTTAATGTAAGACTCGTATAGGAAAAACAAATGCAGGATTCAATTGATCCTGAGAAAATTCAATGTGAGAAGTTGATAATTTAGCTTAGATAATCAGTGAAAAATAGAAATATCAATGATCAAAAAAGAATAATGCTGCGATTGATGTAATAATGCAACCCATGCGACGGAAATAATAAAACAAAAAACCCACTATTATTTGAAATCCAACTGAATATATAACTGAAACTAACAACTAACTAAAAAATAGAAAAAGAACTAAAAAATAGAAAAAGAACTAAAAAATAGAAAAAGAACTAAAAAATAGAAAAAGAACTAAAAAATAGAAAAAGAACTAAGAAATAGAAAAAGAACTAAAAAATAGAAAAAGAACTAAAAAATAGAAAAAGAACTAAAAAATAGAAAAAGAACTAAAAAATAGAAGAAGAACTAAAAAATAGAAAAAGAACTAAAAATCAAAAGCTTGTATCTTGAGCGAAGATTTACTCAACTTCGTTAGTTCCTTTGCGTGTGCATGTCTAGACGTTGTTATCTCTTTCTTCTGCTTTTATCTGAATTTTGTGCACCAACCGATTGTTGTTGATTACTCGTTCGGGCAAATTATATTTTCAATTTTTAATTTTTACATTCGTTAGCAATTAATTTTCTTTCGATGAATACATTTCCAAATTTATCTCTTTTGCCTAATATTTAATCCAGACGTACGCTATTATAGTCTTTTGAATCTCCACTTTTTTTTTTTAACTTCGAGAATCGTACATCAAAGATGTGGTGGGGAAACCGTAATAGAGTAATTTCGACTGAAAATATAAGTTTTTACTCGGATTTATTCGCAATTTTATATAACGCACTCATGCACAGACGGACATGATTAATGTACGTAATTATATTTTCTGCTATATTCTCGTTTATACGTAAAATTAAAATTAGAATATAAAAAATTTCTTAAAATTTACGGACTACGGACGGTGTTATTTCAAACTTTATTCGATTCCAATAACGGGACTCTTCGACGATGTGAAGTAAATAATTGTTGGAAAATGGCGTGAATTTTTTTGTTATCGTATTTGGCGTCGAAATATACACGTGTAGAAAAACAAGCACGAATAATAGTAATAATAAAAATAATCATTATATATATATATATAATATAATATTTATTCTCGAACTAAACGTGAAATTATTTGATTAACATAAAGATTAATACAGAAACGAAGGAGATAATTAATTAATGGGAATAAATGCATACTCTGCATAGATACGTTGCATTTAAATTCCACGCGCACACTCACACATATACATACATGTGATATGTGTAAACGTGTTTTATAAAATTCTTAATCGTTTTTAAGTTGTTGTAGCTAAATTACTTTAAAAAAAAAAAAAAAATACAATCTGCCTGGCGTAATATTGATCGTACATAAATTCGTTATGTAGTTTTTCATCGCACGTATACTGTATCTATAATTATTTTTAACCCCAGGGGGGGAGATTCTCTGATTTCTAAAGTTGCAATTTACGTCGGAAGAAATGCTTATTATATAATGTTACGCAAATGTTGTAAAATGAATATTCTTTATTGTCAACCTCGAACTACCCGCCATTAATAATTAGAAATAAAAAAATTTCAAATTATAGCTTTTCAATCACACACAAAAAAACCACACACATATATATCTATCGATTTATAGTTATTACTCTATAATTTAGCAGTCGTATATAATTAAAACGTTTATACAGATATAAAATCGCGTGAAATAAATCGAAATTGTAATTTATAGGAGGAGCCGTCGATACATATATTGGAAGTGTAACTAAAAGAGTAGCGATAAGAACAAAAAATTATTCCTACTATTAGATTTAAGGATCATAAAATGATTACTCGGATTAGGCGATAGATAAAATTAATTCACGCGATGGAACGAAACTTCAGATTAAAATGGAGCTGAACACGATGCTAGACAAGATGAAAATCAATTTTAAAAATGCACGTCGAAGTGGATGCCTATCGATAATTGTAATCAACTTCCACATCGTAAAATGGACAGAAATACATTGAGTCCATACGCATAAATTAGATTATGTATGTTGGGGATGTTCAAACTCAGTTGTAGATTGACATAAATGATATATATATATATATATATATATATATATATATATATATATATATATATATATATATATATATATATATATATATATATATATATATATATGGTCGCGGTAGCCTAGTTGCTAGAATGCTCGACTGTTAATTCGGGGGTCGGGGGTTCGAAACCAACACGCGACATAGAAAGTTTTCATCACGATTTAATTCTTAATTATCACGGAGAAGGAAGTGACACCCTACTCGTATAACATCATATGCGCGCGCATCTGCGTCGCATATAAACAGCGCGTTGAATGCTAGCTTATTTCGTACGTAAAAATAAACGTACAAATAGCTAGTCACGACGTTCGGCAACGAACAATACGACGGTATTGATGATGATGATATATATATATATAAATTGTTAATATTATTTTAATATTTTCCGTTTAATTGTGTACGATGGCATGCATAATGAAAAATAACTGCTATTATTTTGGGTTTTCCGAAATTTATACTCTCACACACACATATACATACATATATATCTACATATATATAGACACCTTTATGATTTTTGTTTTGCAGCTGCCAGCAGATTTTTAAATTGTTACCAATTAGCGTATGTTCGATGAATATAGGATTCCGATTTCCTCATTGCTGCTCCGAGTGTGTTAATTATCGCAAGAAAAACCATTTGGCCGATAAGATTAAGTACAATTACGGATCTATGACGTTCGATCAGATGTTGAACACTCTTTCCAACATCGTTCCGAATTTATCAGCTACAACCGGTGACCTTAGTACGTTCAATAAGAAAAAAAGTTCGAACAAGGGTGCGTCGAATAATTTATAAGTTTTAACCTGAACTACTATTATATATACATATATATATATATATACATATATATATATATACATATATATATACATATATATATATATATATTTATGTATGTATAATACACGTAAACATACATGTTATATATAATTTTTTTTTACATAAGAGTGATTTTTGGTATATTAGTTATTTTCTTAATTTATTTTCTAGTAAATATTTCTGCTGGTTTTTTCACTTATTCTCTTATATTTTTTTTTTGTAACTGCGTTTCTAATTAATCTGGTTCGTGTTTACAACTGATAATAATAATTTCAGGAAAAATTGATCCGTCCTATCGATAATATTTTATTACTTTTTAATTTTTTTGTTGTTGTATATTCGTTTATTATATACATGTACTTTAATGTGTGCGTGTGTATTGTCTATATATGCGCGCACGTAGACGCATTTACGCACAAATACTTAGGATATTTTCATACTTTTTATCTTCGTGATTTGCTTTTCGAATATTAAACATAGGCGGATTGAAGATGAAATCAGTTAGATTTGCGGATGGTGTAATTTTTATTATTTATTTTATCTGTGAATACTTTCGAATTCGAATTAATGTTTCGCAGTTTGATTTATAGAGACGTGCGATAAACTGCGTCGCTGGTTTAGGCTAAATCAGTATACCGCTCTCGTTTAAAATAATATTTTATAATATACACGCGCGGTTGGTATATAATTAACGGGCTGTGGCGAAAAAACCTCGTAGGATTAAATGCTGCAGCGTGAAAATTAATATGTAGACGAAAATAATCCTAATGAGACTAAAATAGAAATTAATAAACATCAAACATCCGTTATGCTGATGATATCGTTTTAGTTGCAGACTGCTTCGAGAATTTACAGGATGTGTTAAAGCCATCAACTACGCATAAATATCACCAAAACTTAATATCTGGGGTACATCGGAATATAGGGAATAGAAAATTGAAGGAGAAAAAATTAATTATAGAAGGTAGAGAGATCGATTGTCAAAATTTTAATATCTCGGGTACTTGGTTCCATGATAAGAGCGCGAAAAGAGAATTTCTTAACATAAAAAACTGGACGACTCGGAAGGATTTGAAATTACACACTAGGGGATACGTCCACTCCGATATTACATTTGGTCGATACTGCTCTATACGGTATGGAAAGTTGGGTTCTCACGCAAACCTGGGAGAAGAAAATCTAAGCTTTTGTACGTTTATCGCAGAATGCTTATAAAATATTATACCTAAATCACGCGACCAATAAAGAGGTGCCGAATAAAATGTCAAATCAAGCCGAGGTGTTTTATACCGTCCGAAACGGAAATGTTAAAATACTCTGGAAAAATATCACCCGTTTCATCTTGTACGACATGGTGAAATTATTAGCCACAGAAAACCTGGTACGCGAAAAGTTTCTTGGGAAGCAGATATCAGAAGATGGCATCAAATATCAACATCCCAACTGCAAGCGGCGTCCAGAGATATTTAGTACCTACGATGATCGCCGACCTTTGACTGGGGATGGGGTAACAAGAAGAAGAAGATACATATACAGTCAAACCAGCTTTTAAGGGACTCCGGATAAGAGGGACAGCCGTTTATTAGGAACCCCGAATCAAACGTATCAAATGAAGGTTATTTTAGTTCGCTTTAGTGGTACAACGCCTCGGTTATGGGGGACAAAGATTAGACACTTTCATGGCAATAAATAGTGAGACGGGAGATAAGCCAGCCGATATAAAATGACACTTCTGGTCGTAAAACGAAAATATTCACATAAACAATAATTGAATAAAAATGTTTTAGTCATTTTTACAATTCGTTTTTGTTCAAGTGAAGATTTTTGTTTAAGTGAACATTTTTGTTTGAGATGTCCTTGTGTTGACATTCTTTCATTGACGCTATGCTGTTTTTTGCTCTGTACGTTTATTAATTATGCACTCTCGGATAGCTTATTATGTTCTTAGTTTAGTTCTGCAAAAACTGTAATGCGTCGTGCGGTTTTCTTTATTTTTTTCTTACGAAAATTTTCTTTTCTTTTTTTGGTTCTGGTGAATTATTTTAGACAAAATCGAAATTCAACCTCCCAATATGCCTATTCCGTAGTTAGCAAAAATCATAGGCGTCTCCAAAAACACCATCTCCCGTTTAAAAACAGATGAACAGAACTTACGTAAAAAATGGAGTAGCACTGAAAAGGGCAATCAGGTGCTCCTACGGCATCATTAGATGTGCGGATCAGGTTCTTTTACCTTATGTATGCCTCCTGTATTTTTCTGTTAATTTCCATATAAATAAATATTACGCATTCATAAGGTTATAAGTATGTTAATTATTTACTAAACTGTATATATTCCAACACCCACTCGCTTCAATAAGAGATTTAAAAAAATTCGCTTTAAGGGACAACCGGTTATAAGGGACAAATGACTTCCGCCCGATGTGTCCCTTATAAGCGAATTCGAGTGTATATATATATATATATATATGTATATAAAATTTGACGACGGAAGACTATAGTGTAGAAAAAATCATAGAGATCCGGAGATTGAAATAAGGATGGGGAGAAGCCTCACCTCGACCGCAGTATTAATATTAAAATAACGACACTATATAGTTTAAACGCAAGTATGATAAGCGCGGGGGGGGCGTGAAATTTAAAAAACCCGCAAACGAAAAAAAAGTAATATACATAAACAAATATATACACACACATATATATATATATATATTATATATATATATATATATATATATATATATATATATATATATATATATATATATATATTGTATACATATAACAAAAACAAACAAATTAAAAATTTAACGATACAAAAACAAAAATTATAACAACACACATAACAGCTAAAATAAAATAAATAATTAAAAATAAAAAGCAATAAACTCGCTTCGTATGATAAAGATAAAACGTACAGTGTGTTTTGAATTTGAAAGGCCCTCCACCTCCACGAGCCGGTTTTCCTCAGCGCGGGACAAGTCCCATTATGCTTATACCACCGACCCGTTCCTTCCAAAGACCTAGACGACTTCCAGCCAGATGATCTGGTGGCGCGATTGAGGAGTCGCGGCAGCCGTCATCGTCCAACTATTCACCTACCGGTATATTCCTCGATGTCCGAAGCCGAGCCGGTAAAAACGACTACTAACATATAGTGAACTCGAGAGACCGAGCCATTGCCCCCCCGTACAAGAAGTACAAAATAAATATTAAAATAACTTAGCAACCGGTATTATAATTGCGAATAATAAAACAATCGAACATAATATTACGAATGTGCATGACAACAAATTATGTTTAATACGACGATGTTTATACCTGGTATACATGAACATAAGTTGTCTAGAGTCGTAGTTGCCAATTAACGCTATTAGTTCATCGCTACGTATACTGCAATTTCAAACGGACATTATTATGACGATACGCGATTATAGCGAAGGTGGAAATCGTTTCGAAACGAAAATTTTATATTCCGAAATTATTTTTTCATTCTTTACGTTTAATCTTCGAAATGCTGTCGAATTCAACAAAATTGGTGGTCACACCCGAACGATCCTAAGATAAATATACGCGCTCTGTATGCGTGTGATTGTGTGCGTTAGTAAAACCGTTCGTTTAATATCGTAGACTACGCCGTTAAAAATGCGGCATTACGACTATTTTTTCCTTCATGCCTCGTACATTATCTTCTATTAAGTTGCGATTATAAATTATTACTTCTTATTTTTCCTGTAACGTGTGCGGTATTATTTAAAATTATAATTTAGTACGTAATACCTAAATTGGAATTTCAGCTTGATGTGTAGGCTAAAAAAACCGAAATACAAAAAACAAGAAAAACAACTGAACCACGAACAATGAAAAACAAATACAATTGGAGGCGTTTCCGGAAAATGTAAAAATTTATTACGCGCAAATTATCTCTAATCAAATTCTACGCAATGATCAGACCCAGGGATTACAACGATCAAATTTGCTGTGATTACACGCGAAAAGCAGACGTAATGCGCGCGGTCAGTAGCAAATTTGTAAAAACTGTTGTAAACGGGATCGCCTCGGAAAATCGTCGAAAAAATAACACGGGTTAGAAATCGTGCGATAGTTAAAATACTTAAGCGCATTCTAGTATTACGAAGTAAAGATTATTTTGCTCCTTTTATATAGAACATAGAAATGAGGTTCGAAATAATGACAAATGACTAATTCGATTTTTCAGAAAAAGTTACTAATTATTCGGTTTAAGTTTTCTTTATAGACACTCTACCGGATGAACGTGACATAAATCGACTAACGTGAAAAATACGAATAAATCGATTATTTATTCATTTTGACTAAAGTCTGAAACGAATAATAAGCCAATAAATAACATTCTAATTAAGAAGAAATACGAACCGGGTTTTACATTCGAAAAAAATTAATTTAGATAATAAAAAACGAAGTTTATAATTAATATTTTATTATTTCATTAATATCGTATATAATTATGCATTGTTTAATCCGTCTCTAAACTGTTCATCTATGCTATCCTATTATTTCTTGTTCAATAATAGCGTTATCGATACATTACGCATAAGTACTAATCAATTGTTCACCGATAATATATAAATTGCTTTATACATATTTATTCGTGAAAATTAAGAAATGCAAATTTAACTCTTTTCAATTTCAACGAGGAAAATATTTAATATATCCGTTATGGAAAACAAATGACTTAAAAAAAAAAAAACGATTAATTAGGCGATTTTTAAAAAACGATATTACTAATTAGTCGATTATGCCCATGATTAATATATATATATATATAACAGCATTCGTAGATTTCAACATCGTTCGCTATTATATTATCTAAAGCATTTCTTCGAATATTTAATTTTACGCCTAATTTTCACATTCAATTTGGGCTCGAAGTACTTCGTAAAAATTTATCATTTTATT
This sequence comes from Coronaproctus castanopsis, assembly GCA_032883995.1. NCBI lineage: Eukaryota > Metazoa > Arthropoda > Insecta > Hemiptera > Monophlebidae > Coronaproctus > Coronaproctus castanopsis. The sequence continues at coordinate 161,996,624 of CM065052.1, forward strand.
TAAAAAAATAATTGACGTTGGTAATTCTTTTAGCGATTCCATCGAGTTTTTCTTTCAAATAGCGATAATGGAATAAAAATTACGACTTTCATTCCGTTTTCATATCATTCAGTCACGATGTCCTTTATATGGTATACCGGAATTTTGACGCTAACAAAATTTTATACTTTTCGGTTGATTCGAAATGTTTCAATTTAAAAATTATTTACATAAATTAACTCTTTCAGTCACGATGTCCTTTATACGGTGTACTGGAATTTCGACGCTAACAAAATTGTATACTTTCCGGTTGATCTGTCAGTTTTCAAACATATTTACATAATAAACTGTGAACTATCTAAAACGTCTAAAAGGAAATTGTATAATAAGCACGTCCGATGAAATTTCAAATGTTACCTCAAAAGTCGATATGCGCGTCTGAAAGGGTTAAAAATAAATGTACGAAATTTGTTTTTCACATTTGTTATTATCGTCTCGAAATAGATATTCCTGTATAAAAGTCGATAAACGATTATTTTTAATATCTATTCATTTTGTATTACGACCTGCGAATTTTCTCCATAGAGATGATTCCTCGGTTCTGATCTATAGTGACTGCTATTAAATTGATTCCGCAAACTCCTTATACTGAAAGTTATTACGCGATATTTTTGTAATATATAAAATACGTAAAACGGAGTATATTTTCGCGGGTAACGGTTTCTATTGTCGAATATAAGGATCGATTTGATTTTAATTAAATTCCGTATTATAACGGAAAATTTTCGAATAATCAATTGTTAATCGGTATTATTTAAAAAATTTTATGTCTCCCTTCTCGTATATAAGGCGATCCGGACAAGACGGACGGTTTTGTGGTGAAAGAAAAAGTTTGAATAAAATTTTATTTAAAAATAGGAAAAAACGAGAGATTAGCTTACAATCGTTCGTGAAACGACTGACCGCCTGTTTGCAACAATACATTCATTCAGTCTTTACGAAATTTTCCATCACCTTTTCGAGCATAGAAGGCTGAATTTCTTTGTCAATTTTTCAGAAATTCCAGCTTACAGAGGTCTTCCAGATATCGTGAACGTGTTTTGTAAACGCAACTCTTTAAAAAAATCGCGTAACTTTGAATTCATTTCGAAACTCGCGCCGAAGATATCCACGCATAGCTCTCTTTCTCGTTACAGGATGCCACGACGATCTCTCGTTTGTACACTAAACGTGGAGTACGCAGTTTGCGTTACTAACTGCGCTATTTGCAAAATCAAAGCCGTCACTCTTCTCTGGGTCACCCTCGATTATAAACGCGACGGTGTCTTAGTGTGTATCGATCTCCTGATATTTCGACGATGATTAATAACACCGATTTTGCTTATCGTAAGGATGACTCCGTTAACGTTCGAGCGATTAGTTTTCTGTATTATTATTATTATTATTTTTTAATCATTTAGTGACGTAACACTTATTACACATTCATTTTTTTTCGTAGTAGCGATAATAATATAATCACCGGAGAAAAAAACACACATAAAAAAAAAAAAAACATTTTAATTGAAATTTCACAAACGGTCGAAATGAGGAGAAAGTTGTAATTAAAGTAACGAATTGATTGGATAAATAAATTTTGTTCTTTATACGTAACCAAAACAGATAAAAAAAAAAAAAAATGAATAAATAACTGTAAACGTGTTCGATATCATTTATTTAACCATTTCAGTGGGACGTTATCAAAAATAAATTATACGTTTACATTTAATGAAATAATTGAAACAAAACCAGTAAATAATAAATAAAAACAACTTTTTAGATAAGTCTGAATAATGTTTTATATAAGTATTTTTCAAAATATTCTAGATCATTCGAATGACATTTAGCATTAAAAGCTTACGTATCATACAGAAGACACGGTGACTCAAACGGTTCGAATTATACAGAAGAAGAAGGAGCACTGTATTTCTTATTATTAAGTTACATGCACATAAGCATATTAAATTTTAAAAATGAACAATTTACCCGTACCGAAATATAAAACAAAAATTTTTCCCAGGCAAACAAAAAATATAAAAGCTTATATGATAGGCTTATAAATATCAAATGTATAATTTACAGGAAAAATTTGTATAAAAAACCTATTCCAATATATTAGAATAAAATTACAACTTACTCTATCACCAATATAATATCTTAAAAATATCTTAGTCTATTTGCTGATACTAGAACTAGAATTTAATAGCCGGCTTACTATAAACAGATATGTTTTATACGTCTGTGCTTATACCTCTTATATCGGTGTCGCAGAGACTCATGAATAGATTTTGTTATATCGTTAGATATCGTGATTATGAAAAATCCATCTGCTGTACAAGATAACGCTGAAATTTACTCCTACTGCTATCCACACCACGTTTGACCATCTTGTACTTCTTTTTCCTTCTACTATCGCTTCAAGAATTCTCGTCAATTTTAACATCTTGCAGTATGTCACGTTTTATCGTTCTGTATACATGCTAATTAGCGATTTATTGTATCATAATGTCTTATATGAAGATGCGTTTCTTAAGGTGAAATGAATTAACTTGGGTTTTCTGATGATTGTTTCTTTTTTTTCTGCTGTTTTTACAATATAGAAACAAACCTTTAATCGTTCTTCATGCTATAAAGAGCGATTTAATATTTTAACATTGAAAGGGAAGCTGCACCATGTAAAAGTGACTTTTTGTCATAAGTGACTATTCATATTACACAATGTAATCATATAGTCAGAATCATGCTAGTTATATATGGTCAGAGGTCTGTATGATGTTGACAGGTAACATACACTTCTCGGTATCATACTATAATGCACAAAATCAGTACACTCTTTAAATGTTAAAATTATTCATTTTTAAATGCCTGCAAATTTTGAGAATACTCGATATTACTTTGGAAGAAGTGCAGGTGTCGGAATGAGTTATTTGCAGGCGTTATATGTGTTAAAATAAAGCCCACAAATTATAAATATACTTGGGATTACTCTAGTGATGTGCAGGTGTCGAAAGATGAAATTTGCAGGCGTTTCATTAGAATAATATTAATATATGTCTTTTGAATATTACTTTCGAAGACGTGCAGGTGTCGGAATGGATTATTTGCAGGCGTTAGGAGATGAGTTAAAATAAAAGCCGTCAAATTTTAAACTTACTTCGGATTACTCTAGCGACGTGCAGGTGTCGGAATGTGTAGTTTGAAGGCATTACAAATGAATAATATGTACACACTGTATATATATTATATATGTATATGTGTGTGCACGTTCGTATTACAACTATATATTCACATATCACTCATTGAGACTATTCAATTTTATTCACTTCTATAACAATTTCGTGGTGAATAAATCGTTTTGAGACGTTTATCCTGCAGATCTACATAACCTTGTGGTCTGATCAATGTAAAGGCTCATCGGTCTATCTTGTCTCCTTTCTCCATTAACCTTTCCTTGCAGAATTGTTTTCTCCAGGCCATTTGCTTGTATTACATGACCAAAGAAGCCTAGCATGTGTCTTTCAATGGATCTAATTGCTCAGTGGGTTCGATTTTCAGTTCTTTTAAATCAGAATCATTTGTTCTGTGCGCCATCCATAATTTTTTGTATCACTTCATTTCAAAAGCTTCCAGCTTCTTCCTCATCGATTTTTTAATCGTCCAGGTTTCTAAGCCGTATGTCGCTATGGAGAAAATTAACACTTTATGGAGTAACAGTTTTGTTGTTTTAGAGGTCTTATGATTTTTCCATATACAATTAAGTTTATCAATCCCGACATTTGCAAGAGCTAACCGTCTCCTTATTTCTTCTTCTGATCCACCATTTTCGGATATGCACGCACCCAAATAAATTAATTTATCTTTAATTTCAATATCTTGCAACAGAGTCAGTGTTTGTTGTATTCTGTTTTCTTTGTCAATGATAAGCATTGAACATTTATATTTATTCAGTATTAAGCTTGCCTGTTTACTGACCACATCTATTCCTGATAGTAATTCAAACATTTCTTGCTTTGTGCTAGCCAGTAATACAGTGTCGTCTGTAAATCTAATATTTGTAATTTTTTCTCTCCGATAGATATTCCTCCTTGCTATCCTTCCATTGTTTTTCTTACAATGCGTTCCCTGTAGATGTTGAATAGAATCGGTGAAATACAGCAATCTTGTTGTACTCTCCCTTTCTTGCTGAAAATACTTTCGATTTTTCATTCTCCAGTTTACTAAAACCTTTATTATTTAAGTACAATTACTGAATTAAATAAATTAGATGCTTCGGTGTTCCTATTTCTAGTAATATTTGCCACATTTTCGTCCACTTGATGTTGTCAAAAGCTTTCTGGTTATGTAAAAAACAAAGCAGTCCCGGAATGTTATATTCGTTGCATTTTTCTATTATTATTCTTATATTTAATTCTGTTCACGTGTGCCTCTACCTGGTACAAACTCAGCTTGTTCTTCCGAAAAATTTATGGTAGGAGATAGTATTTAAGCCGGTGTTGTAATACATATAGTAGTATTTTACTGGTATGAATAATCAATGATATTGTGCGGTAGTTTCCACAATCTTCTGTAGGGCCCTTTTTGTGTAGTGGTACATATACTAATTTTGTCCACTCTTCTGGGCAGCTGCCAGTTTCCCATATTTTTTGACAAATCATATGCAATACCTTTATTCCTGATTCTTCCGTTGCTTTCAGCATTTCTTCAGCTCTACCATCCACTCCTACTGCCTTTCGATCTTTTAGTTTCTTTAATGCGACTTCTATTTCAGCTTTCATAATTGGCGATTCAAGCTCAAAGTCCTGCATTAACACTGATATTTCATTGTTGTACATAAGGTTTTGATAATACTGGCGCCATCTTTCTGCTATTTCTGACTTTACAGTTAATTTCGTTCCATTTTGATATTTTATCGTCAACGTTCTTGTTTTGAAATTATTACATAACCATTTAATTTTCTTATATAGATCATAAGGTTCATTTTTTTGTGAGTGTTGTTCTATTTCTTCACAAATTCCTATTATGTAATTGTTCCTATCACTTTGTATTTCTTTATTTATTAGTTTATTAAGATCCTCATAATCATTTGAATCTGTTATGTTATTAGTTTTCCCGTTTTTTATTTGATTCCTCTCATTAATTAGTTTGAATGTTGCCTCGGATATCCACGGCTTCTTTTTTGTTTGTACTTCACTGTGAATTTTCTTCACAATTTCATGAATCACTATATATATATATATATATATATATATATATATATATATATATATATATATGTGAATGATTATTTTTATTTCTTTATAATACCGACGAAATGTTTTACATATATATAATGCTATATATATATTAAAATGAGTTTATTACTTTTATTAACAATTTAATTAAATTTAAAGTCATAGCAGAATAACTTCGTTTACTTCTTTAAAGACGTACGCAGTGCAAAAAAAAAATAGCCTATATTACCATTCGTTTATTAGTTATTACCAAAATAATGCATTGTGTCACAACTTTAATTTATTTTTTCATTTAATTTTGTACGCTGGATACAAATAGTAATTATTAGAAAAAATTATGTACTTAAAAATGAATATGGGAATTTTTTGATTGAATTTTTTTCTAATAATAATTTTTTGATGCGAAACAACGTAAAATCTAGTTAGCACTTTGGTGACCGCCTACGTTCTCTTGAGTATGGCACATAGAAGAAGAAGAATTTTTTAATAGATTATAAAATATTTCTGGAACATCCGATACTGTAAATTGAAACGGTGCTCGAGATTTAATATTTTAATTACAGTTACCAGCGTATTTGCAGTAAAGAGCAAATTTGTAAGCTTGCAATATTCGTTCGAATAACAATCGGTCTGTTCGGAGTCAGGCCCAAATTTCCAAAACGTTATTATAGGTTATTTTAAATTAATCAATACATTACGTGTATGTAAAAAATTTTATACTAATTTATTATTACTGAGATGTCATATATATATATATATATATATATATATATATATATATATATATATATATATATTGCTATCGCAAAACACTTACTACTATAACAAAATCGTATATGATCACTTTGTTTATTATTAGGAACCATTTTCTCGATCAATAATCCTTATTTATACCGTAAATAGTCGTTTAAAAACGCCCGAAACAAATTGAGTCGTTTAAAATAGTCGTTTATAAACGGCCGAAAAATTGATGGTTATGCAAAAGTAATTACTAAGCGTTTAATTCTTCTTTCGTTCGACTTATATATACTATTCGTTAATGTTACTTCTATCGTATAAACATTTTAAACCTAGATGACCGCATATAACTTGATCCATATTTTGATTTACTTCGTAATTGTAAAATCCCGCGCAATTAGGGCCCCAATACCTTAGTAATTCGTACGGTGGTATTACCCCGAAAGAATCGTAATCATTTACAACATTTCCTATTTTTCTATAACATACCCAGTGAGTTCCCGCACCATCGGAGTTATCTAAATTAATTATGGCCGTCTCTACGTCTAACGGGTTTTTCGCTAATTTATCTCTTATAAAAGTACCTCTAAAGTGTGGAATATGTTGGGCGTATTTCGTCAATTCTACATTACTCAACGGTTTAATCGGGATGGTTTTTTTTTATGTACTCGTTACCTTCTTTAGGTTTTTTATTTACGTATATTCCTTTACCGTCTTTAGGTTTTTTATTGACGTATAGTCCTTCACCTTCCATCGCTTTATTATGACGTATTCGTTCTTCTATTAACTTATCGTTTGCTTTCTTATTATTATACGTGTTTATAGTGTTGGTTATTAACGATCCTACAGCAGCTACAGCCGGTGCAGCGGCGAGCAAAGCCGGTAAGAAACCACCTACTTTTATATGTTTAAGTTGTTTAATCGATAATTTTATAGGTAAATCTTTTTTAATCCTTTTAATTTGATACTCGGTTAGCGGTAAATACGTTTCGTTCATTACGGAATCTTTATTTCTCGTTTTATTAACCCTTAGTTAGTCGCGCGCTTTACTGTAACACCATTAGTCGCGCCAGGTCCAATAGACTTAGACTACATTTAAGGTGTTTAAAGCTATTTTTTTTTTTTTTGTTAAATCAGAATGGAACTCATTTTTTCTTATTGATTTAATATTTTTCTGTTAATATTTATTAAATTATAACAAACTAATATAATTGCATTAATTTATTAAAAATGGAAACAACTAAATAAATGAATTTATATAATAAAAATTTGTGAGGAATCAGAAAATAAATTATAAATAATTTTTTGACACTAAGCATAATTATATAATTACTAAAAATACCAAAATCGGACAGGATGAATTGATCAGCATTCTGAAATTTTATCAAAACATTCTGGACACAATCGTTTTGTGTGTATACTTGTACATAAAAACGTACATCATTTTTCACATGAGTACTGCATTTTACTTTGTTTTTTGGTTTCATTATAACAGAGACCGCAATACTTCCTCTTACCCCGATCAGTATTGTTGCATTTTATTTGTTCTTCCTTATCTCCTTTTTGTGTTTCCGGTTGATACTTTTGTAGCAAAACTTATAACTCTTTTGGCAGATTCTTCATTTCTGACCTTCTTTGTAATTGTGGGGTCACTAAACCCGGAACTAACTTTTTAAGGTAATCTCGTCTGCTAGTGAATTTTACACCATTTCCTAGACATATCACTCTTGAATTAATTCCTGCTACATTTAGAATATGATAAAAAATTACCATTGGTCGCCTTCTTGTATATCGTGCTACGTTATATGTAGCGCAAAGTTGGTCTGTTACATCTACACCACATTTAGTATTATTATAAAACTCAATTATTTCTGGCTTTTTCTCAATTTCAGTTGAAACTGCAGAACTGGATGTATGATAACTGGAAAGCAATATTACAGTTTTTCATTTCTTTGGTACATAGGATACCAATGTTTCATTTTTTGTGTATCTAAACATAATGTCGTATTGTTTACGGTGTTTTGGAGAAATAAAAATGGGAGGTATTTCTCTTCTATTTTTTCTTACTGTTCCTACATACGACAACTTTTTCCCCTCTAACTGTTTGACTAGGTTTACACTAGTAAACCAATTATCCGCAGTAATATTTCTGCCACTTCCATAAATAGGTTCCGCCAACCGAAGTACAATGCTATCTGCGGAATTGTTTTGTTTATAAGGACCTTCTACTTGCTCGCCACAATAAATTTCCATACTATATGTACAAAACAGTTTAGCATCGCATAGGCAAAAAATTTTTATTCCATATTTGTTTGGTTTTGAGGGAATATATTGCCTAAATGCGCAACGCCCTCGAAATGCAGGGACGATTTCATCGATGGTCACATTCTGTCCCAGATGGTAGTGCAATTTACAGTTTTCAAGAAAATAACTAAACATTTCCTTCACTGCGGCCAACTTATCTAACATACATCTTTCAACTCGGGTACTTCTGTTGTCAAAGCGAACACATCTGACGAGAAACCTAAATCTTCTCTCAGACATCGTCATCCGAAAAATATCAATACCAAGACCATCTGTTGACCAAAAATCACTCAGGTTTTGATGACTGCCACGAAAAACTCCTGCGAAATATAAAAGGCTTATAAATACCTCAATTTCAATTTTATACGTTTCTTCACAATCTCTTGAGCGTGTGAATTTTTGTTTTATACTATTTATGTAAGCATTTGTATTTTCAATCAATAAAGTCAGTATTATTTCATCAAAAAATAGTCTCCAACAGTCAGTTTCATTTTTCGCATTTTCTGGTAGCTTCACTAGTATATTGTGTGCAGCCGTTCGTGTAACTTTCCACGGCATTTTTCTCCATTTAGTACCATCACTACCTACAGCAATATATTTCAATAAAATCACTTCAACATTCAACTAACACACTTTCTAATACGAACGGTGTATAATAAGTAAAAACGTTCCTGCCATAAAAAACCAGATGAACATATTACCACTGCAAAAAAAATCATTTTCGCCCTCAACCTGCTCTATATCTTCCTCATCAATTTCATGATCGGTATCTGAATTATTTGATCTCGTTTCCAAATTATCCTCTTCATCCGAGTTCTCCGACGCCGAGAAGTCTTCTTCATGTAAAGTATTTATATGCAAATTATCATCAAGAATAAGACGACTGATTTCATCGACATGTTCAGGGTTGTTCAAATTGAAAAATTTTTCACTCATTTATTTTAGAACACAAAAATAATTTTATTTAAAAAAAAAATTAATTGTATAGCCACAAAATAAACCAAAGAACAAATAACGCGTGCAAGCAAAACAAATAAAGCGATTAACTGCGATTTGATGTTTGGAAATAGTGAGAAAAAATAGTGACGCGCATAGTCGCGTTGTTCCCATGGGACCTATATTTACGTAGGTCGGCATGCATTCCTCAAATTCCAACCAACCGTGCAAGTTACCGGTATGTAAATTTAGAATATGATCAAAAATATATCTACCTTAGATTACATGAACGCACAAACCCATACCACAATTATTTTTCAAAATATCGACAAATTAAAATGGTATAGGTGCACTAGACAAGCGCGCGACTAACGGATGGTTATGTTTTAATGTCACGGGTTTATTGGTTTTCGCAATAAGTTTCCCTTGTTCTGTGCTTATGTTAAGCGGATGTTTGATGTAACCAGCACCGATAGTTCTTTTCGCTTTCATAGCGTTTGTTACAAGCCACGCATTAGTTTTTTCGGCTAAATTGGAATTTTTAGCGAGTACACGTTTTCACGCTTCATTTTCCAGTTGTAAATCCGCTTTATGTCTGTCGTCAAATTTTTAGAATTGGAATACGCTATATCGTGATGGTATTCGATGTCGCGTTATTTAACGATATTTGAAAACTCATTTTAAATAAAATTAATTAGCCAATCTCTATATGTAATACCTAGTTTTGACGCACAATGTACACTCGTATCTCTGGCTTGATCCGGTAAATATTCGTGATTTTTATAAAAACAACACTTACAGCGGTTTATAGAGTGAACTACCCAATCACTAGCCTTTGGACATCCTAATGGATCCAAGTCGAAAACATCAATTTTATTTCCCAACAACTCTCTTATATAGTTAACTCTCTCCGTTCCTTTGACATATACTATGTACGCGTTTGCGACAGTTTCGCGTAATAATTTAACCGCTTCGTGAAATTCCATGTATCCGTCTTCCCAATTCATTTTGTGATATCTTTTGGTCAAAAAATTTATCTGTCCTTCTATACCTCGTGTCCGTATAGGAGGTGATTTTACCATACAATGAACAATTCGGTCATCTCCAAGAGATGCAATCGCCAGTTCCTTTATTATAAATGTATTTTTAATACTTTTAAAAACTGGAAATCGATAACGTACGAAAAGTCCTTAGAAGGACTATTTCTAAATCTATCGTTAGCCATCGTATCGTAAACACACGTGTATACCGTACAAAGGTCTGTGTGAGACTAAATTTTTTGACAACTACACCTACTTATATACTATTTCTTACATACGATTAATCTAAAATTCGTAATACGCGAGTGCTATTATTTATATACTTTTCCTAATGAATTACTCTGCTATTCAGAGGATTGTATACGACATTATCGTCCATTATTAACACGCAATGAATCGTTACGTTCGATGGTGCGTTATCTCGCCAATTAAATACTACTTTAATATTAATCAGCGATTTTTTTATAACGTTCGGTTGATACGAGCAATCTATAGCAATAACCGGATACTTTGATACATACGTACTATAGTCGACTATAGGATTCATCTCGTATTCGTGTCTGTCGTAATAAGAAGCTTTAAAGTTTTTAAATATTTGATACGGATTAGCGCATTTATTTTCGCTATATTTCAAATTCAATCTTTCTCTCGGATAGTAAACGTTATTATTCAATAAAATTTGAACGTTTTCTAAATTTAATAAATCGTAAGTCGAAATATTTTTTTCTTTCTGGAAACCTATTAGTACGTACTTGGTTTTCGAATACGATACCGGAATATCTCAAGTAAATTCAGTCGCAGATGAAATCATTGTCCTTGGTATAGCCAACTTCTGTATAGTAGTTCGTATTTAAAATTTCTTTTCTAACTCGCGTTTCTTGCTCGATCGATAACTTTATTTGAAACATTCTCCATGTTATGTCTCTTAATGTAATGGAATACTTGTCTTTATCGGTCATTGAAATATTCCCTAGTATGTCTACGTTTATCTTCGATCTATATTTGAGGAATACGATATAGAAAATTCTTGTAATCTTCGAAAAATCCCATTATCGTACTCACGGGTATACGTAATGAAAAATGTCCCTTTTCATTTAGAATATTCGTCGAAGAATTTGTAATACGCCAACCGGTATTACTATACTTTAGATCATTTTCAAACGATATTAATCCTTTCATCGTGGTAGAAATACCCGGTTTTCTTATACTGTCGACCTTGATATCACCTAAATAATAATCTATACGATCGAACAAATGTAACATTCCGTTATTGATTATGTTCACTTTTTTGTCTACACCCGATATTTCAACATATTTTTCGTCTTTTAACGTTATTTTCCCAGTTATTACGATCAAACTTTTAAATGGTTGAGTTACGATCTCTTCGTTGTATATGTTTATCTCCGTCCCCAACTCGTTTATGTTTTCCGTTATAGACGGTCTATAATCGAAATATTCGAAACTCTCTATTATATCGCTCATATTATTCTACGAGTATGTAACAAATTCTATGATTTACAACTATAACCTGAAACAGATTTAAGTACTTGATTTTTTAAAAACTATACCTCTATTTATACTTTAAAAAAAAAATGTATTTACTTATATCGTCATTCATTCGTTACCATTTTTGCTACAAAACATAAATATGGGGTATTCGTATTCTCCATTATAACTTATCTCATTACCCGTATATATAAAATAATGTTTGTCTTCCAAGCATATTTCTTTTTTCTTATTTACTTCTTTCACTATTCGTGGTGGAATATAAATTCTTACAATATCAATATAAATTGAAATAATCTAAATTTGCCTAAAAATTTAATAAAATTATTCTATGAAATTGCTACTATTAAGCTAAAACCATCTAACTGGGGTTAATATAATAAACTATATATTTATTCTCTTAAGATTAAGATAGATCTTTGCAACCCAATTATAAAATATCATAAAAAATTATATATGTATATACTATACACAAACACACACACATACATATTATATACACAAAATGTATATACACTATATTATATATATATATACTTAATTGTTATATATTTATTCTCTTAAAAGAGATCCTTGCAACCTAATTATAAAATATCATTAAAAAAGTATATATATACATAAATATATATATATATATATATATATATATATATATATATATATACACATAAATATATATATATATATATATATATATATATATATATATATATATATATATATATATATATATATATATATATATATATATATATATATATAATATTTTATATTTAGTTTGTAAGGATCTATCTGCATTAAAAGAATAAATTACGATAGAAAAGAATATATGTTAAAAACAAATGATATGAAATAAGGGTACATACCTGCTATACAGAAATCGACTTACTGAGAAGAACTAAACTTTGAGATTGTACAATAGTTTTAATTATCAGGGAATGAAATGATCTACAGATCTGTGAAGCTAAAGGGAGGAACATCTTTGAACTTTGCTGTTGTATACACTGTCATGCATAGTTGCGCCATACTAATTACTTAATTGAAAACACTAAAGACCTTCCTATTACTAAAATGATCGAACCATATAATGAAAGGTTTGTTATCTACTTGTATAATCAAATATCAGAAAAGCTTTATTAGGATATTTTAATGAAACGCACGTGAATTTACCGATCACTTCAGATAAATCAATAAACAACAAAAAATCACAGGTCACATCAGTGACATTACATGCTAGATGATTTCCAACAGACTGACTGAATCACTTGAAAATGTTAACAACACAAGCCTGGGATTGCGTAACAATTAATGATTCTATATTATCAGGTGATGAAATAAACGACCAATCAGAGGAGCCGCATGGATCGATGATCCTTATCATTCACTCTGGCCACACCCTTGTGTATTTATGAAATTTCCATGCTGTCAATGACTCAAACGCATTGTATCGTATTATTGTTGAACTAGAAGTTTCTATTTTTCCCAAGAGATGCATTTGTCATGGCAATGACTCTAAAAGCGATCACAAAGTATGACTGCGCACTCTATTGTTTTATTGTTGAACTAGAAGTTTCTAATTTTCTCAAGAGATGCCACGTTCGTTCCCTTTTCGAATTTATGAAATTTCCTTCATTCCTAGTGAAAGGAAAAACCATTATAAAAATGAAAACCGTCCAAAGAAAATAATCATTTTTTTAAATAAACTCTACTTCATCATTCTATGCATTTCACTCGAGCCGTCTCCTGCAAATTTACAAAATTTCTGTCATGCCCAGCAACATAAAAAACCCTTATGAAGAAAATAAACAATTATTTCTCGTTTCTCGTTCACTTTTACTAGAAAAAAAATATACATATATCATCATAATCATTAATTGCCGTCTCCATGTAAGAGGTAAGCGACTACTTACCCACACATTCTAAGACCTTGCACGTGTGCTTGCATGAAGGCACCAATCCAACTGTGAATGTGAATCAAAGCAATCGACTGTCTTATAGTCTGGGGACTTTGCGTAACAGTTAAAACCCCATTTTTCATAATTAATTTCAATGCTCGTGATAAATAATACACATTAGCATACCAATTTTTTAAAACTAATAAATTGATTCTATAAAATCGTGACTATTAAACTAAAATGATCGATATAATATATGGTTCATTATCGGCTAATATGATAATAATAAATATCTGAGGAACATAATATTTTATAATTAGGTTAAAAATGAAAAAAATATTTCCTTAATGTCACGCATACTGAAAGTACTAAAAATTATATTATATAAAAATCGACTAACAATGAAAAACAACCGGTCGCTCCTGTAACACCTGTGAGAAGAGTTCGAACAGGCTGAATAACATCTTAGGGAAGGAATCCCACAGTTGCATCGGAATATGTAGTTGAATTGTAGAGAAACATTTGATTAATGAAGTTGGCTATGAAATAAAAGGCTACAACTGAAATTGTCCAGGATCAATATACATCGATATCATCTAAATTTGCCTAAAATTTTAATAAAATTATTCTATGAAATTGTTACTATTAATCTAAAACCATCTAACTGGGGTTAATATAATAAACTATATATTTATTCTCTTAAGATAGATCTTTGCAACCTAATTATAAAATATGATAAAAATGTATACATACCATACACACGCACATATATATATATATATATATATATATGTATATGTATATGTATAAATATATATATAATTGTTATGTACTTATTCTCTTAAAATAGATCCTTGCAACCTAATTATAAAATATCATTAAAAAAAAGTATATATATATATACACATAAATATATATATATAATATTTTATATTTAATTTGTAAGGATCTATCTGCATTAGAAGAATAAACTACGATAAAAAAGTGTATATGTTAAAAACAAATGATATGGAAAAAGGGTACATACCTGCTATACAGAAATCGACCCAATTAAATTTCATACAATGAAAAACCATTCGCCTCTGTAACATTAACTACGAGAGATCTTTTGAACAGACTGAGAACAACTTTACTTGAGATTGTACAATAGTTTTAATTATCAGGGAATGAAATGATCGACAGATCTGTGAAGCTAAAGGGAGGAACATCTTTGAACTTTGCTGTTTACACACTGTCATGCATAGTTGCGTCATACTAATTACTTAATTGAAAACACTAAAGACCTTTCTATAAAATTGTAATTACTAAAATGATCGAACTATATAATGAAAGGTTTGTTATCTACTTGTATAATCAAATATCAGAAAAGCTTTATTAGGAGATTTTAATGAAACGCACATGAATTTACCGATCACTTCACATAAATCAATAAACAACAAAAAATCACATGTCACATCAGTGACATTACATGCTAGATGATTTCCAACAGACTGACTGAATCACTTGAAAATGTTAACAACACAAGCCTGGGATTGCGTAACAATTAATGATTCCATATTATCAGGATTTACTTGGGATATTCCGGTATCGTATTCGAACACCAAGTACATACTAATAGGTTTCCAGAAAGAAAAAAAATATTTTGACCTACGATTAATTAAATTTAGAAAACGTTTAAATTTTATTGAATAATAACGTTTATTATCCGAGAGAAAAAGATTGAATTTGAAATAAAGCGAAAATAAATGTGCTAATCTGTTTTAAATGGTTAAAAAATTTTAAAGCTTCTTATTACGATTTACATGAAAATCCTATGTTCGACTATACTACGTATGTATCAAAGTATCCGGTTATTGCTATAGATTGTTCGTATCAACTGAACGTTATAAAAGAATCACTGATTAATATTAATGTATTATTTAATTGGCAAGATAACGTACCTTCAAACGTGACGATTCATTGCGTATTAATAATGGAAGATAATGTCGTATACAATCCTCTGAATAACAGAGTAATTTATATATATATATATATATATATATATATATATATATATATATATATATATATACACGTAATTTATTAAGAGAAGAATATTTAACGACTGGGAAGGCGGAATTTCGATAGGAGTAACAGTAATTAATAATCTAAATACGTGGACGATACTATTATTTTAATCGTTAAATATTCTTCTCTTAATAAATTACGTATATATATATATATATATATATATATTAAATAATAAAGGAGAGCGTGTATAGCCTTGTCTTACTCTGCTTGCCACTTTCAATCCATCGGGTACTATTACTTTCGTTCGAATCGTGGCTGATCTGCCCTTGTATAATTGCTTAATGGGATATATTAGATGTTTAGAAGTTCCTATAATTTCCAAGATGTTCCACAGCTTCATCCATTTGACAGAATCGAAAGCATTGTAGAAGTCAACAGAAGCACATGTACATCTTTACATCAAATTTTCGTGGTTTTTCAATCAATTGTCATGCATTAATTATCTGCTCCCTAACACCTATCCCTAGAATAAATTCTCTCTGCTCTTGTGAAATTTCTTTTAATAAATGTGGTTTTAGTCTTTCATTAATTATTGTCAACATAATTTTGCTTGCGTGCGACGTTAAGGCTATTAGTCTGTAATTGCTGTAATCGTTGTCGGTCCTTTTTTATGTATAGGTATGATGATGGAATGGCACCATTCCATTGATCAAACGCCTGTCCTCCATATTTTACCATATAGTGTATATATAATATCTATGGTCGGTTGCTCCCATTGAATTGATATTTCAAATGTATGAAAAATCGTTGGTATTTCCAGCACCTGAGTTACATATAAACTTTTAACCCTACTTTATATTAATATAAGAGTATATTTTAAGACATGAGGTTAGTGTCTGAAAAATGTTTACTCAAACCTGAAATGACGAATAAAATCGTGACAAATTGCCTACAATTCTCAATTTGAAATTAATCTTTGCGTAGCTAATTTCATTAATTTTTTCGGTGTAAACATGGTTTACAGACAAAAAAGATCATAGACGTATCCATGAAAGTTTAAAAGTGTATTCATTAATGCACTTTTTTTTATCAATAGTGCACTTATGCAGCATACAAGAAACACTTAAAACTTATAAAGACCGAGGATTCTTTATCAAATTACCATCATGACATGTTATATGACTGTTTTCTGACCATAGAAATCATTTAAATATAAGTCAAAATATTTTCACCAATTGTATATTATACATGGCTGTAAAATCGTTTATATATGTACGCTCCCATGTGGACGTTCCTGTCCTAAATTGAATTGTCGATAAATATAGATTTAAACATTTGAATGCGGGGAATTATTATGTTCAATTCTGAATTCACAAATATGATTCGATTTTTGCGATAATGTTGTATGTCGTTCGTCTATGTTATAACTAGGGTAGTGTATAACAAACGGCAGGTTATATACATTTATAATATATCGTATTGCGCTTATACATTTGTTTTGTTTTATACAAGCGATTGATTATTATTAATAATAATATTGTATTGTATTGCGCTCATACTACTTATTTCGTTTTACACAGACATTCGTTCAATCTGACCAATACCGGCTGAGTAATAGAGGTGGGAATTTTGGAAATCGACAACTTTGACGGGGTGTTGCACAGGTTGTATGAACTTTTAAACGGTCCGGTCTTCTAATATACGTGTAACTATATAAAACCTATCATATGAAGTAAGAGAAACAATTTCTAAACCCGACCTAAGGTTTTAATCGTAATATGACTTTAGCAAAATCGGTTTTCCCGCTATAGTTTGGTTAGGCTTAGAGATACGAAAAAATTGTTATTACCTGATTCGATCTTCATAGGAAAAACTATTAAATAAAGTCGTAGTCAGAATTCAATGTTAGGTAACTTTTGGGCGAGACCTTCTTGAATTTCCAGTTTCAAAAAAGTTTTATAAAACCGATATACGAGATATTAAAATGACGAGTTTGAAATAGAAAACCGTTTTTCACTACGATCGATAGGCCTCGAGCTACGAATTTTTAAAGATTGCCGACGTGCTACCTTTGGCAGGGCATAGAGTGCGACGTATTCATTTTTAAACAATTCCGACTCCTGAAATAGTCATTTATATATAAGATCTATCATATAAAATGAAAAAATCGCAAAAAAATTTCAAACTGAACCCGAGGATTTCAAAAAGGACAACCCTTTCGATTTTTTCAAAAGTCGCTTTTTTCGCAATAATTCGCGAACGTTTCAAGATTTGGAAAACCTATTTAAACAAAAGTTACGCGGCATTGAAATACGGGTCTAACTGTATATATTTATAATAGCTACTGATCAGTCCATATTGAATATATATATATATATATATATAGTAATGTATAAATAGCATTGTAGAAACGGCTGACCAAAAATCGTTCACAGAATTTTTAAAAATCGAAAATGGAATTTTAAGTTCGCGATTCCTGGCTACCAGTTAATCTAGATAAATGTACGTTATTGCATTAATAATAGACCTCGACGTCTAGCCTGAACTCCCTATCTATCTTACGACCCTTAAAAACTGCCCAAAACCGGTAAACCCTTTAACCTCCTTTTTTATGGGTATTTTGTTGAAAAATACGACTGTAACGTTATAGCACGCGTACTTCAATACTGCTTAATTTTTGTAAAAACACTTTTCTGCGATTTCAAATCGATCGCGAATTATCGTGAAAAAAGTAGAATTTGAAAAAAATCGTAAGTGGGTCATTGACATTTTTGGTTTCGGTTTGAAATTTTTTTCGCGGTTTTTTCGCTTTATACGATAGATCTTATATAGAAATGACGATTTCAAGAGTAGAATTGTTTTAAAATAATAACGTCGCGCGCTATGCCCTGCCAAAGGTGGCAAGTCGGCAATTTTTAAAAATTCGTAGCTCGAGACCTATCGATCGTCATGATAAACTGTTTTCCATTTCTAACTCATCATTTTAATATCTCGTAAATCGGTTTTGTAGAAATGTTTCAAAAATCAAAATTCAAAAAGTCGCCCCTTCAAAACCCATCAAAACTTTGTTTTCGAATTACGACGACGACTTCATTTAATAGGTTTATGCATATCTAATTAGGAAATAACAATTTTTATATAGAGACTTAGTATGTATAATTAAAATTTTCAGCTATACGATAAGGTGGAAAAAAATCGAATACCTTTAGATGGTCGGACGAATAATTAGACGGCTACTAAAAAAATTTAAAAAAGGGATGATTTGTAAAAATTTCTACTCTTTTAAAACTCGACTTTTTGCAAGACCTGGATGCTAGATAGAGGGATGATATTTATGACGAAAAATGTTCGTTGAGACATTTAGAAAATTCTCTCGGGACAGATTTTCGTTTTAGGCCTCGGGTTTTATTTTTTATAACGTCCTAAGTAAAAAAGTTCGATTTAAGGCCGATTTTCAATACTTAAATACTGGGGGGGGTTGAATACAGAGGTAAGTATACGCGTTAAAATTCCCGTATAGTCAAACGCGTGATTCTCCGACAAATGTCATAACACTTTACGCGGAAAATTGCACCGGTTTCATCCACAATTTGTGATACAAGGGATGATGGATTTTAAGGGTAGTCTTAGTCTAGATTTTTTGCGACGACAAACATTTTTTATTAAGAAGTTTCTTGGATCCGATGTATATTTTTAATGTTATTAAGCTTGTTAGAGAAAAGGGCAAATTTTTGATAGCATATATAAAAAAAAAATTAAAATATATAAGAACAATTACGAATATTTTAAGGGAAATATACAAAATTGTCAAAATTTTATTTTCAAATTATAATGACGCAACAAAAAAAACGCGTCTATATTTTATTTATTTTTTTTAATTCGATAAAATTTTAATAATAAATTAATATTTTATTACAGATTTAGCATCTGGGATAGACGAAATCTATCCCGAATTTATCAAGGACCTAAAGTAATTAAATTTTTAACAGAATTCTTCAATCATACTTGTTCTACTGGAAAGTTGCCAAAACAATTTAAAAAATCGAAAGTTGTTGCGATAATCAAGCCTGGTAAAAATGGTGAGGATGCGTCACACTACAGGCCAATATCGCTATTATGTGTACCATACAACTTGATGGAATGCGTAATACACAGTAGAATAGTTACAATTGTTGACGAAATATTGCCAATAGAACAAGCTGGTTTCAGAAAAAACCTACATTGCGCCCATCAAGTAATGGCGATAACAAACTATATTGAAACCGTATATGACAAAAAATTGAAAACTGGTGCACTTTTTATTGATCTTACGTCTGCTTATGATGCAGTATGGAGAGAAGGTTTACTTTTGAAAGCGCCAAAAGTAATTCCGTGCAAAAAGTTTATAAACCTGTTGAATGAAATGTTAACAAATCGAATCTTTAAGGTCACAATAGGGGACAACAGCAGTCGACAAAGAAGAACCAACAATGGACTTCCGCAGGGCTCCACCCTAGCCCCCTGCTGTTCAATTTATACGTCAGTGATATACCTGTAACGGAATCTAGGAAATTTCAGTATGCCAATGATACCGCACTTGCATATCAAAGCAAGTCTGTGTCTCAATGCAGTGAGGTGTTAACTAAAAACTTGGAACTTTTGAATGGTTATTTACAGTCTTGGAGACTACGTATAAATCTGCATAAAACAGAATCATCATTATTTCATTTAACAACACACATGGCAAAATCGGAGCTAAATGTCACATGTGGGAGTGACAAGATAAACTTTAACGCCAATCCTAGATACCTTGGTGTTACGCTGGATAGATCATTAACATACAAATTGCATATTGAAAAGTTGGTACAGAAGATAAAAACCACAGTGGGTTTGGTAAGAAAACTTGCCGGCACGGGATGGGAGCAACAGCAAAGGTATTAAGAATAACAACTCTAGCGCTTACTTACTCAGTGGCAGAGTATTGCGCACCTGTTTGGTTGAACAGTGCACATACAGAAAAAATAGACGTTCAGCTGGGAGCCGCGATGCGAATAATTAGCGGCACATTAAAGTCGACAAACAAAGATTGGCTTCTCGTTCTTGCGCATATCGCTCCTCCTAAAATAAGGCCGGAAGATGCGTTTAGCAAACTTTGGGAAAATTTCTCAGTCTCGCATAACTGTCTAATGCATAAAGATAAAGAATACACACCAGTAAGAGCATTAAAATCAAGATGGCCACCCTGGAGAACAGCAGAACATATAAAGAGTATACCACCAAACTGGAAAGTAAGATAGAAAAATGAGTGGATAAACTGCAAAGCTACTAATGCGGACTCGACCCTACTATGGAACCCCCGGGAATGGACCTACCAAGAGAGGTATGATGCAGAGTAAACAGATTTCGCACAGGACAGGGTAGGTGTGCTTACATTTTGAACAAGTGGAAAATGATCCCGAGTCCCAGGTGTGAATGTGGAGAGATTCAAACCTTGGACCATTTATATAATTGTCAGATTTTCTCAAATCATGATATGATTAATAGACACGATGTGCATTACATCACGAATAACGCGTTAGAATGGGTGTTGGGATTAAAATTAAACATCTAAAATAATAATTTACTCTACTCGGCTCCATAAGATCGAACGAACGAACGAATTGCAGATTTTATTCGTTTGTTGTAAACTGATTAAAATTAAATAAATTAGCTTAAAATATTTTATTATAAATTGGCGATAACGACTGGAACAATGCTATACATATATTCATATGTATAAATTGATATTTTATCTTTTTTGTATATATATATTATATATATGTATATGTATATACACGTATATATATATATATATATTTATACATATAGGCCCCAGATAGTGTCCCAAAAATTCTTTTTTTAGTCAGAAACCCAAATGAAAATACATTTTTTTTTTAAAATATATATTTGAAGTATAATACAAAGGGGGTACAAATAACAGTTTATTCATAGCCCATCCATTTAAGTTTATGGAAAACACGTGTTATTAAAAATAATTTGTATTGTCCGGATTACATAAAAATACCAGTACAATTTTGAACGACACATTTTATTATATAATTATTTATATTTTTGGGAATTATGTACTGTAATATGGGTGTGTGTAAGTGCATGTATAACATGAATATGGGTGAATGTACATGTGCATATACGTGTATATATATGCGTGCGTGTGTGTGTATTATATATATATAAATAAATAATTATTTCCTCTATCTTGTTTTCATTTTTAAGAATTATTTTCCTTATAGATGTTTATTATTATTACTGGAAGATGTTTATTATAATTATCATAAAATGTTTATTATGATTATCTTAAGATGTTTATTATGATTATCTGAAAAATGACAGTATTAGGAATGCTGACTCGTGGGAATTATTCCTTCGGCGGCGCCTGGCCCCGTTTTCGTCGTCAACGTCAACGATAATTACTAGTAGTAGAGATAAGGAACGCTACGTTTGCTTCGCACCGTCAGTGCAGCCACTTATGGCTTCCAAATTATCGTATAGCTTATAAATACGAGTAAACTTATTAATGAATGTCCGCCACTCACCACCAACATCGCGCCCTGCGACACCAACTATTCCGCAGACACAGGCGGAAGTCTGCGAAAATAACAGTACGACGCATGAAACGTTGCCAATAAAAATAACAAAATCGGGGAACTTGTACTCTATAAAGAGGCAACTATCCCAGAATAAATAATAAGAAGGCATATGAAATAACACATATTGCTCATTATAAGGTCAAAGTAGAACCACCATATAAGATACCTCAATGCAAAATATGTCAAAAATGGAATCATACCCATAAACAATGTAATAGACCGTTTAAATGTTTCAAATGTGCAGGTGGCCACGAGTCAACTACTTGCAAATTAAAGGACCAGTCTAAATTTAACTGTATAAACTGTAACGGTAATCATTCCGCCAAATATCAAGGATGCGAAGCTTATCGTAAGTTGGAAAAAAATTTAAGAACACAGAAGAAAACAGCCGTAGATAGGATACAAGAAATTAAGAAAAAAGAAACAAAACGAGTACAAGAGGGCATAACATTTGCAGTAATAGCTAGCACTGCATCTACTACATCACAAAAGATACAGGAGAAACCACACCCGACTCCTAAAAAACAGATACCCGAAGAACAACGTATTAATGTGGCTACTTTAGCAGATGTTGTAAAGTCATTGGCTACCCATACTGAACAAATTGGTAATATTGTAGATCGCCTCGGCAAAAGAGAAGCTTTGCAGGAGGCTGAACAATTTGCGCCTAAAACAAATGATACACCAAAGAAAAAGAATAACCCTCATTCAAAACGTAAAAAATGATACAATCTATGCTACCAATAATAACATGGAACGCAAACGGCCTCAAGAATCGTTTTCAAGATCTTGACATATTCCTATTTCAAAATAGAATTGATATAGCGCTCATCTCCGAGACACACTGGACTACAAGGAACTATCCCAGAATGAGAGGATACATAATTTATCACACACCGCATCCAGATGGTGGAACCTATGCAGGGTAAGGGGTTATTATTAAAGAAAATATTAGACATTACTTAAAAGATGAATTTTGTAAAAATTACGTTCAAGCTAAAACTGTAGCAGTATATCTTAATAGTGCAGAAATTAATGTCGTTGCTGCGTATTTTCTACCACAGCACAACCTTAAATATCACCAATATGTACAATTCATAAGACGGTAACCGTTGTATTATTGGAGGTGAATATAACGCCAAACATGAAATATGGGGCTCTCGTAAAGTCCGAAGAATAAATGAAACTATGGCTACATACTGGCCTACAGATCGACGCAAGAAACCCGATCTTATCGATTTCTTTATTATAAGAGGTATATCTATCAATTATATAGAAGTTGAAAGTATTGAGGATATGACTTCAGATTATACCCCTGTTTTATTGAACCTTAGTAATACAGTGATACGCAAGGGGAAAAAACAAACCTTAACTAATAAAAGGACGGATTGGGAACGTTTTCGTGAGGAACTCGATCAGAAAATCATTTTGAAAGTCCGATTGAATACTACTGACGAACTAGAACAGCAAGCTGCAAATTTTATTAAAATAATTTGTGAAGCTGCTATAGCAGCAACACTCAAAAGTAATAACACGAGCTTTCGTATAGAAATGTCATACCCCCTTGAAGTACGACTGAAGGTAGCAGAAAGAGGTAAAGCTCGACGTCAATGGCACAATACTCGTGATCCGCGAGATAAAACAATATTTAACCGAATTAGCCGGCAATTAACCAAGTTAATTAAGGAAATACAGCAACGGACACTCGCAACCTATGTGGAGCAACTCAATCCATATGCGGACACTGACTACTCTCTGTTGAAAGCAACACGCAGAATAAAGCGTCGTCCAGTTGCTCGTGTTTCCTCACTTCTGGGTGATAATGGACAATGGGTTCGACGCGATGAAAAAAAAGCTGAGCTGTTTGCTCGACATCTCTCGCGCGTATTTCAGCCTCACGATATGCAGTCACATATTGACACCACAGTCACTTATGCAGTAAACCAGCATATAGCTGGAGTCACACCGTATGAAATCGCCAAGTACATCGATGAAAAAATAAATCCTAAAAATCACCGGGAATTGAGAAGATTCCACCGAGTTTACTTGGGCATTGTCTTGCTATCATATCTGTTTAATGCATGTTTGCGTATGGAATATATTCCATCATGTTTTAAAACGGCTGAGATAATAATGATTAAAAAACCAGGAAAACCAGAAGAAGATATTACATCGTATCGCCCTATTTCATTATTGTCATCATTATCAAAGCTACTAGAAAAACCCTACTCCTTAAAAGATGCACCGGGTAGTTTTAACAATCAACAGTGCCTTGGAGAGAAAAAGATATTGCACGGCAATATTCATATTCCTAGATATTGCCCAGGCATTTGACAAAGTGTGGCACAAGGGCCTGAAATACAAGCTCAGTCGACTACTGCCGGGAAACTTCTGTCTACTGGAATCGTATATTAGTGGTTCGATTCAGAGTTTCCCATGAAAATGCTGTATCATCATACTACAATATACAAGCAGGGATCCCACAGGGCAGCGTGTTGGGACCGATCTTATGCATACTGTATACAAAAGATCTACCAACAGATAACGATACTATAACCGCGACGTTTGCCGATGATACTGCAGTTCTTGCAGTGGCTAACAATCAGATTGATGCCATAACAAAGCTCCAACGTGCACTTCATCGAATTAGCGATTGGGCAACGAATTGGAGGATCAAAGTTAATAAACTGAAGTCGGTCCATATTACATTTACCAACCGAAACGTTGATCCAAATTACAAAGTATATTTAGGAAACCTGACGGTCCCTCAGGCATCTTTTGTAAAGTACCTCGGAATGTACTTGGAGAAAAGACTCACCTGGGAAGTACATGTCAGGATGAAACAAAAACCAATAAAAAAGAAAACTAGAGAACTATACTGGCTCATTGGTCCAGACTCACCATTAAATACGAACCATAAGCTGCTACTTTACAAGCAAATTATCACACCGATTTGGAAATACAGTGCTGCCTTATGGGGATGTACAAGTAACTCGAATTAAATTCAAGCTAGACAGAATATCATTCTGCGTATGATAGTTAATGCGTATCGTTATTCACGCAATGACGATATACATCGCGATCTACAGATGCAATCCATAAGTGATGTCATAAAGGAGATAGCAACTAAGCATGAGGAGAGGCTACGACAGCACACTAATAAGGAAGCTGTGGTACAGCTGCTCAATACGAAATTGGACAATCGACGTCTTAAGCGCCGGCATCCAGCTGACCTAGTCTTATAATTCTTATTTTAATATGATATGTAGAGATATCATGAAAGTATGGTTATGGACCTAGTCATTGGACTAGTGCGCCGCAATAATTGTATTTAGTGTGTATGTACATACTAACCGTGTATTAACTTAGTTACTAAATTAATTTTAAAATTAAGATTGTAACAATTAATAGTCCCAGGACTGTATATTAAAAAAAAAATAAAAAAAAATGGAGATTGCAAGTAGCTCCCAAACGTTATCACTGACAAATTCTGGTGTGGTTTTTACCAAAAAATTCTACGAGTAGATGATAACAATCATGAAAGTTTCGATTCATTGATATATATGTATATATTGCAAGTACCTCCCAAACGTTATCACTGACAAATTCTGGTGTGGTTTTTACCAAAAAATTCTACCAGTAGATGATAACAATCGTGAAAGTTTCGATTTATTGATATATATGTATATATAAAAATATGACATATACGATTTGCAAAAAAAAATATAAAAGGAAAAAAAAATTAAATTTAGAAAATACTTAATTTTTATTTATAAAATAATCCGAATGTAGATTGTATATATTATATTTTTTATTTTTTTTTTTTATATCCACATGACGAAAAGCTATATGCGTTATATATTATATATATATATATATATATATATATATATATATATATATATATATATATATATATATATATATATATATATAATATATAAAATTTAGGTGATTTTAACTGTCTGTTTTTTCGTTTAATGATAATAATAATTACAAGGGTAGTATTAATAAAGATTATGTTAGAAATAATTACAACGTATGGGAATTTCGCTAAATACGTTTATAAATTAAAAGTGAAAATTGGAAGAATTGAAAAATTACAATACGAGTAGATGGTACAGCCGAAAATAAAGTAATTCTCGTTTTTTATTAATTCGCCTTGTCTTACTTTCTCTTTATCTATCAGTTTAACTGTTTCACACTTTTTCATATGCATACACACTGTTTAGCAGCCTCCATAAGACGAAGAAGAGAAATCTTCTAGTTTTTTTATTATTATAGGGTTATTACGCCGAGCGGGAGATCAAACCGGTCGATTTGTATTAATTTTGAAGCAAGCCGGGTACGTTCACATTGTATACAACACGCACCTGATGTTACAAACAGAGCAAATTACTCGTTCGTCTCCGGCTTTTTATATTTAAAAGCATCTTCTTCACAAGCGCGCAAAGAGCAAAACTGGCGTATTTCACAGTTTCCGAGAAACAATCGTGAAATAAAACGATATTAATATATATATATATATCTATATTAATATATGCATGCCGAAAAATAAGGTGAAACGTAAAAGGTACTCCGAACCGTTGAAAGAATTCTTATGCGGGTTATGCCATGCCGACAGCTACTTTTGGTTAAGTCTGAAACGCGTGCCTACCAGCGGCGACAACAACGGCAGATGTTTTCATTTTTTTTTTTGGAAGTGTCCTGGAAAATTCCTGATTATATAATGCGAAGTAATATAAAAATCGTATCAGCCGGTACCTTTTCACTGGTGGATGAATGTTGACGTTATTTAACACGTATGACTATATATATATATATATATATATATATATATATATATATATATATATATATATATATATATATATATATATATATATATATATATACATCGTACCGCATCGCATAAAAGTAATCCGTAATCCGGTATATACATTGGCATATATAGAAGAGACATTACTGTATACTTTAACGCAATAACCAAATATATATATATATATATATATATATATATATATATATATATGTATTGCGAACATATTACGAGTTAATGAATGAATTAAACGTAAAAAAAAAAAATATTAAAAATATATAACCAGACGCTTATTAAGTAACTAATGGATTCACCCGGGCGACGAGGTTTTCGTTACAAAATTGAAGTACCCGATCCGTAATAAAAATTTCTGAAAGAAGATTACTTAATGCCAGTTCGATAATTACCGGAAAGTATTTTCCTTTTACATATCTTGATGAAATTTCGATTGTGTATATATATATATATATATACGTAGATATTTCGACCAATACGAGGTATCAAAAATTTCGATAATCGGCTAATTTTATAGCTTTTATATCATAATCCAAGAAATATCTACAAACTCACAAATAAAACAATATAAACAATATTACAGGATAATCCCCAAACTATTGAAAAACTCCTAAAATTCCTCACAGTTACAGGCCTAATTTATAACATACAAACATATAAAGTGTACACAGACGCAAATGATCTCAGTAATCGAGCTTATTTAAATAAAATAAATAAATAAAAAAAAAAATCTATCTTGTAGCTTATAACCGTTGTGTATTGTTGTTGATCGAGGTCCGAAGTAGTTAATATTTGTTTATATTCGAGCGATTGGCATACACTACTATTCCTTTATAGTAGGAACATGAGTCGATTACAATATAATACTTGAGGTCTCCATTATACACAGAGACTTATTTTATATAAGGGATTAATTCAGTCTCTCTATGGTTATGGGGCTGCTACATATATCACACCGAATGTTTTAAAAAATGTGAATAAACAACAGAGAAAATTTCTTCTTAGTATGCCATTTTTGTATCGAACTGCTCCCACCTCAGCTGCTTGTGTCATTAGTGGTGTCCTCACATTAGATCTATATATTGCAGCCAAAGCAGTCACAAGTGAATTTCGTATACTGGGTGACTTGAATTTGTTAACAACCCTTAAATTTGTGGATAATAACACGCTACAAGCTCTTCAACACACAATTCCAATGAACCTGTTTAAAAAGCATGTTTCCCGAGTGCTTTTGACAGAATGGCAAAGGAGGTGGGATGCTGACATCACAGGAAGGAAAACATACCAATTCTTCCCTAATGTCACTAACAGAATGAAATTGAAAAAGTTAATTAACTTCTACACAGCTCTCAGGTCTTATTTGGCCATGGCAAGTTTGCAGCTTATTTATACAGGTTCCATCTAGTTAATGTTCCAGGGTGTACCTGTTGTTCGGGAGATATTATAGATGACCTTGAACATTTTATCTATGAATGTCCTGCTTTTGCTAATCAGCGACTTAAGTATAAAGTAGGAAACATGCAGTCCCTTCATTTAAACAGCAATAATCATTCAGCATTCCTCAAGTTCTCTGAAAGTGCAATGCGACATAAATTTAATATCATGAGCTAGCTCTTATCTTACAAAAATAAAAAATAAAAAAAAAAAATTAATAAAACTAATTCAACCGTGAAACCAATATCTGGAGCAACTGATCAATCTTCTGATACTGCACTCATTACATGTTTAAAAATTAAGTTTGTAAATATAACAATAAATGTTTGCAACAATTGTAATTATTTATATAAAGATTTTTTCCCCATTTTTTAATATAAAATAATTTATAATATTCTTTAGTCTTAAGTTTGTACATATGATATACTGCATGGTAATTGTTGAGACTATGTTATGTCATCCTAACTGTTGCCCACAAATATAAGTACACTTGCAAAGGACCTCACACACAAGTTTGAAATACTTATTTATTTATTTACGAATATACAGTCGATATAGGTGTAGTCTAATTGATATATAATTCTCCTCCGGTCCTTTGCACCTTTATACATACAATTTTACCAAAATATATAATTGTTATTAAAAAAAAAAAAACTATTCCTTATAGATGTTTCCGGTTTTCATTTTGGTCTTTTACCATCTACGATATTTTTTTTACACGAGTTATTACGTCTTATTACGTGTCCTAACAGTTTTATTTATACACTTTTTTTTTATTAAATTTCTTTTCTCGTCTAGGATTTCTTTGTTTGTTTTAATTTCTTTCCGAGATGTTTTTGTTATTCTGCGCCAGATATCGGCATATCCGTTGAATTCGATTTATTTATTATTTCCGCAACCGTAGTAATTGATATATTTTTGTGAAAAAAAATTTTTATGTCTATATATATATATATATATACTCATCATCAATACTCGTCGGATATCGTAGGTGATCACTAATCTATTGATCGAATTTAGCGTTGTCTTGTGTTCGTTAATGATTTGCTGTATGAAAGATTTAGTATTTTTGCAGCCAATCCGTCTGCCTACGACTTATCTTTTCTTCCATTTGTATTTCTATAACAAGCTGGAGTATTGCACATTTTGTGTCCCTGATAATATTGTCAAAGTATATGACACATTTTTCTGTATAAAGTACTTTTTTAGTATTTTTTCTATACATGTTTTTTTAAACATCCGACATGATAACCGTCCAGGGGATTCTCGAAACATATGTGGAACTTCATAGCTGTTTAATTGTTTAATAATCGATTCGATGGCATACTACAGAATTGAATCAATATAACGAACAATATCCTGTCTTATACTAAGACATAAGACTGAGCGAATCGCGTAATAAATGCTTCCTGTTATTAAAAGATGCTCGAACGTAAGCGCATCTGGCTCTAAATTTAAAGTCCGCGTCAAGATTATCAGTGATATAACAAGCGAGATATCTGAACCTATTAACTCCCTTCAATATTTTCATTATTTATAGTTACAGCCGGATCGCGTGACCTTGTTGTTTTCGCTATTTACCGTCCATTTCGTTAGCATTACGTTCATGACTGTAAATCGTACCAGTTTCATCAAATTTTTGCACCAAACGTCGTTGTAGGGGTTTCGGTGATTAGCTGCTAATATGACTTTGTCGTCTGCGTAACAAATATTGTTAATGAGATTTTACCATTAATCTTTATCTCATTATGGCTTGTTTGAAACGTTCCCGTTTGTTAATATCGATTCGACTGTGTGTGTGTAATATTTCTTATTTTCTCGTAAAAAAATAAATATAATAAAAAATGGTTTGTTCTCCGTAATACTTTCTTACGATTTAAAAACGTTAATTCCGTTGGCTACAGTATTGTTATCGGGACTAGTTGTTTTATATTTCATCCCTTAGTTCAGATGATATTGCAATCCATTAATTTCAACTGCGTTCTTAAATATTAAACATCGACCATAGAATTATTATTATTATGATTTTTAAAAGTATTTACATAATTTTCCTTTGGGGCTATTAAGAAGGGGGCTGTGGTAGTATTTTACATGCACGACGGGAGTTTATTTCCCACTTCCTAAACGTTAGCATATTAATTATCTAGTTGATGGGGTTGAAGAGGATTATCTTCTATATTTTATAATGTGTGTTATCTTCTTATTCGGCGTGAAGATACCGCCGCGCATACGCAATAATTGTTTCGCGAGGTGTCTGTTGGTGTATCAGTGATTTTGTTTTATAAGATACACAGCAGTGTAAACCGAACTCATTGAGCAAATTTATGATGTAATTTTCTGTTAATGATTTCTATTAATTTTTATTTCGCGGCAAAAATCGAATAAATAATTTATCTATTTTTTTTTTTAATATATATTCGTTTAAAATAAATAAACTTTTAATTTCAGACCCGAAACTGTCATCATTTTAAAAAGTAGTTAATGTTTATATTGAGAATATTTTTACGAGTTCGGTCCGATATTCATTTTAAATATATATATATATGTACTAGTGATGGGCATAACCGACTAATTAGTAACACCGTTTCTAAAAAAAAATAGACTACTAATCCGGTTTTTTGTTTACGTTAGATTTGATTTTTTTTTTTATTAGCACAAGGTAAACACGGCACGGCAAATGAAAATATCCCTAAATGATAATAACGAACAAGAGATATAAAATAAAGTAAATCTATTTAAAATTAAATTAAAAAATATATTTCAGTTGAGAAGAGTAACAGATAATCTAGAATTGTACGAACTTTGTAGTAAGGTAAATCACGTAATCATTCAGATTTTAAAACGCCATCAATAAATTGAATATATTTTAATACAATACGCGTATATACGTAATCGGTCTTTTATAAAATCAATTTATTCTAATTAAAATATAACTAACAATCACACCGTATTTAAAATCCGACTAATTTTCAATCGGTTTTATCCAAAACCAATTAACGACGATATTTTCTGCGTTCCGTATCCTTAAATTACTTCAATCAAAATTATAATTACCCAATGTTAAACATTTATTCTTATTAAATCCGAAGTAAACACTATCACAAACATAGCAAAAAAAAACCACACGCAATAGAATATTCCAGTCGAAATGCGACGAAACAGATATTAGTAGGAAATGCGACTAAATTCAATCGGATTTACGTCATCCGTTTTAAAAGTAATCGATTTTATTCTAAAGCATGTCGCACACTTTTAAGCATATATTAAATAAAATAATTAAATTTAATTATACGGTCAAAATAGCGTCATCTTTATAGATATTTATAAATATACGTAAATATCGCGTATAAAGAAAAAATAATATTTAATTAATTGTTTAAATTAATAAACACATTTTTTTGAAAAAATATTTTCAGAAAACGATTGATTTATTCGGTTAACCGAATTATTTCTTTACTTAAAATAAAAAAAGAACACACATTAGAAGTCGATATATGTTATGTACATCTATATAATTGTACATAAAATTTAAATAGAGTAATCTTGATATCTCTGAAACATTATAGCGTAATAATTCGCCTAGGATAAAAACAGGAAAAAATTATAGGAGGAACAACAAACGATTGTTTACGTATTCGTGATTTAGAATAATGATGATAATATAATAGAACGAAATGGAAACGGTTGACAGGCTATAGTTAGTTTCCTCAATAATTACGGCTTCCAAGACATATATATATATATATATATATATATATATATATATATATATATATATATATATATATATATAAAAGATGACACGTGTCACGTGCTTAGAATGTTGTCTTTATATTTCTTGCAAATGAGAGAAACTACTGTGGAAAAACATATAAATATATATATATATATATATATATATATATATATATATATATATATATATATATATATATATATAACCCAGGGAGTAAAAAAAAGCAAATTTGGAAAGAATAATCAAAACATTAGGTGACATGGCTGATTCATCATCATCACACGTATCATTTACTTTGTCTGTAGTAATATAGTCGGGCACGTATGTAAAATTTTCAAATCTGCTTCTCAGATGCGAGTATTACCCCTTTGATGTCATTAAATGAAGCGCAGTTCGATGGTGTGTTTGGTCGTTTTTATTATCACGCTCTCAATCTGTGAATGCCTCATCTATCCGAAAATTACTCTACATGCATTATATAGACACATTCTTGTGCAAGAATTACATATATATATCTATCTAAATGCATACGAATATATATATATATATATATATATATACGTATGCGTTTGTACAAAACTTTCATTTGAACACCGTTTATACGAATCATAATAGCGTGTCTCCTGCTGATGATGGCTACTCAACTTTTTCACGGAATGTAACGTCTGTCTGTCAGTTCGGCGAATTTAAAATAACAATAAATGTTATTTGAAAGTATATTAACTAGATGTATATATATATTATATATATACACGTGTGTGTGTGTGTGTTTGAGCGTGTAGATATGTATGTATATGGTGAGATGATCTTTAAATGTTGGCGAACGTGTCAAAACTTCAAATCTAATTACATAATGCGACAAGTTTTTCCTTAATTAAAGAAAATAGCAATTTTTTTTTAAAATCGTCACTTAGTTTTGATTATCATTAATGTATCGTATACGTAATGGATAGTCACGGCGATCAATTTTGATCAACACGACGGCAGGCAATGATGATGATGATATTATTTATTTATTATTATTATTACCAGGTTTTTACTATATTACTAGGTTCGTGTAAAGTGAAATAAGTTATGTAAGAATATCATCTCTATGTACTACTATATGTGTTCGAGTTAGTATATATATATATATATATATATATATATATATATATATGTGTGTGTGTGTGTGTGTAGATGCATAGTATACTTCTGTTTAGAAACGTTGCATTGAAGTTTTATATTATTTTTTGAACGGCTGAAGGTTTCATCGGTGTTACCGTATTAATTAATATTCGAGTAAATCTAGTTTTTACTCCTGAAAATATATACGTACACGAATTATCATGAAAAAAACCGTTACATACGTGAACTGTATTTTAATCGTCTAGAATTTCGATTGGTAAATTTCTGGAGTTACATCCTTAAAATTTCAGTACAGCAGTACCCTTCACACATTTTTAAGGGAAAAAATTTTGACGAAAGGATCTTTTCCATTAAAATGTAATTCTTGCGTAGATTGGAAAATATTACTGTAAGAGCCGATACTTTAAATCGAATAATTACTGGAGATATCAACATTTGTAATTATAATTACTAATAAATGTACGCGTTAAAAATCAAATTTCCGAGCTAATAACGCCTGACAAAATGCGATCGAGCTGCGAAATCTTCGACTTACATTTAGATATCGATGAAAAAAATTCGAAATTTCTAGAATTTCAGGGACGTACTCGGGATGGTTCTTAAAATTTTTCAAAATTTCCGATTACCGACCAGGACATTTTCAATCACTTAATAAATGACACCGACTAAGTACATGTGTGTGTGTGTAATAAGTAAATGTAACATTTAAACGGAAGGAATGCACGTAAATTCGACGATAAAATATTATTAAATTAACCAATACCTCGCGTAATTACGTAAAACGTTCCACTCTTCTAAGTTATGCTTAAACGGATATAGAAAACGATATTCTAACGATATATTGCATATACGTATATACATCATCATAATTATCATCTGATAATTTTTCAATCTTCTTAACCATTGGTGGGCAGTTACTTTGAAATGTCCCAATTCTCGAGCCCGATTTTTATTTTCATACTGCTATATCACCCTGTTGCTTTTACATCTCGATATATTTCATTCCTAATCTATCTTTTTCCTTCTACTACGGTGTATTCAATTATTTGCGTTAAATGTTCATTACCTATCCGTTTATACCTTCTTTCAGTTTTTCTAATAAACTTCTACTTTCACGCATTAATCTAAAGACTACATATATATATATATACATATATAGGTATCTGTAAAAAATTCTAGTTTACTACGTAAATCTCTGAAAGTTCAAAATATCTAAACAGAGTATCAGTCGCAGTGGAAATAGGTTAACATAATCGATACGCATTTTATTATCTCACGTACGTAAAAACGAAAAATTAAAAATGTAAATGTAACAGCATATTATTCTTTGGACGTTGAAATGGAATTTACGGCTACTAAAGAACGAGCTTGTCCGAAGTAAATTGTTGTTTTGCAGCTTTTAATCGCGGATGGTCAATAATAATATATTCCACAACAATATATATGTATATATATATATATATATATATATATATATGTATATATATATATATAATGTATATGTATATATGAATATAAACACGTTTGTTTGGATATCCTATTAGTACGGATTAAAAAGGAAGTAAAAATAAAGCCAACAGCGTCTCGGTAATAATTAAAATCATTAAATCCCATCTTGGTCGTTGGCTACCGGTTAATCGCCACGCTAGGCCGGTTACATATTTGAACGCCTTGTGCCACCTTCGGTCGATCAACAGCGCCAGGACTTATATCGTGTAAACTAGTTTTATTTTTATACAAAATAACTATAATTTACAAAATAGTATTTTTTTTATTTTTAATTATTTTCCTTTTTTTTCCTCGATATATTAGGTATTTATATACATGTGTATATGTGCGGTAACGAATAAAGGTACATACAAATATATGTGCATGTAATATTTATATATATATATATATATATTGTAATCTTATGGTTAGAAGCTTAGTTTTTTATGTGTTATTTTCCCCATTTTTCAACTAGCGTAATAATTAACTTAAGATGGGCGAAGTCGTTTCCTTTTTACAGTGATATTTCGCTTATTTAGTGATTCGTTTGATCCTTAACGTTTAAACGGTTGTAATTATGTTTTACACAATCTCGGCCAGCAGGGGGGGATGATTTACGGTCGCGTTTTTTTTGGTTTCTGTCATTTTTTGATTTTTCACTATTCCTACTTCGATATTTTTATTTTCTTACTCTCTTCGGCTGCGAATCAAAATAGTTTTTTTTTTCTTTTTATTATTATAATTTTAAATTAATTACCACGAAGTCTATTTTTTTTTCTTTTTTTTTTTTAAAGTCGTTAAGATCGCCACGCGTTATTAAAAATAATTTGTTTGAATTGGAATTCGAAAGTCAAAAAAATTTTTTAGAAACTGAATTTTTTTTGACGACGCTAGTAAGTATAAAAGAACAGTTACAATTTTTTAATAACAAAACAAAAAGAAACGAGTTATAATCACTAGCCGTTTTATAAAAATCAGCTAAGCCATTATCAAGCGGACATAAAATAGAATATAAAAAAAATATATAAATGTATATAACATACAATGTACGACAAATATAAACTATAAAAATATTAATTTAAAATATACGATTTATATTAACAAAATAATAGCGAATGCGGTAAACAACACGATCCACCAATAAGAAATATAATTTGTAAAATAGTAAATTTTGATAGGTAGATCGAACACGATCAACCAATAAGAAATATAATTTGTAAAATAGTAAATTTTGATAGGTAGATCGAACACGATCCACCAATAAGAAATATAATTTGTAAAATAGTAAATTTTGATAGGTAGATCGAACACGATCCACCAATAAGAAATATAATTTGTAAAATAGTAAATTTTGATAGGTAGATCGAACACGATCCACCAATAAGAAATATAATTTGTAAAATAGTAAATTTTGATAGGTAGATCGAACACGATCCACCAATAAGAAATATAATTTGTAAAATATTAAATTTTGATAGGTAGATCACCGCATTCACTATTGCGCACTATTTTTCATTTTGTTAATTTTCGTAAATTTTATATCTAAATTAGTATTTTTACATTTCATAATTCTTATATATATCTTATATATTTTTTGTACATTATTATATTTTAATTGAATGTTCACTCGATAATTTTGTGATGGTTATAAAAAGCTTTTAGTCATTTTAACTATTTTCTTCTCGATGTTAATTTCTTTTAAAAAATCACTAAATTCCGCACTTTTCGAATTCAATTTTTTTCAACTTATATTTCGCGTATATTACGCACACTTTTGTATTCGTCTGTAGGATCGGTGTTGTGTAATTTATGAAATATTTTAAAAATTAAAACCGAATTACACACGAATATTAATTATAATATTTTAATCGCTGTTATATATATTTTATTTTCCTACTTCATAGACGTTACTTGTTACTGTTAAAATTTTGAATCTATGCGCAATCTTCGTTTTATTATTATTGTTATTGTTATTAGTATTCGTCAAACTTCATAATCGTATTAAAGGCTATACAGCCTAAATTACTTAGACCTTTAGGATTACGTTTAATTTTTTGCAATATAGTGACATAATTAATTAAAGAACATTGTAATAATTTTTATTTATAACCTCCTCACGTACTACCGAGGTTTTCGTGTAAAATGCTGCAAGTTGGATTTTTGTACCAGCGTTCACGTAATTTATGCTCATAGTCCGTCTAGGTTTTGTTTTGTGCATCTAATTGAATTGAATCGAATCGAATTCGATTGGATTGTTCCTCTTTTTATTATTAATTAGATTTTCCAATTTTACAGCGTCAGTTTTACATTAACATATGACGTATTATATAATTAATAATAATCATTGTCGTCGTAATTATCATATAGGAGGTTCATTATTAAAAAAAGAGACGTGTGTAAGAAATATTTTATTCGATGCAAAATTAACTTTTACAATTTGTAAGGCGAGGAAAATGTTAGATTTAATTATTCGAAAACGGTCGAAATTTTAAACATATTGAAACACATTTAATTCTATATGTTTAGTTAGTTCGCATTTAGAATTCGGTACGCTAATTTGGAGCCCCGCGTCTGATGATTTAATAAATAGAATTTGAAAGTGTACAAAAGTGATTGTTAAAGTTCTCGCCGTCATTAGATCGGGTTATTTGTATTTCTTCGTCAGTTAAATATAGTTTAAAAAGGCGCAGAAAAGAAATGTCGCTTCTTTTTCTAGCACAGTTTGGTCCGTGCTATAAGATAAATTGTCCCGCTCTATTAGAAAAAATTCATATCAAAGTTAGATGTTTGTCTTACTTGTACTCGGACAGTATGCAAAAAATTAATACGCGCGTTCCTCTTTATACTCATTTATTATTATTATAATACTATAAGGAAATATCCCGAATTAGATATATTTCACAATCATTCTGTAGAATTCTTACACATCGTTAAACGTTTAATAGCGTGAATACCCTGTCTCATCTAAGTGATAATATTATGCGTGCGTGTATGTCAGAATCTGATCTTGCATATATATATATATATTTATTATGTTTTCGTACTAATGTGAAAGCACGGAATTATTCGTGCGTACTTGATAGATTTACGATTTATATATGTATTTAGGTTTTTGTATGTATATATGACTTTTAAGTAAATAATTACTTAATTTTTCTTGAAAATTTATTTAAAAATTTAAAAAAAATATATCGATCATCGTGTTTTATACTAGCCGACTATTAAATCTAACTATAAAAGCGTTCGTCGTATTTATAATTAATTTTTTTTTTTATTTAACGTGCCTTGTACTGCTTCTAAGGCCAGGGGTACGGTAGTTAAGAAAAGTTATAAGTTTTTATTCGCTTGTTGTAAAGTTAATTTTTGCTAATAGCTTTAGATAGTTACTACTCCCTATTCGATTATTGAACGCGTGATATAGTGTTAGTATAATTTTAGTCGGTTTAATAAATTATTCGATTCTTTAGTAACATTTTTTAAAATTGTAGTACAATCTGTTTCTCTGTTTTTTTATCGACTACTAATATAATTTATAATTTGCAGGTGTTTATTGATAATTTAAGTAATTATAACTTTTCGTTAATAGTGTAAAATTCATTACTTTTAAACGTATATTTTCAAAAATTAGACGAAAAGAGTTAAAATACAGATGTTTGAATGTTTTAAAATTTCCGTGGTTATTTCACATACATATATATGTCGATATAATGAAATTATCGATTTGACGTGTGTGTGTGCAATGTATTACTGCGAATAATCCGAATTAGCGATATAAATAACATAATGGAATATAGTTTAAAAAAGAATACAGTTTTAAACAAGTATACTCGAATACGCGACATTTTTAAATAGATTGAATTTTGAAAATTAAATTCTTCGCGTTGGAATTCAGATCTTAGAAAAAAGTTAAATTTGCATTTCCTCACGAATATAAAGCGGATAAACTAATACATTCTGCGATTCTATATGATTAGAAAAGTTTTTCTTATCATTGTAAAAGGGGAACAATTGATTAGTACTTACGCGTAATATATCGATAATTATTTTCTAGTCGCAGAAATCCGGATTAAATAACGTATTATTATTTACAATATCGATGAAATTAAATACTAATTATAAACTTATTTTGAATTATTTAAAAATAATATTTCATCCACATTTTTTGGATGTAACCAACTTCGTCTTTCTTTTCAACTGTTAAATTATAATATTGTTTATTGGTTTATTATTTGTTTCAGTCTTTAGAACAGTCAGAATTAATAATTTAATAATCGATTAATTCGTAATTTTCACGTCTACTCTGCGTATGTTCCGGTAGGAAGCCTATAAAGAAAAATGAAACCGAATCATAAGTCGGATTTAGATTTAAAAAATTGAATTAGTAATTTAAAAAAAAAAAAAATCGAATTAGTTATTTGTTATCACGCGATTATGCCAATGACTAATATACATTTTATTATCATTATTATTATTATTAAATTTCGTTTTATTTCATTGTCGATGATAATTATTAAAGTTTAATGGCTTAATGAAAAGATTTCGTTAAGGAATAATTAAATTATTTTCAAGATTTCGATCGCGATAGTTTAGAAATTATGATTATATTTTTCTTAAATAGATTTTATTATTATTATCATTGTTATCATTTTTTTATCCTTGATAATTGTTGATTATATTATTACCTAAAGATGGCTTAAATGTCTCTAGAAGCGTCGTTAAAGATTATTCGATAAGTAAATTATTTTCGTGATTAATAAGTGTTTTTTTATTTTTCTGTTTAACGTTTTGTTGTCGAATCAATTTTTTAATTGCGATAATGATTTTCGATTAACTTCAAATTTATAACACGCTAAAGAAAGTGTATATCATCATAATTTCTCCTCAATCGTTAGCTTGTTGGAGAACGTGGTCTGCGACCAAACAAATAATTTCCCGGCTAGAGTAGAATCTTTTAGCTTCACATAATTCTGTTCTTTTATTACAGCGTCCATACGTCCGGTACTTGGTCTTCCTGTTCGTCATTTTCCATTTGCTATTGCTTCTATTATGTTTTTTTAGTCATATGTCTGATTCTATGACCGATCATACTATTTATTCTCTTTCAATCGTGTCTATTATCTCCGGCTTCTATTCTTTTGAATACCTCCTTATTTGTGATTTTATTCATACACGATATTGTCAGCATTCTTCGATAGCACCAAACTTCAAAATATATGTATATATATATATTGTTACGTTTGTTTGTTCAGCTGACTAGAACGCATGTTTGCTTGCAGGTCAAACAAAAATCAGAACTTTTGTGAACATAATTGCTCAATTTGTTATCTTATATAAAAATAAACATTCAATACTACTAATATTTTTAAAACAGGCATAAATTCTTGCACTATATGTTTCCTACTTATATATATTATATATATACACTAAATTCTATCAGGTTATATCATAACTTAACCAATAACAACCAACATTAGTAAAATGAAATAATAATAATAAGAAAACGTTATACATACACACATTCAGCACGTGTTTCATCAAATAGATTCCAGATTGCAATTGTTGCGCAGCATAATTGAAAGAAAGCCATTCTCTGTAAAGTTATTCTGCAAACGTGTAGTAGTGTACTTGACGGTAATAGCTGCAATATGGAGGTACGGCATTAAATCTACTGTGAATCTGTAAGAAGTAATATAAATCGCACTCAGCATCTGCAGTCTAAGATTCTTCGTCAGATGGTAGATGTTCCATTCTTTGTATCAAATCATACCATTCACGACGATCTCCACGTTGAATACGTACACGATTATCACGTCAGACGTTAAAAATCAATTTTTTGACAAGCTGTGGACTAGCTACAACTGCAATATTTCGAGTATGCAACAGCCATCGTTGCCTGGTAATCCGATAAGAAGGCTTAAAAGACTGCGGATCAGACACTTTCTCAGGATTGGCTAATCTTATAACTGCAGTCCATAGAAATAATTACTATTTTATATATTTTTCTTTTCCTTCGTTCGCTGTTTATTTGTCCTGCTTATTTCATGCTATAGGAACAAGTTATAATTTGTCTGTAACTTAATAGGTTTGACAATAATGGTCAGTTAATACTGTTAATAATAATAATAATAATTTGTAATTATAAACAATTAAACTATGGCATATATAGTTTCAAATTGAGACATTTTGGAAACGGATACTATCGACCTTACAATATTTAAATTTTTTGTTTATTTTTTTTATTTTTAATAATTTGTAATTAGTCAGAAGTGGCTGTCCAACAAAAGGCTTCAATGAGTGTCACCTGTGCGGAGGATATACTCCATGGCGAGCCCCACTACTTGTTAGTGGACTAAGTCCCACAATCCTCGTCCTCCACAGACTCCTGAAATTCAGCTGAGTATGTAGAAGCTGATTCGCCAGCTCGTTAGGATGATGCTACAG
Organism: Coronaproctus castanopsis; assembly: GCA_032883995.1. Lineage (NCBI taxonomy): Eukaryota > Metazoa > Arthropoda > Insecta > Hemiptera > Monophlebidae > Coronaproctus > Coronaproctus castanopsis. The sequence continues at coordinate 162,037,986 of CM065052.1, forward strand.
CCATTCTAGATGGCTCTTAGCAATTTTTAGTACTTCTTCTTGCACTGGACATATGTCCAGGTCCGAGTGAATTATATGTTTTGTCATATACTATGCAGCTCGATATATTTGGCGTAACATTTTGATTTGTAATCTATCTTTTTTTCATAACCCCATAATTGTGCACTTACATCCGTACGAGTTTCAGCATGGTTTCGTATGAAAGTATCTGATAATTCAGTACAGCTTCTGATCTCAGCCTTGAAGCCATTGCATTTTTCTAAATTTTCGTTTTATTTCTTTTTTTTTTTAAATTTATTTGCGTTATCCATGTTAGTCTGTCTAGATAAACTCCCGAAAAATTTCTCGGTATAATTTAATTTTCGAGGAGTACTCAGTGATTATGTCGAGGGTGATTGCTGAATATAATGCGGACCGATTTTGTCGGATTTATTTCTATCAACCATTGTTTGGTCCAGTCGCTGAGTTTATTTACGTAGCTTTTCAGTTAATGGCTGTATTTGGATCTTTATCAGATGCGAGTTTCATCGTTCGCAAACGTAGCAATTTGAACTCTACCACCGTCTTTGGGCATGTCTGCAGTATCTCAATATACTACCCTGGGGTACTCCTACTAGTATGTTGAGAATATCTGATTCATCTCGTCCATGCATTAAGTAATAGTGTCTATTATTTAGGTATGACGTGAGAAAGGGTAGACATTCTGTCATGATCATATTTAGTTTGTACAGTAGTCCGTCGTGCCAAATTTTGTCAACCGCCTCGCTTATATCCGTAACTACAGTTTCATTGTACGATTTGTTTTCCATCCCGTTTTCTATTAAATGGACAACTCGGTGTATTTGTTGTTCGGTAGATCCAAACTGATGATTAGGTATTATTCCTTTTTGACCAGTAATTTTGCTGATTCCGTGATGTATTAGCTTTTCTAATAATTTAGTAGCTGTAGGTAGCAATGATATGGATCTGTAGGATGTAATATTTATTCCATCTTTGCCAGGTTTCTGTACTATCAAGATTTTCGCTAATTTCCAACGAGCAGGAAAATAAGCAAGTCTGGCTATAGCGTTTTATATATATATATATATATATATATATATATATATATATATATATATATATTATGTCAAGAGCATAATTCCTTTTCTTGGTAGCTGCTTTAGCATGATGTCAAATCCTGTTTTTTTTTGTCGGAATCGGATTTGCTTTACTATTTCACTAGGTGAGAAAATTTTTATTTTGAATTCATTACCGACTGAAATGTTTTTCGGGTTGAAGTCAGATATAGTGTGTTGTTAATAATGTGTAGATTAGGCGTCTTTTTCGAGATATGTTACTAATGATTAAATATAATAAGATGACCTTTGTTAAAATTAATTAATCATCCAATGTTATTAATGCTTAATTAATAAATTATTTTTATTTCTCTTAATATTATTATTTTTAATTTTTTTTTTAATAATTTCATTTTTGCTTTATTTTTCGTTCTTAATTGCCGTTAATATTGTTAATTTGGCGATGATTTTCTCGAGTTAATATTGAACACAAACGTAATGAACTTTTTCTGTCGTACGTTATAAAATTTCGATATGAAATTATAAATTTTATACGTTATACAATATCGCTTCTTGGAGATAATTTTCAACGTTATTTAGGTAAATATTTTAAAAATGGTTTAAATATTAATTTTGGGTGTATACTTTCCGTTACAGGAAATAATAAACACCGATCATTCGATTACCTAGTTCGACATTTTAAAATGTGGCCGGATAAAGTGAAATATTTTATCGTCAGATATTCTAACGGCCAGACAGTTAAATCTTAACAATAAATTAACTACTATTACTGTCGGTGATAATAACGTACACGCACACAAAACACTATATATATATATATATATAAATATATCTAATATATATATATAAAATATATATAAAGTTCGGTTAATTCCTTTTATTTTTATGGAATTTATTTTTAAAAATTATTTCGTTCGATTTTAAATATTTAACGGACGAAATGTTACCGCGCGAAAGGATGTTAAACATTCTGTTTTGGGTGTTGGATTCTGTACGTGGCTATTTCGACGTACGGAATACGATTTCTAAAATCGATAGTTTAAATTAATTTGTCCGGAAGATGAAGCAGACGACGAGAGTGGATATCATTTAAGGGATACGCTAGAAAAAGAAAAAGATACAACTGGAGGAAGAAATCGATTTTAGTTTTCAAATGAAGATGTACTATTGTCGTGTAAGCAAGACCAGCCGAGGTTAAGATTATAAACATCGACAAGAATATAAGATGATGCACATATATATGTATATATATATACATAAATCGAAAGATACAAGCTTGTATATATTTTCCGTATTTTATTATCTTAGATGGGAATTCCGGATAACACACGCAATACAACCGCCGAACTGGATTTGGATTTAGATTCGGATTCGTAGGATTCGGATAAGAAGCGTTTATTATTATTCCCCCGTATCAATTTCGATATCACTTGAAACGACCGACTTCGATGGTGTGTGTGTGTGTGTGTGTACCTCAGGTTTTAGAGTTCGTTTCCGATATATCTTACTCTATGGCGTCTTTATTATTTTTCTATTTGTTCAATTTTTCTATATTCTCGACTTTACTAAATACTTAAACGTGTATGTGTGTGTGTGTGTGTGTGTATATCTCTAAGTTAGGATCATGGTCGCTATTACTATTGTCAGTTGCACATTTATCGTTGTTTCAGCCTTCACGATAAACGCTCAACAACAAGTTTAATTTTATATATATATATATAAAACTATGACGCGTAATAAATTTCGATTGTCTTTAAATCTGGAAAAACTAAATCGAACTAAACTGAACCAGTTGAACTCGTCAACCAACCGCTTCTCCCGTGGGAATTGTAACATCCGAACTTGTATGCTTAGATTGTATTTGTTACTATTATTATTATTATTTTAAAATAAATAACCCGAAATTACGGAAATTATAGCGGTCCTATTTCTGTTTTTTATTTTTATTTTTTTTCGAAGCTCGTGTCAATAGACACATTATAATATATCTGTATATACACGTATATATAATTCGTATAACACGATAAACACGCGTATATTCAATTTTAACTTAGTTCATTTAGGTCCTCATTTATCATTTACCGAAATTTATTATTTTAGTACTAACGTTTTCATTGCCGTTATTAATTTCATTATCACTATTGCCATCTGCATTTTCTTCCTATTCTCGATCAATCGTCGTCGTTTTTATTATTATGAACGTATTATAGTAATGACTGCGACGACGATGACAACGACGATTGAGGAAGGAGGAAGAGCGGCAATGATTGATGATAGTTAAAATAATAATAATCACCATCAAATTGCATCTTCTTCAAAGGAGGTTGCGCGTCAAGGGCTTTGGACTTTTCATACTAAATCTGACTGCGGCTACCACTTCCTCGGCTCTGCTGAATCCAGTGTCCGATATTACATAATCCGATATTTTCCAACTCCTTGTTGCTTTTCCAAGTATTTTTCCTCACACTGCCAACGTAAACAGAACTTCCGTTACGTAATATCTTCTACTATATGTCAGTCTGTCTATGTTGCATTGTTTAAACACCTTCTTGTTGGAGATGAGGTTTGTCCACGATGTCCTTAATAATCGTCGGTAAGTCCACGTGTCGAATACGTTCAACATCGTTTTGCATTTGACGTTACCGTCGTACTTTCCCCCCCCCCCCGATTAACAACGTAAAAGTGGCGATGCTAGTAGTCGTAATAATGCAATGAGTACAGTAATAATAATAATAATTAATCAATCAATCTAATCAATATTTTTCAAAGGAAAACAAATTTACAAAAGTAACATTTTATATATATATATATATATATATATATATATATATATATATATATATATATATATACATTTCCAAAGTAAAAATTTGTATATATAAATTTACAAAAGTAAAAATTGATATACTGGAAAATACGATTAACCTAAAAATGCCACTAAAAACGGAAAAACATATAGAAAATGCACTTGAATATTTTGTTCAAATCACACAACGGTCAACGTGGGCTGCCACACAAAAAATTAATGTGTCCGCACCTATCATCTATTACCCCGAAGAAATTAGAAGGAAGTTACACTGAAACGGAAACTAAGGAATCAGTGGCAGATGTATAGAAATCCGACAATTAAGACGGCACTGAATAAACAGATTAAGCTCGTAAAGCGCTTATTAGTAGACCTTAAAAACAAATCATTTAGAGAAAAGTTGTTAAACTTATCTCCATTAGCGGAACGTGATTATTCCCTATGGAAGGCGACTAGAAATCTACAAAGACCTAAGCAAATTAATCTCCCAATAAAAAAGCCAGATGGAAGTTGGGCCCGAACTGATTTGGAGAAAGCAGAAGTTTTTGGAAAATACTACGCTGATACATTTCAGTCATGCCCTGAAAACTCTTCTGCTTTTTCAGAAATACGATGTTATGATGTGTCTAAACCCATTAAACTTGCTTCCCCTGGCGAAATTAAAAATATAATAAAAACTATGAATCCGACAAAAGCACCAGGATACGACCTGATTACAGCAAAAATTTTAAAAGAATTAACAAGGAAAGGTTTAATACTTTTAACGTATATCTTCAATGCAATGCTGAGATTAACATATTTCCCAGTTCAATTAAAATTTTCGCAAATCATCGTAATCAAAAAGCCGCAAAAACTCGCAACAGAAACAAGCTCGTATCGCCCCATTTCATTATTGCCTGTGCTGTCTAAGTTGTATGAAAAACTACTCCTAAAAAGAATACTTCCAATTGTCCAAAACAAGTCACTAATACCGGACCATCAATTTGGTTTTAGAGAAAAACATAGTACAATAGAGCAGTCAATCGAATAGTTAATGTGATTGAAAAATCCATTGAAGAAAAAAAAGTTTGTGACGCGGTTTTCTTAGACGTAAGTCAAGCTTTTGACAAAATTTGGCATAAAGGTCTATTACAAAAAATCAGTCGTTACTTTCCACATCAGATGACTCGGATATTGCAGTCATACCTAGATGAAAGGTACTTCTGTGTCAAATATGGAGATGATGAATCACAGATTTATCCGGTAAAAGCAGGTGTACCCCAGGGTAGTGTACTGGGGCCGTTGCTCTATCTAGTTTATACGGCAGACATTCCTGTTCCGACAAACGTCGAAATGGCAACCTTCGCTGATGACACAGCAATTCTCTGTTCAGACGCATCTACCATAGCGGCACGTAAAAACCTGCAAGAAGCAGTAACCAAAATCGAAACATGGTTTAAAATGTGGAGAATAAAGATTAATGAAGATAAATCAGCTAGAGTAATATTTACTAACAGAAGAAATCTACCGACTGGACAGATAATTATGAATGGTGTTACAATCCCACAAAAAGAGGAAATAAAATATCTTGGTTTAAATTTAGACAAGCATCTAACATGGAAAAAGCATATAATCAAAAAACGCAATGAACTAAACATTAAGCGGAAACAAATGTTTTGGCTACTAGGCAGACGATCAGAGCTGTCTACTGATAATAAACTGCTTTTATATAACCAAGTTTTGAAACCAGTTTGGCGATACGGCTGCCAATTATGGGGTTGTGCCAAGAAAAGTAATATTGCCATTTTGCAGAGAGTTCAAAACAAAATCCTTCGGACTATTGTCGACGCTCCGTGGTATATATCAAATCTTACACTACACGAAGATCTCAAAGTGAAAACTGTAAAAGAAGAAATAGCAACAGTTGCTAAAAAATACGCCGTCCGGCTAGAGAACCACCCTAATCATATGGCGATCTCCTTACTAGACAACTCACTCGTTATCCGCAGACTCAACAGAACGAAGCCACTGGATTTAATATAAATACTATTAATATGTAAAATTACACTTAAGCACCCATTACTGGATGGGATGCTTCTCATGTCACATTATGCATAAATAATCATAAAACTTACTAAATAGCATTAGCTAGGTGTAAATTAGCAATTATAAAAAAAAATAAAAAAATATATATATATGTATATGTATGTATGTATGTATGTGTGTGTATACATAATATTCGGCAGATTTAAAAAGGAAATTATTAAACCAGTAAGCCCCCGTAGAATTAACAACTTTAAATTATTTATTAACTTACTTCGAAGAAAGGAAACATACCTAATAGCAAAATGTCGTGTATATATATATATATATATATATGTATATGTGATTTTACGTCTTAAAATTATGGATGGAAAGCATTTTAGCGAAACAGCGAAAGGCTTCACCCTCAAACCAGCGCGGACAAAAGCATTTCTATTGACGGTTCAGTCGTTCGCCAATTAAAACGTACGTGTCCCCCTTGTCAAGAAACAAACAGGAGACAGCGGATGTAACAATATGTAATATATATATATATAATATTCCTTGTTTTCCCATATATGTTATATTATCCCGTTCTTGCATTTTTGGAAATAATATTTTTGGTTTATTTTTAGTCAACTTGATAATGGGAACCTCAGTGTGTGAATCGGTCACGGTGAAAGAGTACTGAATTCATCCGGGTATGCGGTTTTATAAATGTATACGGGACCTTAGAAGTAAAACTTATTATAGTACACTCGCATACAAATACAGGCATATACATACACACATTTATTTATATATATATGTATATATTTGTATATCCGTACGGAAAACGGTATAAATCCATGCTTTATTTATGTTTTTTTTTTTTGGTATTCGAAACTAGGAGGTCTAGTTGTGTAGCGTTTTAGTTAGTTGTATAATATTAGAAAAAAAAAAAGAGTACGAGAACATACATATACATTGTTATTACAATTCTTCTACTTTTGCTAATAAAAATAAGATGTATACATACATATTATATACGTATATGTTTTGAGTGTGTGTTTTATATAGTATTGGTGCGTACTAGTAAGTGTTTAAGTGGGTATCAGACGAGAGGACGGGGTATTATCATTTTGTAAAATGTCTAAATAAAAATTATTTCGCGATCGCGTGTCCATTTTTAAAAGTTTATTCATACGTTAATTTAGCGTGTTCGTGCCGTGCCGTTCCCCGCTCTGCCTGGTTAATTTTTTAAATTTACGATTTTATATGTATATATATATTTTTTTAAAATAATAAATAACAACGATGAGCTGTTTTTCTCCTTCCTTTTGATGATTATGGTTTATTATCATCATCATCGCGTCGTCATCGCCGTGATCATTATTATCAAAATTGTTTATCGTTAGTTATTAACCATTTTAGTATTATTATTACTACTGACAATTACTAAATTGTTCGTATTAATATCTTTCTCGTTTTGATTATTAGCGCTAGCAACATTTTTAATAATATTATTTTTATATATTAATAAGATAAGTTATCTAATTTTATACGATCACTGTCTAGTTTCATTAGCTTACCTTTAATTGTAGTAATAGGAAATATTTTTCTTTTCATTGTAACTTACAATTACTTTGTTCGATTCCACGCAAAATTAGCGCACCGACACTTCCATTATAAGCTGCTGGGGCTTTATGTATTTATACACCTGTGTATATTTGTTTACGTTCTTATATGAGTTTTTTCATTTTGTTTAATTTCACACGCGACCTATTTAATATCGAAATTATTACAACTTCTATTATAAGCCGGTACACTGGTTTTATGTATCAATTTGTTCAATTAATTCAACAATTTCGCATAATATATTCAATATAAAAAATTATTCCACGACATATTATATGCCGGCACACACTGGCTCTATGTATAGATCTATCGTTGTTCGTGTTCTTTGATAATTTCTCGTATTATATCATGTTTCGATCTACTTTTCGTCTTCCCTTCACGTTTCACCGCCATAGGTGTCATTGCCGGGAGCGCGCATTGGTTAAACGAAAAACCACCTCCAACGATACTTCGTCGTTACATCAGCTTATACTGTTCTATGAAATTACGTGTTGGACAGAAGCTTCGGACTTTTATACGAAGCCGCTAATAATAGGTTTACGAAACGTTCTATCGAATAGTTAATATCTGTACCGAGTTTGATTGTGTAACTCAAAGTAAATACCTACTTACCGCTTTGTCGTTTGTCGAACTCTGGAATTCATTAATAAATCGTTATTCGTTGTCGGTGTCTATAACGACGGTATTAGACACGTTACTTTTACGTTGTATTTAACTATTAAAAAAAAATGCACTCAGTAAGTCTCATCACGATCAAAATTATAACTGCCGCGTTATCGTTTGTTAATATCCGCTATGGGGTACCCTTAGATTAATCTTATACTCGATAGAAGTAATTCATTCGAAATATAAACCGAATAAAATAATGAAAGTTATATTTTAAACAGATTTCATCGATGTAAAATGATTTTATTCGTATATATTTTAAATGGGAAATTATTTAAAATAAATATTGTTACGGAAGCGTTGTGACTACTAATTCAAAGTCAAATTCTCAATCGATAATACAGCTAAACCAACCGGATGCGCTTGAATTTTTATTATTTTCAGTTTAGAGAACCATCTTTCTGTCGGCGCTATTGTGCGACAGACAACGTTAAAGTTAGTTTTATAACTACCTAGGAATATTCAAAAATATTCACGTGTAGACATATTTCCGACGACGTGAATTAAATTTCGCGGAAAGTTCATCAGTTCCAGCGTTAAGCGAATAGTTATATCGTATTTACACGCAGACAAAGCCGTATCTAGAACCGACTACACTTAGGCTAGGCGCAAATTGAGGCAGCGCGTGTGACATGACATGACACTAGTCGCACTACACGCGCGCGTCACACGCGTAGCGTGATGGTGCGCATATTGAAACACAGTTTTCGAGTCGTATTTTTCTAAATCGAAATGTGTGAATGGAGAACAAAAAAAAATGTTATTATTAAATTTAAGTTCTGAACCAGATTCGGACTTTGATGAAGAAATTTTTATTTATTCCGGAATGAATAAGAAATTTAAGTCAGCGAATAAATGTATTTTGTTGGAAAGGACAATTTAAAATGACCAGCAAGATGAATGATGCAGGAAGCTTTTCCTTTATCAGCAAATCTTATGAGGCCATATCCAAGAAGATATATAACTGGAAATTATGAACATAAATTTTTTAATGTTCGACTTTCTCGAGCTGGACAAACTGTAGAATGTTCATTTGGCATATTGTCTTCACGGTTTCGTGTGTTCAGAAAACCATTTGAAAATAAAGTGGATACTGTGAGAGATGTTGTAAAAGCAGCTTGTGTTTTGCACAATTACTTGCGAACATCAGCAGTGACAGTAGAAGATATAGAAGTTGAAAAATTGCCTCAGACTCAATTACTTCATATACAAAAAAATAGGGAAAGGACTTCATCAGCCGCTTTCGTGGTGAGACAAAATTTTACTGAAATTTCAATAATTGGGGAGCAGTTCCGTGGCAACATCAATCCGTTATGCTTTGGAATTATTAAGATAATATGAAGAATATATCATAAATATTGCATATATACATTTGTACCGATGTTAACAATAATTTATTAAACATAAATTTATTCATAGTGATTTTAATATTTAAAATGTAAATAAGAAATTTTGACATAGAAATGAAAGTTATTTTACTTGCATATTAGTCATTTAAATAAAAATAATAAGAGGAATTTAAGGAAAACATAATTATTCCGTTCCTCTAAAATAATGAATTATGAAATATAAACGATGAAATTATTAAATTTTACAATGTACAGGTAAAATAATTTTTTAATACTATTGACAATGGCAACACATTTATAAAAATTGCTGTTAATTGCGATTTATATATCAAAATGACTTTGTAGTAATTAGTTAACAAAAAACTTTGATATATTATTAATTAAAAAATAATTATGTATCATCTTTCAAATTTAATGTATTTGCAATTTCGTCCCAAATTCAATTTTTAAATTTTGTTTTCATATAATTTGGATTCTTTGTATCATACAGTTCTTCGCGTTTCCTGACTGCCTCTATTAACATATCATCTACCATAATTATATAAACTACAAAAAAATATAAACGAAAAATAAATCAACAAAAAATAGAAAACAATGAAAACTAGAAAACCTCAAAAGAAAATACAATCAAGTGGAAAACGTGCGAGTGTGACACGAGAAACTGTGGCTCAACTACAGCGTCGCGCGACTACGCGCTGACGCTATTCGCGTCACGTCGCGCCATGTCCGCAATTTGCGTTGTTACGTTACAATCTTCATGTTACAAAAATTCGCGCTGCGCTGTGTCGTGTCACACGCGTTATACGCGTCTCAATTTGCGCCTAGCCTTAACGATACCTATAACGCGCGTCGACTAATATACATTACGTAACGCGTACAGTTAAACCCATCCGTACTAACGTATATTCGCATCGCCGGTTTAGAATAAAATTGTCAACTATTTCAGCTTGAGTGGGCCCCCTCGAAAGTTCCAGGTACATCGCACCGCTCAGTCTGAGGAACTTCAGCTAGGCTTCTGCGTTCGTTATAAGTTGGCATATTGACTTTCACATATTAACTCGTTTACACCTGTGCATATTAAATATAAGACTTATTTCAGCTTATATTTTTATTCGGATATTAAAAAATTATACTACGCCTGGCATATTCTGTCGTAAGAAAAAGTTTTATTCATAATTTATATTTCAAATATTGATACAACTTTTGCATAATTTCAATTTATATCGGATTTGGCTCGCTATTCGTGCACATGTAATTAAATGTTCACTTCTGTATCTTCCCGAAATGTATCGATTGACTGTTTGATTGATTCATTATTATTACAATTTTTTTAATTTACACTGTAAATAATATGTGAAAGTGGTAGTGATCGCATATTTTTGTCAATCATTTATTACTACCTAGCATCCTCCATTTAGCTTTGTAACTAGTATTGTAAGTTCATCGGAAACCCGAAATCCGATTGTGGAATGAAACAACACAGGGAATATATATATATATATATATATATATATATATATATATATATATATATATATATAATAAATGTACTTGCTGAAGATGTTAACCCACGAATATTTCTTAGTAACTTGGAAAGAAAGAAATCGGACCTCCAAACGACTGGAGAAGCAAACGCGAGAAACGTAAGAATACGAGTCAAAAATCTGATTGCAACTAAGTTACCAGCAACGAGTGCGTCTAATAATCCTGATAAATATAAGGTTTGGAATCTTTCTTTGACGATGACATCATTTCAAATGTACTTAATAGCACTAACAAATGAGCGACTTCAACGCTCACTCTCCAACCTGGAATAGTAAATTATACAACAAAAAAGGGCGCATTATTGAAGATTTAATTTCTCATTTTAACCTAATTCTTCACAATACTGAACCAACTCATTATAGCTTTGCTTATAAGACATGGTCAACATTAGATTTAATTCTATCCTCTCCTTCTCTAGCTTCTGTTTTAAATGTATTTAATCACATTGATCTAGCTGGAAGTGACCATGTTCCACTTATTATGCATTTGTCATCATATATTGCTTTTGTAAGTTCGATTAATAGATGAAATTATCACAAAACAGACTGGACCCGGTATTATGAAATGTGCTTAATTGCTTTCCCATCAGAATGCAATAACAGGATGACAGATTCTGAACAAAGAGTAACACATTTTACTAACATATTGTTACAGTTCGCTCACTTATGCTCTCCTCAAATGACTAATCGTGCCTTTCATAATAAACCGGTCCTATGGTGGAATACTGATTGCAAGTCAGCTATACGAAATCGTCGGAAAGCGCTTAAACAATTAAAAACTTCACCCACAACGGGGAATTATATACGGTTTAAACGACTTCGTGTCAAAGCTAAACTAAAAAATGCAAAAAAATCTGCCTGTGTAAATATGTCTCAACTATAACTTCATCCACCTCATCTAGAATAATCTGGAACAAAGTTACAGCTATAGAAGGGAAGTCATCTCATTTCACTCCCTCATATATTAAGGTCTTAAATAAAGTTATTATTAATCGTTATCAGATTGCTGAACATTTTGTAGATCATTTTGCGGCTAATTCGAGTAATTCTAATTTATCGCCTATATTTCGTCAGCACAAAAGCTTCACAGATTTAGAATCAATCAATTACTCATCTGATAATAATGAACAATACAACCAGTTAACAACTATGAATGAACTCAATATAGCAATTTTACGCATGAAAGATAGTGCCTGTGGACTAGACAGTTTTCACGTTCAGCTGTTGAAAAATGCACCGAAACAAACTTTGTCTGAGCTCCTAAATATTTTTAATACAATATGGACCTCGGGTAATTTTCCCACATGATAGAAGAAGGCGTTAGTAATACCAATTCTTAAACCAGTCAAAAATTCAGCCTGCCCTGATTCCTATAGGGCAATTTCCTTCACTTCAGTCTTTGGTAAAGTTTTTGAAGAAATAATAGCAGCGCGATTAGTCTGGCAATTAGAACAGGGAAATTATCTTTCTAAAATGCAATGCGGTTTCCGACTGGTTGGTCTACAATTGACCAGGCATTCTATCTCCAGAATGAAATTTCTTCGGTCATAACTCGGCATATGCATCTGTTAACAGGCTTTCTAGACGTAAGTAAAGCATTCGACTGCACATGGAAATATAAAATTATTCAGACTCTCCATCAATGAAACTTTCATGGACGTCTTTTAAACATTATAATCAGTTTTCTAGAAAATCGATCATGCCTTCGTCTTCATGACACTGTTTCCTCATCTCGACTTCTGGAAAATGGTGTGCTCAGGGATCTGTTCTTAGTCCAGTGCTTTTCAACGTTGCAGTCAATGACGTCATTGACAAAGTCGTAGCTCCTGTCAAATGTATCCTATTTGCTGATGATCTGGCATTGCTTCTACCATGTTCTGATGTTTCCTTAGGCTCAATGGTATTATAGCAAACGCTTGATGAATTACACCAATGGACATTTCGGGTTTTCAATTCTCAGTACTCAAGTCTACTGCTATACATTTTGCCGTAAACGGGGCTGTTAACATACTATCGAGGTTAAATTCAACAACCATGTAATTCGCACGGCAGAAATGGTTAAATATTTGAGGCTCATATTTGATAACAGACTACTATGGAAACAGCATATTCATGCTATAAAGAAAAAGGTCATGCCAAAACTGAACTTACTGCGTAAATTAGCTCATTCAAGCTATGGTGCAGACACACAATCCTTATTATCTATTTACAACGCTACCATCCTTTCTAGAATCGAATATGGGGCTGTAGTTTATGCTAGTGCCAAGCCATCTCACTTGCAATCATTAGAGACTGTAAATACTACTGCGTTATGGAGCATTTCGTACCACTCCAACATCCAATCTCATTAACGATCTTGGCCTCATGAGTCTAAAATTTCGTCGTCTCTTCCAATCATTTTCATTCTATATTCACCTCAAGGTCGTCTCTAATCTGCCGATCAGCAATTCCCAGATAAACACCCTTTAACTGCCAATCAAAATTGCAACCTCTTTCACCGTGTCAATACACTTCTGCGCGACCTTGTCATTCATCTACCTCCAATTTACTGCAGTTATATCGCCGCAATACCGTCATGGATTTCACTCGAATTGGATGTAAACCTTTCATTGCTACATAAAAATATGCTAATATAATATACTGATGGGTCTAAATTATTGGATAGGGTTGGCTGTGCTGTTTCTACAGCTAGAAAAATTCTCATACGCTACTCACTGCCACCGTACTTTTCAATTCTTTCAGCTGAGTTATATGCTATCAAGCTAGCAATTGTGTACATCATTGAAAATCTTACAATATATTCTCAGCAATCGGCAATATTTTCCGACTCAAGTGCGGCTTTAACTTCAATCGCTAAATATTGGAACAATAACCAACATCCGATTGCTAAAGAAATTATTCGATTGTTGGAATCAATGGAACCCTCTCATCGACCAATGTTTGTCTGGATACCAGGTCATTCATAATTTCCTGGAAATGAATTAGTTGACCGAGCAGCAAAGGAATAAATTTATCCATCCCTCGTGAGGATGCATACAATATCATCGCCATAAAACTAAAAAGCAGATGGAAATCTATGTGGATTTCCACGTCTAACTCGAACAAGTTAAGAAACATTAAATCGGATACAAGCCGCTGGAAAACACCTTCTAATTTATACAGAAAAGAAGAAATTACTTTGAAACGGCTCCGATCCATGCATTAACAAAAACATGGGCATTTATTAAGGCGTGAATCTCCTGTCAGATGTTCCTGTGTATATTAGGAAATTATTGTCAAACATCTTTTGTTAGATTGTACTACTTACAACTCTCAGCGTTCCCAACTAGCATTACCAGCAACAATTAAAGGCCCGCTAAACTCACAAATGGCAACACACAACCTTCAAGTTCTCCGCTTCTTGTACAATACTGGTCTCTTCAACATGATCGGAGATCTTCTTATCTGTGCCTCCAGCCTAGTAGCAGTACATGGCACATTAATGGGAAAATAAATAAATAAATAATAAAATTGGCCAACATTAGGCTAAATCCGCCGGAAAATAAAAGCAATTGATCCCGATGCGGAAGAGGTATCGTCATCGAATCTTAGAATAAACGGCGAGTAAATGAAATCGCTGTTTTCACTAATTGTTATTATTACGTATTATTTTAATTTACAATTTAAATGATAAAATGATAATCAGATATTTTTGTTAAACCTAGTATTGTAAATTCTTTGAAAATCCAAATTAATTTGGTTTGATTACAGTTTGTTTTCATTATCGTCGTCATCATTATTACTATCAATATTGCTTTTTTTAAATTATTGTCATTATTGTTACTATTAATAGTTATTGTTACTATTAATAGTTATTGTTATTATACTGTAGCGCTTGTTTTATTGCTGTCGATATTTTGTTACTAAAACGAGATATATAATATAGACGAGGTTTCAGAATTTGGAAACATGCTGAAATATAGGCAAGGATAACACGTCACTTAAGGGTAGATGATATTAAATATGTAGTTATTCAAATAGACGATAAACTAGCGTGAAATGCTTCGTTCGTTTTATATTTCTAAAAAAATTAAGAGAGTCGAATTTTAATTTGTTTATTTATTATTTTAAAAAGCAACACTTTCCACTTAACCATTTAAGACCACGTATTTATCTGCGCGTTATATCAACCGGAAGTCTTAGCTTACGGAATATTTGCATGGTGGTAGAATGTCGGCATTTAAACCGATTGAAATTTTACAACGTTAAATAATCACGAACGAGAATTTAAATATTCTATCCGTTTGGATAGAATGTTCTACATTTATTAATTTACATACGTTAATTTAGCTGTGAAGTTTATTATAAGAAATTTGCCATCTTGGTAGATGATGGAAAAATTCCATCCAGCAGGTGCAATCGTCATTATAATAATAAGATTAGAACGAGGTTGCAGGTAATTTTTCTTAGAGCAGCGGGATGCATTTTATCTAGACAAGTAAAAATTGATCTAATTAATTACCTGCAAAACCGAAAGAAGAAACGTTAAATGATGTTTAAACTAATTAATTATCGTACCGGTAAGATAAATTAAAATCAAACTTTACATTCATCGATACCCAGCGTATTTTGTAGTACGCATAAATTCACAATAGCGTTCACTTGTAAGCGGTTGCTGCGTGATTAATTACGCATCTACGAGGGTCATGTACGTGTTTGTTAGTATAAAGACTACCGATTTCTAATCATTATTTTTTAAATCATATACTTGCATATCCCTAATATATGTATATATATATATATTTATATTTTTTAAAAAAAAGATCGATAACACATTGATGGGCTACCCAGCACGGTAAAGCTATACGCGAGGTTTGCCAAAATACGACAATTTTTGACGAAGTTATCCACAAAACATACATATGTAGAACAAAACAAAAAAGGTTTGCCTAAAATCCGACTAATATCCATAAATCCATCTCTATTTACTTGACCTGTGAAAAAGCGCGCCAAACGCTTACATTTATATATATATATATATATATATATATATATATATATATATATCAATCATTGAATAATATGTATAAACACGTTTATATTGTATAGTATACATGTTTTAACAATGTTGCTGTATAGAAATAATTATATTGAGAGTTAAATTTGTTTGGATCCCCGGGCACAGCGGTATCCATGGTAATAATCTAGCTGATCATTTAGTCACTTCAACGGGGTTACATTAGGGACTTTTTTGTTTTATACTCCTCCTATAGATCTCCTAGCGTACATTAAATACGCGCATAAAGAATACTGGGAAAATCTACGGTCCGATCCTTTTACCGCAAGGCATTATAAATCCATTCAACACGACGTACCTTCTAATCCATGGTTCTACAATATTAAAGTTGAAACGATCAAATTGCGAGATTTTATTGCTACCATTTGTCAACTGAAACTCGCCTTCCTGCTTCGTTACACAAGTTGAAACTTATTAGTTCTCCTAATTGCTCTCATCCTACGGATACCCATTTAGTGCCCGATGCGCACCATGTTATCCTAGAGTGTTCCCATCATAGTAATTTTCGTGTTGCATTTTATCAAGCTTTTCACAGCCTTAAAGTTAAGTTTCTTATAAATATTGCATTTCTCTTATCTCTTCAAAATGCGGAAGTATAAACGGCCCTATACTCCTATATTTTAGATTCTGGTATCATTTTATTTAATTTTACTCATCCCTACATTACTTCTTAATCTACCTAATTTATAAGTAGCCCTTTCTTATTCATTCCATAACATGCAGATATGGATAACCTGTACGGAAGCACAAAAAAAAAATAAAAAAATTATAACGTAGATATTGGGCGAATATTTGATTAGTTAAAATTATATTAATCAAGCCGTCGCTTCCGTAATGTTGCGCGTAGGCGATTTTATTTCTTTCATTTTAACACGTCAGACTATTGTGTCTTTATTATTATTATTATTCATATTTTATAAACGATTATTTATCCATTTTTCGTTTTTTTTTTTTTTTATTTGTAATAATTTGTATTTTATATTTCTTCTTTCTATCGACACTTTAAAATAAATTTTATCTAATTTTATTATTACTATTACTGTTTAATATAATTTACAATTATTATTGTTGCCATTTATTATTATTATCATATATTGTTAGTGCTGTTAAAATGATAAGACGTGTGTTTCTGGTATAGTGACATCGATGTGTAGCGCGTTATAATACAACTATATTTTAAAAGGTACGTTTATCTCATTTATATAATATTATCGTTACGAATAAATTCCATTCAGTATGTCATCCGGTAATAGTAGTCGTATAAAAACAACGAGCGCTGATACATAAAGGAAAGATGATAAACCCCCGTCTCCTTTAAAAGATATAACTGAGACAGTTGAGCAGGCGTTGGGGAATATTGAGTTCCAAATGAATGACGAATTTCGAATTGAACTTACTAACAACATCATGCCGGCGGTGAAGAATACACTGACGAATTTCTTCATGGAATTGAATAGAAAAGTAACAGATATGAATACTCAAGTTAGTAACAAGTTTGAAGAATTGGGAACAATATAGCCGTCGAAATTCGTTGATGATATACGAAATTCCCGAAACAGATAGAGAAGATATGTATTATGAAACTGGCTAAAGAAAAATTATCAGTAAACGTTCCGATCGAAGCTATTTGTAGATCGCATAGGATTTTAAAGCGACGAGTAGATAAACTGGGGATTAATACTCGACCGATTGTAGTAAAGTTCGTCAGCTATAGATATCGAAAATTACTATTCAGTAATAAACGATTATTGAAAAAGACAAATATAGTAATACGGGAACATTTAACGAAGAAACGGATGAACATAGTACGGGTAATAAATACGGTCGTAGAAATGTCTGGACGGAAGACACTAAAATAAACTGTCATTGACAGTACGTCTAATCAAAGGATTGTGATAAGAACGCTGGCCGATTACGATAAATTGTCATTTAGGGAAGAGAAGACGACTTAAAATTTCCCACTCTCGCGTTACGCATTATATCGTCTTATATTAAATGTACTTTATTTGTAGTATATGTATATATATATTATGAGTGTGGTTGGTATATTATGTATTGGTGCGCATGTATTTTATTATCGTCATTTTTAAGCGTTTTTTTGTGTTGTATGTCAGTGTATTTAAGGTATGTACTTTCTAGCGTTCATTTAGTCACTTCATTAATAAGTGGTTTTATCTCTCTTTCTACTATACGCAGTTTTGCTGAAAATATTCTTAAGAGAATTATTAGGTGGATTTTTATTTATTCGTCGATATATATTTGAATGTTTGTTACCTTTACGAATTAGCATATTCAGGTGGTTTTTTGATTATGCAAGGTGGATATATTTCAGGAACTGTTTTACATTCCTTTTCCGTTTTTTATATGTAATAGGTTAGAGTTGTCAAGTTTCTTATACTTAAACTCGTCTATTCTTATTTATTGGAGTTCTTATTTATTCTATTATTTATCGCCAAATTTTCAAACAGTTACTATAATGGGACTTAAAGTGTATTACCAAAATGTTCGGGGATTAAATACAAAGTTAAAAGAACTTCATTTAGGAATGTGTAGAAGTAACTTTGATATTGCAGGATTCACTGAAACTTGGTTAACTGGAAGTGTTTACAACAATGAATTTTTAAATCGAGGTTATTTTGCTTATCGTCGTGATAGAATTGGAAGGAGGGGAGACGGAGTCTTGTTAGCGATTAAGGACATATATGTTGCAGAGGAAATTGCGTTTCCCAGTTTTGGGAATATAGATTCAGTTTGGATTAAGGTCAGGAATGTTAGTCTGCGTGTACAAACACTTATCGGTTGTATTTATGTTCCTCCCGGTACATCTTGCTCTTGTTATAGCAGATTTTTTTATGAATGTCATAATTTATTATTGAATATGAAAAATACAATTAATATTATAATCATGGGCGATTTCAACTTATCCATCTCTGGTTCTGGTACTCCGCTTGATTATCTTAATAAGAATATTAATTCGCTTTCAAACTTCATCGAAATTAATAATCTCCGTTTAGTAAATAATGTCCTTAATTCGCAGAGAAAAACTTTAGATTTGATCATTACTACTTCCGTTTTGAGTGTTGATGTACAGAGGTCACTTGATTTGCTCCTTCCTGAGGATAAGTATCATCCTGCCCTGGATATCACTGTTCGCTGTAGTTTTTTTATATAAAGTGGATTTTAGTACAAGCGTGGCACCTTACAACTTTAGGAAAGCAAACTTTTAACATTAAAACAAAAAATTTCCCTGTTTGATTGGGAACAACTTTATAATATCAGAAATGTGGATGATGCAACTACTTATTTTTATAGTCTAATATACAATGAACTTCAGAAGCATCTTACAAAGAAATCATCTAGAAAGTCTACATACCCGCCTTGGTTTACCCCAGAAATTGTTCGTAAACTAAAACTGAAAACTAAATTTAGAAAATCCTATCGTAGAACCCGCAAGGAAACTGATTATTTTATTTTTAGTAAACTACGGGCTGAAGTTAAAAAGCTAATAAGGAATTCTTACGATGATTATATTCATAAGACCGAGGCTGGTATTCAAAGAAACACTAACAATTTTTGGGCTTTTGTTAAATATAGACGTAATGATCGGCTACACCCTAGCGTAGTAAAATACAAAAATATAGATCATTGTTCTAGTAAGAATATTTCAAATGCTTTTGCAGAGTATTTTTCATCTGTTCATGTGACTGACAGCTTCATGACGCTTAAAAAGTCTTTAATTAAAGATGGAAGACACTTAAAACTTGCTCCAATCACCGTAAATGATTATAAAAAATCTCTTAATATTCTGAAACCTAAGTGGAGTGTTGGGCCTGATGGATTACCGGCAATATTGTTTAAACTATGTTCGGTAGAGTTTGAAAAATCACTTATATACTTGTTCAATCTTATTATTGGAACAGGTACTAAGGTTGTTCCAATTTTCAAGTCTGGTGACCGTTGTGCAGCTGAAAACTATCGTCCTATCTCCCTACTATGCGTACCCAACAAAATATTGGAGTCTATTTGATATGAAAGATTATATAACTTTTTTTTTTCCTAGAGTTGTTCCTGAGCAGCATGGTTTCTTAAGGTCTAGATCTACTACAACTAATCTTGTTACATATACAGAATTAGGCTGGTTAGAGCAGCGTCTTCAAGTTAACTGCATTTATACGGACTTTAGTAAGGCTTTTGACAAAGTCAGCTATACTTCTGGTTAAGCTGCATAATTACGGATTTTCTGACGATTATATACAGTTATTTAGACCATATTTAACTTCGCGTGTGTGCTATGTATTATTTAACGGATACCAGTCCAAGCGATATACTCCTACTTCCGCCGTATACCAAAGGGGTCTAATTTGGGTCCGCTATTATTTAATTCATAAATGATATAGTAATTAACTTACGTTCAAAATTTCTATTATTTGCTGATGACTTAAAAATTTTTAGATTAAAACTGTCAGTGATTGTGAATTGTTGCAAGATGATTTGTGCAGAATGGTGACATGGAACGACAATATTTACCTTTTAATCATAAGAAATGTGTTTATATTCGATTTTGTCGTACAAAAAATAAATGTCTTTTTGATTACTCTATGGGTAATGTTCCAGTTTGTAATGTAACCTGTGTTCGGGATTTGGTTATATTGACAACGAGCTTAAATTTGCAACTCATATTGGTAATGTTACCAAAAATGCTTACAGAACTATGGGTTTCCTCATTAGAAATTCATGCGTATTTACTATTCAACACTCTTGTAAGATCGTAATACGCATCTGTGGTTTAGGATCCTTTCTACACTAAATATATTCATATGGTGGAAAAAGTTCAATCTCAGTTTTTGAGGTATATTTATTACCGTCAAACTGGTGTCTATCCAATATTTTTAAGTTATAATATTTTATGCGATTTCCTAAATATTAAATCCTCGAGTGCTAGAAGAAAGATAAGCAAGTTGAGGTTCCTGCATGATTAACGCTATAAATGATAATTATTTATTATCTACAATTTCATTTATGGTCCCCAGTGTTAATAGTAGGTCACATCGTATTTTCTATGAATGCTCGTACAAATCTAGGTTACAACTCACCACTTT
Source organism: Coronaproctus castanopsis (assembly GCA_032883995.1). NCBI lineage: Eukaryota > Metazoa > Arthropoda > Insecta > Hemiptera > Monophlebidae > Coronaproctus > Coronaproctus castanopsis. Next base: position 162,059,200 of record CM065052.1, read on the forward strand.
TATCCACCTTACGTCTATATAATAACGTACTAAATATTCATCCACAGTTAGATATTCATTTCGATAGTAAATTTGTATATAATAAATTTTTTTAAACTCTATATTTTAGTTGTTACTTTTCAGTACGTTTCGTTTTATTTTGGTCATATGCCCCGATGGTGAGTTTGTTTACATGAGAGTATGGGTGTATGACTGGTATATTTCTGTTTTTTTTTTGTGCTTTTCGGATGTGTGCTTGTATGTGGGTATTGCATTTCATTAGAATCATTTTTCGGTTTGTATTAGTAATTTTTTGTTTTCAATCTAAATATTATTTATATTAATTAGCGTGTTGCGTGAGTGTGGTTCAGTTTTATTTTTGTTCATACTTTTACTTTATAATTATTCTGTAAGAGCGTAAATTGGCGTTATGTTGTTGTGTACGTCGTATTGTTTTGTAAATAAATAAATAAATAAATATTGTTAGTTATTAGTTGTTAATTCCCGTTTTTTTTTTTTTTTTTAACAATTCTGTAGCGGATGTATTTAATTTAGACAACCTTGTCTAACTAGTTCGCGTGTAAAAGTTCCGACTGGTTATTGTGCTTCCGGTTAATAAGCTTACAACGGTAATACCGTTCCTTTAACGGCATAATCCATTCTATTTAACGAACGGTTGCTACAGATATTCGTAATAAACACACACACACACATACGTACTGGGCAGCGCGTATTTATTTTAGTCAGGATCGTTCGGGTGTGACCAATTTTGTTAAATTCGACAGCATTTCGAAGATTAAACGTAAAGAATGGAAAAATAATTTCGGAATATAAAATTCCCGTTTCGAAACGATTTCCACCTTCGCTATAATCGTGTATCGAATTTTCGGGATTCCCCGTTATAATAATGTCCGTTTAACGAGAAAATTAACACGTTGCCAGAAGTTAGTCGAGGACCGATTTTTAAGTTACCGAACGAATTTAGCGCTAACGTGAAAACGAATCCCATCGACTTGTTGGATTTTCGATACATTCTGTCATTTAGTTTTTAATTAAATCAGGCTGAACCTTTAGTAGATTCCAATAATTTATAAATTACAATTTTAAATAACAATTATGCACCTTAAAATAAAGATAAAAATCGGAAATAATATTTTATAGTCACAGCTTAATAGACAGTGTAGGGAATATTGAGGAAATTAAAAATATTAAAAAATATTCGTTTATTATAATTAAATTGAGCGCAGGTAAAAAGGAATCTTGCAGGAAATTTATGGAAATATAGTAAATTATAATTTACTCCATACGGGAATTGCGTAACTTACAAATTATAGTAACAAATCAGCGAACTTGACGAGAGGGGATCGATATTGGGATACGACCAGGGAAATACCGGTAGATGTGTCTGAACAATACTAAAGTATTTACTTCTTTTCGTGGATTTTCAATATTCATACCGAGAATTGTGATGGTTTATCTGAATTTTAGAGTGTACATCTGACGATGATACAAATGGGAGTGGAATACCGGACAAGGAAGCCTGTTTAGCAGAAAAATCCGAGGCTTCATTAAGTTTAAATCCGGAGTTACTGGGAATCCTATATAAAATAACACCGTCTAGTCGTATAATTTTTAGAGACATTTGTCTGATATATCAAATATCGAGGGGTAAGAATCAAACCTGGATGGACAATTCAGTATAGCAATGAGCGAACTAAGACTATTAGTACAGACAACATACTTTCCCGTACCACCGACCACATTAAAATCACAAGCTTCGTCAATAGCCATTAATTCGGCGATGAAAACGAAATTGTCAATGATGAAGTTAACACCAACTGAACCAGAATTTTGTATTAGATTCGGAGCCGTAGATGAAGAGTTTTTGAGAATTAGGTGAAGTTTATAGTTAAACTATGTATCTCGAGAAAGACATATCTTATATTGATAGTCGGAGGATTACATCGATATGTAAATTGAATACTTTATCACTATATGGTAATTAAAACTATGCGGATGAATTAACGGGAATTAAAGCTGGATGCTAGTTGTAATGGTAGGAAATTCTGGTAGCTAATAGCGGCATTTTCGAAGGATCGAATCTCCAGTTATTACTTGATATAAAAATGAGATTTAGGAAGTGTAGGTTATTGAAATTACAGTATTTTAATAGAAACCTGTCTACGAGCATGTTTCTTCCGTGATGTAAGGGAGCGATTTTAGTTTCTGTCCGAAGACTATCGACGAGGACAAAAACTTACCTGTAATAAATCTCAGCATGTTATTTGACTGAGTATGTAGGATTCTGAGATTTACAGAACATATAACCATAATCAAGTCGAGAGAGGGTTAATGACATCCATATTTATTATATGGATAAGTTGTAATTCATTTTCGTTAATTGGATTATTTACCTAGAGTGAAATTGGAAAGTCAGCGCCGTTTGAAAAGAAAAATAACCAGAGAACAGAATAAGCTAATAAGTTAAATTTTGTATTTATTTTTTAATTATGTCAACTTTGTAATTTAGTTGCTGAGGCTTTATCGATACTCTAAGCTACGAACATATGTCATTTTATGTACGAAATAATTCATAAACGAATCCTGGTCGTTATAAAAATAAAAGCAAACAAAAAAAGAAATTAGCGTCCAATTTGCTAGAAATATCGTCAAAGTTCAAGAAAGTTATCGTTTTTAAGTTATTAGGATTTTGTTGCATACCTATGCTTTAGAAATTTCGGACAAACCCAAAAATTTGATGCTCAACACAGTTATCAACATAGCGCGTATCGCATTCCGGAATTATGTCTAATTTAGCAAGATGCGAGGGAGAAAGATTATGCCCAGCACGTAGTCTAAATAAAGTTGATATATAATCTCTCGAAACGTTCCGGTATAATTGAAACCACGGCTTACTGGAAACCGTATGAACCAAAGCGAAGTAATTTTTCCCTTTATTCTTAATTTTCGGCGGAGTATTGAAAATCTGTTAGTAAAAATTGTTTAATCTTCGGTAACATTTCAGTAGTCCAATTCCACTTAATGTTCTCGCAACGGACACTCGATAAATTATAACGCGTTAATTCATCGACCACCTCGTTTCCAGTAATACCACAATAAGAAGAGACCCACTTAAACTTCACTCTAGACCCACGATCATAAAACTGAATAACGTCTCACATCAAATTCCAACTTGGACATATTAAGATTTGGGAACTTATTGTAACAGGACACTCGAGGAATCAGAGATGATTAGAATATCATTTTTCCTCAAATCTTTAACTAGGTGCAAAGCTTTGTAAATGGCGAACAATTCTACAACAAATGAGGAACCTGCAAAATTCCGTTCTGAGGGTTGTTAACCTGTTAAGCTTGCTGTGTGTGTGTGCATCAGAAGTACATATCGCAGTGGCCTGTAATTTTTCTCTCTTGCGAAAATAAATGTACTCGGCCGATATATGAAAAAACTCCACGGTGCATTTTTACGTCTATAATGGACATATATGTATAAATTGCGAAATGCAGAAATTTTTTATAATAGGTAAAACAGTTTTTCTGACATAATTCGACTATAAATCGGTGTCTTTCGATTTTCGCGTTTTAAAAAGTATACATTTTTCTCAGGTTTCGAGCAAATGCTTCGCGAAATTAATATCTTCTAATTTCCACTGTTTTACTCTCGAATTATTTTTAAATAACGATTGGTTTTATTTACAATGATTCATATAAAATCATCCGTAAAAAAAAAACAACATCAACTTACGTCATTTTCTGAATTCGATTCTTCGCCACAAAAACTGACACATCTTCATTGTCGCTACATTTTCTGATGAACTAAGAATCCGAATTTTATAAGACATTACTTATATATATATATATATATATATATATATATATATATATATATATATATATATATATAAACGATCAAAATTGCAGACAAAAAACATAGACATATAAAGAACAAATACAGTTCAAATACCGAAACAGGAAGCCAGAGATCGTTGGTGGGAGAAAATAAAAACGGGAAATCAGTTGAAGCAAGGAACGTTAAAATGACTAAACAGTATTAATGGCACGTCAAGAAACATACTCCATCGAAAATTTTATTTCACGCGGACTTTTGAAATCCGAATATATACGTCACGATCATCGCAATGAAATGAAGTTTTGCAAGAGGAGTAAATCAGGATGGTACATATTTCACCGATTTCGCTGGTATTTTTTTTTTTTTTTTTTTTTTTTAATGGGGATGCCTTTACAGCTTACCCAATGTGGAGCCGTAATAATCACTAACTCATATTCTTATGAACTCGGACAACTTCTCGAGAAAAGTCGCTATGTCCGGGAATAAATCTAGATTCTCAACATGCAGAAGGGACATTACATTATAAGGAGGACCACCACGAGATGCGTAAAGTAATTTGAGATACAGTTCAGAACGTAATGCTGTTAATGAAGGACATTCGAAGAACACGTGATCAGGGTTGCAGACTACACGACCAGCATGTAGAGGACAATACGGATTATCTCTAAGCTGCATAACGAACAGGCGGTCCGGCAACAAGTAATGCCTAAACCGCAATCTGCTGATAAGCACAATTCCTCTCCGCTTGATGTTTTTGAAAACGTAGAACCATGGGAACCTAGGGAGAGACGGCTGCAGCTGATAATACGCAGTAAGAGGCGACCGCTGTATGCACTCCATATATGTCTGATCCCAGAGCTTTTTATGAACAGACTGTGTAAAGTGAATGACGTCACGAGAAGAAACTGAAGAGAATAAAACACCACTAGAAGAACCCCTTTTAGCTATTGCATCTACCATTTCATTGTCGGGGACTCCTCGATGTCCCGGTACCCACAAGAATGACACAAATATACTGAGGTTTTCGAGCTGATTAAGTTTCAACAAGATGGCTGAAATCAATGAATCTGACACCTTCCCTTTGCATTCAATAGCCTTTAAAATACTCTGTGAGTCGGTAACAACGAGAATTTCGCTGGTAATTCCCAATTATATTTCGTATACAAGTACGGTAGTGGTTACGTATTAATGGAATAAATATGTTGATTTTTAAATCTCGCATTCCGTACGTTAATTTAATTTTTTTTAATTTTCTGGACATTATTTTAATGCGCCTTAATGTTTAGCTCTCGGCACGTATATGTTTCTTTGTTTGTAATTGTAGAAATCTAAACGATAGTTAATCAATTTTTAAATTTTAAATATATGTACAAAATTATATATAATAGTAGTTTCGTAAATAGCTGTAAATGGAAACTCATATATTATGCACGCAGCTGTTCGCGTAGAAATAGTATTATGTCATAACAGCTGTCACGCGGTTGATCAAAATGACGTAATTTATTATTATTATTTTATTATTGCGTAATTATTTATATTACGTCCATAAACATTTTTCAGACACAACGGAACCAGGAGCAAAAACCACACACACACACGCATATATAATATATTTGTAAAATATCCTTAAAAATGATGTATAAAATAACTAATGTTTTAAGGAAACCGGGATATAACGAATATTATTTAAACGATAATAATCTATAATTTACGTATTATATCGCTTAATACGTAATTTAATGTCAATAATTATTCCTAGACTAAGGAACGTCAGTAATTTATTTATCCTGTAGTCGATGGCTATATAATATCCGTTTGTAAATTGATACTCTTATTCAAAATGTTATTTTTTCGTTTTTATCCCTGATAATAATATCTCCAACCTACAACCGAATTAACCAATTATCATTGTACTGCAATTTTTTTCTGATATTGCATTGAAATGTTTAATTTTTCGTTACTACTTTTGCCTAGCATGCGGTGATGAGATAAATTGTTACAATTTTAACTTACTTATATTAGATATACATTAAAGGCTAATTTTAGATATAAAGACGTAGATGGCCAGAGCCGTGAGGATATCCATGTTATTCAGGGACAATAAGTAAACCGAGGAGGGGGGTAAATATTTAATTGTAAAATTTTCTTGATAAAAGTATCTCTGGTATACAAATCACAAGCAAAAATCACATGATTAGCGTCGGCTATATTTCCCGCATGCACAGGGCAGTATAGAGATGGAGTGAGATTGATAGAGTACAAATGGTTAGGAAAGCAATTTTGGTTGGAACGAAGTCTGACCAAGATTGAAAAGAAAAGTCGAGCTGGGAGATTTTTAGGAGGCGTAATAGCCGGAATGGATGTGGAAGGGAGGTTAGGTTGAATGGATCTATAAAAGTTAAACCGTCCTTTACAAAACATAGACTTCCATCGATGAAGAAGGATAAGTATCACATTAGACCCACTTTGTAGTTCATGTATATTAATATAATATGGGAGAATGAAATGTTAAAAAAATATATATACGAATCTATATTGAAGTCAGTAACAAAAGAATTCGATAAAAATGATATATTTAATACCTATATAAAACGGACAATGAAAAGAATCCGATAGAAAAAAATATTAACGATGAAAATTTAAATTTTTAAATTTATAATTATTTCGCCTAATGGCAGAAATTTCTAAAATCTGTACAATCTGTTTTTGTTGTATGGAATTATGTACTGTATTCAGTATATCAGATCGTACTTCCATGTCGAAAAGCATTGGTTATAACAGATTCCCTCTCCTCTCCACAACTAATTAGCCGTCGAGACAATAAAAATACCATAATATTAGAAATCCAACACGATCTACACACACTACATAAGGAAGGAAGGGAAATCCGCTTTCTTTGGATCCCAAATCACATTGGGATGCACGGTAGTGACAAAGTAGACCTTGAAGCTCGGTCTATGGTACTTTCACCAGTACCGGAACACTCACCTCCATCAACATTAGTACATGTACTCATGAATAACAACAAACAGGAATGACCACCGACTGGACCTCACAAACAACCTTCCTTAGGAGCATAAAATCAACCATAGAACCATGATGGCCTCAGGAAGAAAAGAATGAACCGGGTCATACAACCATATCACACAATTATCTTTATACCAAAAGCCCTCCACCAACAAACTGTCCCCTTATGCGGACATTTAATAGAATCAACCGTCACACACTTAATCTACAACTGCCAAACGCTCACACCACACAGGCTAAAACACAAAATACAGGGCCCGATACACAAAATACTCTCAAACAACCCTCAAACAATAGGTAGTATTCTGGCTTTTGCAAGAGAAAGCGGACTCCTAGCATACATATAAACTAGACACACGTCTCCTTACGCTGTAATAACCCTGGTAGTTACAAACGGCGTATGGAGGATTTATATAATATTAAAAAAAAAAAATATATATATTTCATAGCTTGTTTCTAAAATATTTATAACCTTTCCTACAAAAAATTTATCCATTTCTTTGATTGAATGCTCGTTCTATGTAAGTTACAAATTTCCCAACATCTAAAGTTCTAGCATTATCTAAGACTTTAATGTGATCTGAGACTTCAGTATGATTTGAAATTCCACTGTGATTGGGACTATTTCCTGGAGATATTTCTGGTTCTTCAATATTATTGTCTAAATGACTACTGTGAGAATCCATACAGGGTTCATCAGATTCTTTGCTGCGCGCATTGCATAAATTTTTGCCTTGAGGAATATTCAATGCTTTTTTGTTAGGTAGACACAATTTGAACTCTTGACTGCTTTAAAAATGTTCCAAAAGATTTAGTCCAACTGATTCCTTTGTATTCTTTTAAGAATTTGTTCCCAATTTAATGGAAAAATTCCTGCGGGTCGGAAGCCAGATTTTATGCTTTCACAACTGCGATGTTGTAACTGATTAAATGTTGTTTTAAGTAGATGAGGAAATTTATCCTTAGAGATAATATCTCTATGTCCAGTTTTTTATTCAGACAATATCTGCCGCCAAGCTGCTTCTTAAAATAAACAACATCAAGCGGTTGACACAAATGTGTTGAATTTTTTGGTAACAGAACGAAGTTTATATTATTATTTTACACGCGTCCAGTACAGGCAGTGAAATACGGCTGGCTAGGTTGTCATCAATTAATACTTTTATCTCAGTCCCATCTTTATCTTGTTTCTTGAGGTATGGAATTATTACAATATTAAACCAGTCTTCGAAAAGTGTGTCATTAAAGCATCCACTTCTTGATCTGTCGTACCTAGTGCCTGAGGTCCTCCTTCGCATCATGAATTGTACAGATGTCCTGTTTTGTACACAACATCATAAGATGGTATTAATATTCCACTAGCGGTGCAAGAAAACATTACAGTAACACTAGTTTTTGAGTTTATAACTTGCTCAGTGTGCTTACATCCCCTTCTGACTAAAATTCTTTGTCACTCAGGATCATCAGTCATGTTGGTTTCATCATAATTAATTACACATTTTGGCAATTCTTCTTTTAACGGTATCTGTAAGTTATTAAAATACTTATTTATAATGTTCTCAGATACAGCAGCTCTATATCTGCTTATGTTTACACTTAATCTATTAGCTATTCGATCTTTATGCCGAACCCAGGGCCAGGATAGTAGGCTCCTTAATTCCTTTTTGATTAAGATAATTTTGTAACAGTTTCTTAATATCTGTATGAGTAGCAGGAAATCCCCAACTTCAATACCTTCAACAAGTTTTGATTCTTCTTCTGCATTAATGCTGGTGGACGACTATAGAGATTTGTACTTATGCGGATCATTACCAGGTTTCGGAAGTTTAATGTTGTGGTTTTAATTTATTGTAATCGATTTTTTAGTTCTTTATTTTAATGATTAAACAATTTCTTATCTAAAGTATTCCTCGTTTTAAACCAAATTATTTCGAAATATACATATTCCGTATATGATTCTCTAACACGCGTGTATTTTGTAAATATAAGACCGTTTTAACTTAAATATAATTCCAATCCATTCGAGAATAATTGTAGCAATGGTACAGGTGACCTGTCCTGATTATAAATATAATTCCAATGCATTCGAGAATAATTGTAGCAATAGTACAGGTGACCTGTCCTGATTAAGCTTAAACGGCGGTGCAAGAGAGACAACTCCAATATCAATAAAAAAAAACGTAATTACATCATACATTTTGACAAATAAATTATTTAATAATAATAATAATAAAAAAAAACTACCAGTACTAATACAACCGCTGACCAGGCCATTATTGTTAATATTATTTATTTCCTTACTATTATTATTATTATTATTATTATTACAGATATTACCGTTAACGCTATTAAATATATTTTGATACTAATATCGTTATTACCGCTGTTCCTATCGTTAGCATTACGATTACGTGGAATACCGGCCCAACCATTTACCTGAGGGGTAGGGGAGAGTACATTGCCCCCGCCGGCCGACAAATTCGACCTTTATCGAATTAACAATATACAACTAAAAGACCTTGCTTTCTTTTCTAACCCAAAAATAACCGAACTATATGAACTAATAAACAATACAGAGCGCAAGAAGGCTATAGATAAATAATCTAAATTATTAAATATCCTTATAAATAAATCGAATATGTAATAACGAAATGCGGCTTATAATTAGACCCGGCCTGTCGTTATTAACGTAGTATAAATACTGAATTCAGTGTAGGTCGCGTCAACATAGACAATTATTAAGAACGTTTGATATAAAATTGAAATATTTCTATCGTACGAAATGTAAAATCCGGACAAGTTAGCGCATAGACGTCAAAATGTATAGAAATACGTCACACTTTGTCGTTGAACAGACATCAAATAAATTTGACCATTAACTTAACCTTTTCAGTCACGATGTCCGAACGTGAAGTTTTAAAGAGCTAAGAAGTTTTTTTTATTTTCCGGTTAACGTGAAATGTTTCCAATTTTAAAAATATTTATATAGATACATTATCTCCAGTTCACCTAACAAACAGTATTCTATGACAAAAACACCTGTACAAAATTTATAATTTTGTGTCCAAATTTTATAACGTACGACTGTAAGAATTAAATACTAATTTGTCGATTATAAAAATAATTATCATAATTAATTCCCGTACTAATTAAAAAGTACGGTGGCATTATTATCACATTCGATAGACTGTTCAATTAATAGACGTTTTATTTTTGATTTATTCTTATGCACGACAACTGACATTTAGTTTAGTCTCGCAAATAATTAGTTTTTAGTTTGTTTTTATGCGCACCCATTTTTACCTCAAATTTATATTCTATATAAAGATTAATGTAAACGTTATCTATAAAATAATTTCCGAATATTGTATATATTTAAATAACGATTATATGTATATATATATATATATATATATATACATTTTCATCTTCTGCGGTCATTATTAATTACACTACAGCCTCTTCAATTTCTTTCCGCCGTTCTGTCCGATTTGCAGCCATCCGTTTGCAATCTGTAATTGATTTCTTTAAAATGTTCCTGATGGTGTCTGTCCATCTGATGTTTACCCTGCCACGTGGACGAGTCCCCTGAATTTTTTCACCAATTATTTCTCGCAACATCGAATGTTCGCTGCGCATGATATGTGTGGAAGAACACGACGTCCTTCAGGAAATATTATTAGACAGCGTACGCTAACGTCCGGTTTATGCAAAATGGAGATGTTCGTTTGTCGATTCGTTGTTTTCTTCAAAATAAGCGAACCCAGACATATATACCTGAGTACCGTTTCATACCTGTTCATTTGTTTTTCCTGTTTCGGTATTCAGTTAGTGCGACCTACCACCATCGATTTCGTTTTATTCTTATTTATTTCCAGTCCTTGTTCAATGATTATCTTATGTAATCGGTCCAATAATATTTTCATATCATCTATAAACATCTATAAAGGTAGTTATCGTAGTATCGTCTGCAAAACCGCAAATTAATAATAGTTCTTTCGCCAATAGATATATACCAATTTGAATCTTCCGTAACTTGCCTCATGATATATTCACCGTATAGGTTAAACAGTAACGGAGACAAGACACATTTTTTGTCTCACTCGTCTTAAATTCATCTGACTCTATACGACCTTTAACACATACCGTGTTGACATTGTGCATATACAACTGTTTAATTAGGTATACTAGGTGCATCGACGCTTCCATTTTAATTAAACGCTGATCATAGCTTTTCCTAAAGAACGTTATCAAATGCCTTTGAGTAATCTGTGAAACACAACATTATCGGAATATTCTACTTTTTTATACTATCTGGCGATATCTTAATATTTGTTCCCGAGTGCCTCTTCTCTTGACAAAGCCCGCTTGTTCATTCGGAATTTGTCCGGATGCAACTGCTGCTACTCGTCTAGTTAGGATTCGAAGCATTACTTTGCTAATATGTGGTATTAATGCAATCGTTCTATAATTTTCGCATTTGACACGCGGTTTATAGACCGACTTGCAGCACTCTTTTGACCAGTTTCCGGTTTACCAAATTTCTTCACAGATTCTATTTTTTTTTTTTCGACTCCCTCCTTTCCAAGATGTTTCATTATTTCCGTCGTTATTCGATCGCATTCGGTAGCTTTATTTGGATTTAAAATATGCCTTCTTCCACTTCCGATTTGAGTATACTCGGTTCGCTGTTCAATAGCGAGGTTGACGTTCTTTTTTTTGTACTTCTGCTATTATAGAGCTTTTGAAAATATTACCTCCACATCTAAGCTATGTCTAGTTTTTCTGTTACGATATTTCCTTAATCGTTCCGAATTGTCCAAGTCCTCATCTTGAATTCGCTAGCAACTAATCTAATTCTTTTATATGTCCCTCGGTAAATGTTTCTCTGCATGTTCTTGAATATTTCGGCAAATGGTTTGATAGTATCTGTTCTTATCCTTGCTGCAAAATTTGTGAATTTTATGAGCTATTTCTTGATCGTTTGTACCAGTATTATTACCAAGTTTTCTACTTTCCGTGATTAGCTGCATTGTCTCGGACTGTATCCATGGTTTACGTTTTCTCTCCTGTTCCTGTGGCTGAGTATCTCGTATAGCTAAAACAATTCTACTTCCGAATTTATGCCATAGGTGATTAGCATACTGATCATCACGCATATATAAATATATATATATATATATATGGAAAATGAAAATTGAGGTTTTTGAAAACGAAATTTTTATCTCCGGCTCCATAAGAGGAAAGACATTTTTGAAAGTGATTAGAAAAATAAGAATGAAATGGATGTGGTGTGTGTGAAGACACGATAACCCATTGAAAGATATTATAGAAGGAAAAATATTCGTTTTCATGCCGCCGAAAGATAGAAAAAGATAGCCTTATGATGAGCTACATTGAACTGAAAAGCTAAACAGCAGAACGGAAAAGATGTTGAACCTGTGTGATAGTGAAGAACTAGTCTGAGGTACACCGATTGAATGTAACTATAGCGTAAATTTCATGAATAACGATGTTTATGGAAGCTGAGTTGTGTTTTCCGAATATTTCAACAAGCTATTATAGCCTTGTCCGGAGAGGACTATGTGAACGCGTATTCACGTAATTAATTAAAACGAAGAATTTTATTTCAAACATGGACGAGAGGTAAACCTTAATTTTCGTGGCGTCCGAGTAGTGCAAAAAAGTGATAGGAGTGGAAACCTCACACTTATATAAATTCATTAGTAACTCATATTATATATATATGTATATGTGTGTGTGTGGATTCAGGGATGGATATACAGAAAGATATAGGTGCTGCGCATGTGTGCGTTTCCTTCATACGCGGTTATTTGTAATTTTAATAACCGTGAAAAATACGTTATTTTTGAAATTTTTTAATTGTTACGGCTTCAACGAATAGGTAAACGTCTACGGAAATCCAATTAATTAATTAATTGACGTAAGGAACGAAACTAAGGAACGATCTTACCTGCAAATGATTTTTCACGATTAGAAAAATAAGAGAATGAGAATAAGACGTTTTCATGTTGGTACAGTTCGTACGAATATAATAAAGTGCAGAACCGGAAATTATTAATTAATTAATTAATTAATACAGCAAATCTAATTTCCAGCTTGTTGCTTCAGAGTATTAGCACACCGGCGTCGGTATTTCGTGTTGAAATATTTATTGCATGGAATAAGTTTTGAAGACAAATTCGCGAATATATTCACCTTCGATATATACTGTCAATATTAATATATATATACATATATATATATATATATATATAATTAGAACGATTATATTTTTAATTTATAGTACTTGGATGTGTCTAAGAGTCTAAACCCGGATGAGCGCTAATTCGAGTGCCCCGTTCAAAGTAACGTTATTCAGTTGAACCATTGTGAGTTGTCGGTGCGGTAGAATTAGCTTTAATAAATTATTGTTGTTTTTTTAAATATTAATTTTTAAAAAAATTGTGTTAATTTTTTTCAAAATGTTTTCACTTTTTTATTTTGTTAATTATTATTAGTTTTTTTAAATTTCGTTAGTTATAGATTATATAAGAATATTATGAAATAAAGGAAATATGTTATATTTTAAAAATAATATGGGAAACGGCTTCAATTAAGACGATATCAAACTTCCAGTTGATAAGAATCGTTCGGGCACACATAGCTTTCGGATTGATGGAAATTTTTTTTCCAAACGAGTTGCTGAAATCTTTTTTAAACAATTAATCCTAAATATCCGATTGTGTTATCGAGACGAAGTATAGCTAAAACTTTATTAGATGATAATTTTGTAAATTTATTACAATTATTAGCGTCCCGTTTATTAATATTCGATGCGTTAACTTGTAATTAAGTAGTTTCGTTTATATCCTGTAAAATATTTATTAAAATATTTTTATATAAGTTTCAAGTTGTAACTTTAAATCCGTTTATTTCATTCTAACACTAACGACATCTATCGTGAGCGAAAGAAATAAATAAAAATAGAAAATCGCGTCTTTTAACTCGATATCGTGCTGTGACATGTTTATTTATTTTTAATTTAATATATGTACGTTTTTTAATTTCGAATTTATTATATTTATAACGTTCTATTTTCGTTCCTCAATGATGCAGATGTCTTTTTTTTTTCACTTAAAGAAGGTCAAGTTTTTAGCTTGTTACGATAGGTAAGACCCTTTTAACGGATATAATCGAAGAAAAATGTCTTTCACCTTTTGCGCTTCATCAACATTTCAGCTTTGATGATGAGTACACAATAAAGATATTGGTTCGGAGTGCTTCATTTAATGTTACATCTACTTTTTTAACATGGCAGCTATTGCACCAAAACTGACGAACAATATTCGGCTGCTGAGTATACAAGTGCCAAGGAAGAAATTCTAAATGTTCTGGTTACTAAGAACACACGAAACAACAAAACAAAACAAAAAGAAATGGAATTAGCAGCGTAAATTAACGCTAAGATTGAAATCATTTAACTGGAGAAATTAATCGGATGATCGGGAAATTAAAAAAAGAAAAAAAATTATATCGAACGCGTGTACTGAAATAGAGAACCATGCTGATGAAAATGAACCGAGCGATTTTTTTCAAGAAAGTAGCTTACTTAAGTGGAAACTTTCAAGTACGATATATAAACGATGAAAAACCTGTTTCAGAAAGATAACCAATTATTAACGAGTACTGCCAGTCTTAATGTCAGATCAAAGCGTGGCAAATAAAAAATAATATGGTCAAATTGGATAATCAATATAAAGGTATTACATGAAATATGCAATAAGATTTAGGCAATCGATAAATGGACAAAAGATTGAACAGAATATATATTGTAATATATAAAAAAGGAATAACCGGCTTAATTAGTCATGCATAATCATGCTGTAATTATGGAACTTTTAAAACCATACTTCTTGTCTGAGATCGCACCAGTGCGGACAGGATTTAAGCTTCGAAAAGGTGAACGAGAAGGAGTGGTTAATATTTGACAAATAATTAAGGAATCGTCTGAATATAATATTTCAAAAGCGTCATTCTTTTTAGATTATGCAGAGGCCTTCGATAAAGAGCATTAGAATACTTTATGGACAGTCTACGAAGAGGTGGACGTCCTAGAACAGCTAATAATTTTAATAAAAAACTTATATTCAAACAATGCCGTTTTTATTAAGATGAAAAAAAGCGCCAGAAAGCTTTGAAACAGAAACGGGTGTCAGACAAGGATGCATTCTGTCCCGCGCACTATTTAATATATAGAGTGAATGGATACCGTACCATGTAATGGAAAGCCGGGAATGTATACTGGCTGCAGAAAAATAAATAATCTACCATACGCTGACGATATCGTGATAATTGCTACTAGTAAAAAATAACTGGCAACAGTACTAGATCGAATCGAATATTTCATCAGAAAGCTATTTTCACATTAAATCGGCAAAATGTACAATAATAAAAATTGCGAGAGAGAGAGAGAGAGGTCGAACAAAGAACTTGCATGACGAAAATTGCTCTTTTCTAAAGTTACACTATATCTTCTACTCTGCAGATGATTTTACAATCAGCATCGGTAGTAAAAATCTACAATCGGGTACTGGGAGATTACAAATTGCAATCAATAAAGCGTACGAGTGGACAAAACGGTTTAAAATTAAACAAAATGCATCCACTTCTGCAGATTAACGAGCTACTAAATAATATATCAATCCCTCAGACATAAACAGTCAGATATCTCGGCATAACATTCTGGCCACACGCTCTCCTGGAGGCAACACATAAACGAATTAAAACAATCGTCCCCAAAATAAATTGAATCGAATGAAAAAACTATCTAACATCTCCAAAACAGCTCCTTTGGAGCTGACAGAGCCGTCTTACTCAAAATTTATCGAACAATAATACGTCCCTGTTTAGATCATGGTGCTCCAATTTATGGAACGGCAAAATCATCGATTCTCATCATTCGGCTATTCGATTAGTCTATTAATTGAAACTAATGAATGGTCGTTAAAATTTCGTCCAGAGTACTTAATGATGAAGCTTGTATACCAAAAGCAGATTACATACAACAAACATACAAAAAACAAAAAATGTTACGTCATCTCCTCCAACTCAACAGGATTATTTCTTACTCATATTATACAAATATCATCGAGACCTTCTGAGGGAGCAAATTAAAAAAACCAAAAAACTATATTCCAACAGCCAGCTGTTGCATAGTTTATAATTCTCGTATGAGGTCCTAGTCCGTGTGCTTTTTAAAATATTACAAACAGCCCGGAAAAAAATTTAAATTATTTAAAAATTGAGTCTGGTAAAACGATGATAATAAACAAAAAAAAAAATAAACTGGTTAAATACGCATATTTAAAAAAGAAATGAAAATAAATCACTGTTTCTTACTTTCCGTGCGCCCAGTATGTAGCCGCGTAAATGATTTTGTCATTTTCCGATCACAAATCGGCTATATCGCAATGTTTGTTCATTAGTGAACAGAATAGAATATGCGCAGACGTTTGAATATCGCCGCAGTCACATCTATCATCTTCAATAATACCACATTATTTTAATGTCATTCCGGTTCTAGATCGATTCAGATGCCGTCAAATCTTCCACGATAAATCTCTTGAGGACTCTGCGGGTTAATTTCCTCTGCGATCTTCCATAATTGCTTTCTCATATATCCTAGTTGTTCCATCGGTACGGAGGTTATATTTCGGAAACTGTACCTAGATTTTAGTCGACTTCTTGGAACAGTGTGACTATAAACTGTCGTCGAGCATTTGCGAGGCTCGTTCTTGATTTGCTACTATTTCTCTTCTTATTTCGGGAGGTGCTGTTCCCACAAGTGACTATATCTTTTCTATTTTTGTAGGCTTCAAACAGCCTGCTACTATCCTTACTGTATCATTCAGAGCGATGTCTACCTGTTTCGTATGACATGAATTTTTCCATACCGCTGCTGCGTATTCAGCTACTGAAACACACATGACGATATCCTCAACGTGTGCGGCTGGACCCCTCAGCCAGATCCGGTTAGCTTCCTGATTATATTATTCCTCGCGGTAAGTTTCTTCCTTGTAGCAACATAGTGTTATTTGAATATTAATGAACGATCCAACAGCACGCCTAGGTATTTTGATGTATCACAGTGCTCTGCCCGAATTCCTCTCTAGTTTACACTCAATTTTCATTTTGAATTTCAGTTTATATGGAACGCGCATACTTGGGTTTTATCTGACTTAGGTCTTAGCTGGTTATCTTCATAGTACTTCCCCCTTCAATTTCAGCGCAGTGTGGTGCAATCGCGTTTCTACTTCTCTAAAACTATTTTGATTGCAGTATTATCAGCATAAATAAATTCCCTCGTTTGTATGCTGATCTGCTGATCGTTCGTGTATATATATATATATATATATATATATATATATATATATATATATAATTTTGTAGAGAATAGGTGTCATTACACTTCCTTGAGGCAGACCATTCTTTTGAATCCTCTACTTGTAATGTTACAAAAAATCGTCGGTTCTGTAGTATTAATCTGTGGTTTACTGTATCATACGCTGCTGTTAGATCGACGAAAGCAACGTGGGTTATTTTTACTAACTCAAAATTAATTTCGATATACTGTGTCAAATTAAGTATTTCGCCGCAGCAATACTTAATATGATAACAAAGATAAACAACAAAACGTACTGTACTTTACTGTGTAACTGATTGTATTTATCGATAAACGTAACCGTTATTTATCGGTAACCGTTATTTATCGGTAATCGGATTTTAGCGGTAGTAACGTTGCGGAAAAATGTAAACCAATTGTCGACGATAAAATAGATTATCGATAACTGTTCGGCAATTTCTATTAAAATATATATATATTATTTATAGCGTATTAAAGAATAGAGAAATATGAATTGGAAACGTTTTAGACATACCGTGACAAGGTGCAAGTTCTTAATTTAGATAAGAATAATGTTAATTTCTTTAAAACTGGCTGATGAAAAACTGAGTCTAAACAGGATGGAGATTGCACAATCAAAAAATTCCACCTGTCCACTATATATA
Organism: Coronaproctus castanopsis; assembly: GCA_032883995.1. NCBI lineage: Eukaryota > Metazoa > Arthropoda > Insecta > Hemiptera > Monophlebidae > Coronaproctus > Coronaproctus castanopsis. The sequence continues at coordinate 162,077,144 of CM065052.1, forward strand.
TATATAAAAGTCCAAAATGTTTTCAATTCGTCGAATTATATTTTATAAGTAATAATATACGTACATTTTTAATCAAGATGTTCTATTTTAGCGCCTTAACATTTTTTCACGGTGACACTTAACATTCGAGTACCGGATAACGATTACTTTTATCGATAACGTATCAGTTACTTACTACTGTACACTCTGTTCTATTATTTACGTGTGCGTTACACTCGTCGTGATTTATTTGTTTAAATATAACCCGCGTTCATAAATATAATTCTAATAAAGAGTATTTTTTTATTTTTTTTATTTTTATCGTTTTTCTCATATAAAAGTTCTCTTCTCCTTTGACGGGTGACCGTATCTTATTTGGCCAGAGGCACGGAAGAAGATTTATATTATCGAGGAAGAAGACGTTGAAGTATGTTAGGAAGATTATTCGGTAGGCATGGTAGTTGACGTTGGAAATTATCGAGCAGGAAGTTAGGATGTGTAAGGAGAGTATTACATGCAGAACTGGACAGGCCGTTCTTAGGAAGAACTGACGAGTAAAATGCGTACATCGAATACGGAAGAAGACTACGTCATTTCGTCTGGACATCGATCGGGTTTTCGAGTGAGGAAGCCAAGTGAAATGTTCCATTGATTTCGCTTTTTTATCGTACTCATATCTTTTACTCGACGTTGGTACCCGAACAGAATTAGTGTTATATTACACGATTCGGCTGGTGTCAGGCTCGTTATCGGATACAATATTACTGACGTTATCCACGCGTCTGCAATTTGACGCGAATAAATAAACGCTTTTTCGAATACGGTTTTCGCGATCGGATGTCGATGTTCGCATTTGTTCTCTGTACATCTGATGGAGGTAAGGGAGTCTGTGCGAAATTAATATAAAAGAGTTTAACCCTGATTCTCGTGCATTAACTGCGCAAGAGATTGTATATAGCGCAGAGTATATATACGGGTGGAAGTGGACATAGAGTTGTACAGTATTTACATATGGCGTGAATTTTCCTACTTTTACTACATCTGTTTATAATATTCCACGATAATTTTCTTCTTTTGATAATTCGATTTTTTTACTTTAAAAAAAGGAAGATTAGAAAAAACTTAATTCGAATCTAAACTTAACTCTAAATCACGATGAGGAAACCTCGTCGGGTTTGAGACGGGGGTGATAGTTCTAAAGTCGGCGCGAATGATCGCCGATGCGTGGACGAAATAACAACGCGTATTAATTATTAAACAAAAGTGGAGGTTTTTTGCCGACCGAATACAAAAAAAAAAAAAAAAAAAACTAGGCTGAAATATTTGCCGATGGTGGTGGTGGTGTTGGGTGGAGTTCGTTATAAATAGATAAATCTGTCGTTGAAATTCTTTTCTTCGTGCGCTTAATGCGCTTAATGACTTTTTCTTAGCTTCGGCTGTAACAGCGTTTATTACAATCGTGTTTTTCAGTTGTTAATTTTAGAAGAGAAATAACATGAAAGCGTAATTAACTTAATCCGCCTAGCCGGTTAATAAACAGGTGTAACGAAACATTTGTAAGTATAAATTTTTTCCTTCTTCGTTAAATTAACCGGAGTACGCACGACTATTATTTTCATTTATGTAATTTCTACCTTTGCCTTAATTAAAATATTCGACTTTACAAACGAACACAGAAATAATTCAGCACAAACTTATCATCGTATATATTATTATCATTATTACTATATGTTTTCTGTAAGGAAATATGCGCTACATGAATTAATGATCTGTAAAGGTTGCCTCGGGCGTGCCCCAATGTAGTAAACTCAGTTCAATGTATATATATAATATATATATATATATATATATGTGTGATGTATTGAAGAGTAGTGATTTTTATGCATTAACAAAACAAAATAAAAACGAAGTTAATCACTAAAAATTTTTTTTTAATTAATTAAACGCGAAGCTTTTCGACTGTAAAGTCATTTTCAGGCATTGCTGATTGAAAATGACTTCACAGTCGAAAAGCTTCGCGTTTAATTAATTAATAAAAAAAATTTAGTGATTAACTTCGTTTTTATTTTGTTTTGTTAATTATATATTATATATATATATATATATATATATATATATATATGTGTGTGTGTGTGTGTATGGACGCAGGGTAAGACTAGTGGTTAGAACAATGGATGATACCCAGTTCAAAAACGATCGGCGAAAAATTATCATCGGAAAGTAAAAATATATATAATCATAATATTATCGCGTCGAAAGCAATGACAAACCTACTGCCTTGGACTGAAATGTTTGTATCTCGCTCAGATATGATTTAGTAGTAGATTCAAACAGGAGCAATGAAAGTATTATAAAATATTACTTCGTTTGCTAGGCTCAGCTTAGAGGTTCGACTTAGAAGCGCGCGCGTTTGTCGCATCAACAATGCGAGTTTGTGTTAATGCCATGGGGGTTGATTCCACGTTAACCCCGATCTCAAACGAGCTTTAATTATTTGACTTGGCGCACTTGCGGTAGACTGATCATTATAAAAGACCGGTGAATAATTTTGACGTCGTTTTGTGAATGTAACACGTACTGATTTTTGATTGCTGATTTAAATTTTCCACTTTTCGCTCACAGCTGATGTTGTATAAATTTCGATACTCCTGGAGGATTTTCGTGACTCGCTAAGATTTTTTTTTTTTTTTTTTAAATATAGAGGTCCATGAACAAATTCAAAGACCTCCACATTATCTTGTGACTTACAAACTTACACAGAGGAATAACTGTTATTAAAGGAAAGAATATAACAATAAAAGAAAACAAAAAATAAAAACAATTTCTTAACAATTACACTACAACGTAACTATGTATAAATATAATGTTTTTATAAAAGTTCATCTTAATAAATGAATATACATGTAATCATTAACCAGTAAGAGTTATACCATTATCTACAAAAACAATATCTAGTAAAAGACTAAAAGAAATAATAAGTAAAGCAGCTGACTATGACTCAATATTATTGATATTGGGATAACGTTTGAATTAAGTTGAAATGAAACGATGAACAAGATCTTAAACTATACTTAATTTAAATTTTAATCGCATAATTTCTTCTGAATACTCTAAAAAGGTTTTATGAAACTTATAAAGTTGGACCTCCAAACTTGACACGAATAGAGCAGCAAAGGCAAGACACTGAAAAAATGTATGTCCAATATCATCATCAACTGATGAACATAGAGAACATGATGGAACGTTGGCAAGCTTAAACCTATATAAATATGATCGAAGCTTATCGTGCCCAGTTAATAATTGCGCATCGTAAAAATTGATATTAAAATTTTTTATTTTCAGTCTCAATGAGACATCTGGTAGGAACTCGTAAGTTTTCCTGCCAGTAGTTCAGCGTCCCACCTTTGCTACCATTCCTTAACAAGTATCATATAGATATGTCTTTTATATTGCTTATAAAGCAGCTGCTGAGGACACAGTAGAGAATCCAGGAACAGGAATTGTTGAGAATTATTACCTTTGAGAGGCCCCAGCAGCGTCCCTCCCCATAAGATAAAGATCCAGGCAAAGACACCACAGATGACACAGGTAGCTGACGTTGGCGTTGTAGGGTACAAAGAAGTGATGCGAAGCAAGAATTTACGTTGTTGTTTATTAACATAATTCAACACCTTCCTATTAACATAAATTGCAGCCCCATAACCATAGATGGACTGCACAATGTCTTTATATAGGATTATCCTTAAAGGCAAGTCCCCGAGAGTTATTTTGAATCCGAAGTAATTTATTGTAAATGATAGTACATTTAGCTGAAATATTTTTAATATGTGGCAGGAAGGTTAATTTTTCCTCAATAACAATAATCGGATATTTTAATTCCTTAGTATGTTCAATTGTGGAAGAAGATAATAATTCTAGCGTTTGTACAACCAAAGAAGGATTACCAAAGACAGAGAATTTGCACTTTGTCGGGGAGAAAGTTAAATATAGATCTGATATTATAGATTCCAAGTATTTGGATACCATAGGGTAAACTTAAGAAACTCTGAATAGATTTAAAAATTAAGATTAAGATGTCATCTGTAAAAGTAGCTTGAATGATAAGCATAGTGGTTGGAATGTCCGCAGTATAAATATTATAATGGACACCCGAGACGCTTCCCTGAGAAACTGACGCTTTTACAATCCGTACGCTTGACATAGACTGTCTACTTTTACTTGAAACCGTCTATTACTCGAACATGATTTCAGAAGGTGGTGTAATTCTAGAGGAAATATTTCATACAGCTTATTATACACAATAATTCTTCAAGCCACACACGGTGTCAAACCGCCGAATATTATAGACCACGTTAATGGACACATTCAACAGCATCGGTTCTACTCCATGGCATTGCTGAGTCGCCGAATGGCTATGTCGAAGTCGGCTAATGGGTCTGTATAATTATAAATATTTTCTACCTTTCTTGGAAGTAATCTCAACGCGTGGAATTGTATATGTACAAAAGTAGAACGAGCCCTTATTTTTTTGGTGGTGGTGGTGGTGGTGGTGGGGAATCCTTTCCTAGTGCTTTGTTGCTTTTTAGTGTTATAATACACGACTGAAACTTGCTCGGACCTTTTTTATTGTAAATATTTAAAAAATATATACGAGACACTTTAATCGGAACTATACAATTTTGCTAATTTCACGTACCGTATAGTCGACAAGAGGACTGAAAGGGTTGATATGGATTTGTCACCATCGAGCGTAACGAGAAAATTGTCGGTCAGTATAGACGAGGATTAAATTATTCAATTGTCGAGATTATTAAGACGATTTAAAATGTCGATAATTTCGCGATTTATTGTACTTCTTATTATTATTATGTGATCGTTAGTACTATTTTTATTTTATCGACGTCATTTACATTTTAAAAGGTTCGTTCGTAATTTTAACTATCTCCTTATTAAAAATTAACGAAATGCTGGTAGTATAGCACGCGATCGATATTGTCCGGTTGTGTATATCCCGTTCGAAATTATAATTACGACCGATGAAATAAAGACGATAAAAAACTCTCGGCTTTATTCTTATCGACACGATCAAATCGCCGGCGTCCAGATTAGCGGATTAGGATTATTTAACCGGGGTATCCTTCAGACTGCTAGACTCCGGCCACCAACGTGTTATTAATATTTCATTTTTACACATTACGCAATAGGATGTAAATTATTACGATTACAGCCATAGCGATGATGTTGATTTTTCGTTGTTGTTATCATCAGTATTAGTTCAGAAGGGAATTATTACGCGGAATTTTTATAGAAACAAAAAATTACATTTTTTCCACTATCCTTTATAATGTTAAAGTATTAAAAAAATATATATATATACACATATTAATGTACACATCATTGTTATAGTTTTATTACAACCATATGCAAATGAATATGTTCGACAATTATATCATCGGTAAACAGAATAATCGCAAATATAATAATATTAATAATAATAATAACAGTAATAATAATAATAGCAATTGTTGTTGTTCGCGCGGTTAGACGTAATTTTACAGTCGCCTGATCGTATACCTATTATTATAAAAACCACGTACCCATTATCACGCATAGCTTATTTCAACAGCTCGTTCATCTACTAGCTGATCACCTATCTATATAGGTATTCTAAGAGTGTACATATATATATATATATATAAACTTACACATGTGTACAAATATATATTATATATACATATATATATATATATATATATATATATATATATATATATATATATATATATATATATATATATATATATATATATATATATATACAGGATCGTGGGTTACTGGTGGAAATAAAAGTTTCGCAACCATTTTTTTTTATTTAATTATATATATATATATATATATATATATATATATATATATATATATATATATATATATATAGTTAGTCAAATTACGAATAAACGAACGTCCACTAAAACTTTGAAATTTTTTTAATACAGGAGGACAAAGAAAAATCCCTAAATACGTGCATGTAAAAAATCATAAACGAAATGACAGCTCCGGTAGGAGCGAAATTAAAAAGTCAAAATTGATGCGCCACATTAATATTCGGACAAACGACATACCGATGCAGGAGCAGCAACCCTGGGTTTTTCCTAGCGTGAGAAGTGTCGTTAACGCAGAGCTTTACGTACGTTGCTTCCGTGTGAGTCATCAGTGAATATGAAAATGCGGTAATGAAAAATGTCGCGTAAGAGTAAAAATACCTCGATTGAAGCTCGTAAACTCGTTATTTATCATTAAAAAAATATAGTGTACCTGGCTACGAGGATGAGCACAGTATCAAAGGAACGATCGAAATTCTAAAAAAAAATGGATGCTCTCGATGAATCGGTTTATTAGACGACATGTAGCTAAGTGCTCCAAAATTAGTAAAAGAAAGTGGTTCCTTAAAAATGTGGGTTACAATTCGAGAATCGCTAGGCGTAAACTTTTCATATCTGCCGTCAACTGCAGAAAGCGTTTAGAATTTGCGAATAAGTACGTAGATAAGAACGAGCAATTCACCTTGAGTGTTATCAAAGGAACGATGACTGCTGCCTGGAGGTTTCAAAAAACTAATAAAATGGGTTTACTGAACATGTTTCAGTTATATCAGGACAATGACACCCGAAACATGCCATACTCGACACACGGTTATGGCTGCTTTATAATTACCACTCTGTCATGCCAGTCCCGCCACAGTCTCCTAACTTGAACCCTATAGAGAATCTATGGAACTTCTTGGACAGGAAACTACGTGAGGAGCCAATTATCAGCCGTAGTCAGATGAAAAAGAAAATAATGGAGGAATGGAACAAAATTCCTCAAGATTACTGCTGCAAATTTATTTGTTCGATGCCACGTTGATTAAAAAGTTTGATCTGGTTGAAGGGTTGGCATACAAAATACCGATGTGCTAACCCTATCCTAGGAATTAAGTAATATTCTGACGCTGACCGGATATTAATGTTGCGCACCAATTTTATTGTTACCGGGAATGTGAGTTTTCTTTTTTGCGTGCATATATTTAGAAGGTTTTTCTTTATGCTATTTTATTTAAAAAATTACACATAAAGCTTTATTTCCATCTATTTCGTGCGTTAGATAATGTGAATGTAGTAACTTTCTGGTTACCGATAGCCAGATTATATTTAATTTTAAAGATAGCAACGATAAAATTTGAAAACTTTAAAAAAAAAAATTATTAATATTATATTTAATTCTAAGATTTTCATAGTTATTACACGCGAAAATTATGCCATCCGTAGTTTAAATAATTCGTTGCCAGAGTTAAGACAAATATCGGAGTCGATTATTTTTAGTTTGTGCGAGTAATGACCCTGGTTTTATGTTAAGTAATAGTACAACAGTTTAAAACAGTTTGTCTTCATCTTATCCTGCAAGATTTTTTTTTTTAAGGTGCCGTGTACCACAACTCAGGTTAGAGGCACCGAAGCTATTTTAATTAAACGAACGGATATATATTTGTTACTTTTAAGTTCCACTGGATTATCAGAGAGTGCCGTGTGAATTGAAATATTGCCATCAGGATGGTGTTTCTGAGTGGCTTACACTTTGTTTGCATGTGTTCGAATGTTAGAGGCTCCCGTCCGCCGTAGCAGCATATCGGTTGATTTTCTTTTTCTATTATGTAATTATGGGTTAATATGGCCAATTCTGAGCCGATTTAGTACATCATCACGCCGCGATGGGATGATTGTTCTCCATGGAGCTGTGTTCAACTTGATATTTCGGAGTTTATTGATTGTGGGAATACCAGCGTAAGTTCCATGCTTCATGAAATTGATTTTTGATATTCATTGTATTGGTATTGAAATTTTAGGTACCGGAAACATCTGCGCCGCTTCTTTCGCAGCGATGTCGACTTCTTCATTTTGCTTTATGTTGGAATGTGAAGGAATCCAGCATATGATGGTTTCTTGTATGTGTTGGTTAGCTGACAGGTGACTATGTTAGGTTAACGGGTGGTTAGATTTTGAGATATCGTGATTAATGCTTTGAACGGCGTTAATTATTTTTTGTAAGCGTAAGTCACTAGCCGAATCGATAGCTAAGTTGATTGCCATTAGTTCAGCGGATAGGACTGAGAATTCGGTTGGTAAAACGTATCTTACGGTGATATCTGGATGTATGACGGAACAACCCGTAATTCGGGTTGTCTTTGATGCATCTGTATAGAATTTTTCATACGAATCAAATGATGTCATTAGTCTGTCATAGGTTCTTTGTTTTGACATCATATTTTTGTTGTGTAATGCCAATGGTATTTAAATTTGTTCTTTTGTTCGGTGGTAGCGATGGTATTATGCGATGATCTAATTGTATACGAGAATTATAAACTATGCAACAGCTGGCTATTGGAATATAGTTTTTTGGTTTTTTTAATTTGCTCCCTCAGAAGGTCTTAATGATATTTTTAATATGAGTTTGAAATAATCCTGTTGAGTGGAGATGACGTAATATTTTTGTTTTTCGTATGTTTGTCGTATGTACTCCGTTTTTGGTATACGTATCAAGCTTCATCATTAAGTATTCTCGACGAAATTTTTTCATTGGCTTCAGTTAGTAGACTAATTGTTGGACTAGTGCGAAGATCGATGATTTTGCTGTTCCATAAATTAGAACAACATAATCTAAACAAGGGACGTATTAAGAATTTCTTTTTCCTCTCCGATATTATCCGGGTCAAGATCTTTTCTCGTAATCCGTCCCTTCTGAACGCTTCATCGTTAATAATTACCCATTTGATACGGTGTAGACGACGGTGAAATGCCTAGTTTCTTTTTGACATTATCTATATCTACGAAGCATAGCGCACTACGGATGACTAACGTTTAGCGCTTCTAGTTCAAGACCGAGACGATTGTCAACCTGTACTACATATTCGTTACTAATTATTTCTTTTCGGGTTTTAACTAGTCATTCGTTGTGAACTGCGACTGTTCTCCATAGATTCCGTGGGTCTGAATTGTAGTGACAGTTTTCGCAAGCCATTAGTCCAACGAGTAGGCGGTCTTCCTCTTGCACCGGGTATCTCTGTAATATGTTTCCTAGAATGTGTGCGAAAAATTTACGTATCCTTCTTTCGCTGCAATTCTATTTTTTCGCTTGTATTGCGAGATTTGTTCTTCTTGTTGCTTATTCGCCGCTTTAACCACGTCTCGGTTGCATATAAAAAAAAAGTGAATAGAATTAACATTTTTATTAGCTTCTTTCGTAATTTTGAGTCAGTTTTTTCGTCAGGAATTATTTCAATCGTATCATCGTGGTCTTGCCTAAAACGATTCGTCTTTTTATTTCATCCGGAGCAACCTCTCCTCATCGGCGGTAATCGAAGATGCTAAATAAACAAAAGAATTCACTCCTACTCCGGCACAGGAGATTGATATCATTATCGTAATGTCAGTTTTGGATGTATTAATTAGCGATTCACGTCTCTAAATACACGCCTGCGTAAAAAATGTTTATGTAAGTCACACTGATTGATTATATCGATAATAATTTACGGTACACGTTCGCATTATAAATTACGCGTACGAGGAATTGAGTACACGCGTAATTATAACCTCGCGTAAATTATAATATTCGGAAATTGCTCCCGTCTATCTAGAGTGTTTAATATACGTAATAAAAAAAAAAAAAAATAAATAAATAAATAATAATATATATATTATTATTAAGTCGGTGGAAAAGGTAATTTTAATCGCCTTAGTTAATAGTAGTAATGAAATAATAAGCGTAAAATAATAAATGAGCTCCGGTAAATAAAAGTACGCCCTTAACGGTGTAATAACGGCAATCAAAGTGCGGATGTTATAATTATAAGTTAGGCTAGAGCTATTCGGCGCGTAGGAAAATGAATCGACCATAATAATTATATAATAATTATATAATTATAATTATATAATAATAATTATATATTAATAATTATATTATAATAAGTATATTATAGTAATAATATTTTTACACTTTTCTCCAGATATAAGAGAATAGAATTATCGTCAACTGAAGCGCAAAATTATACTACAGCAGCAACAAACAGACCGTCTTTCTTGCTTCTGCTATACAATTTATTCGTAAATCGCTGTCCAAAAATACGAATGAAAAAAAATTGAAATAATTTTTATAATTATCGAGTTATCTGCCGAAGAAAAAGAAAAACTTGTATAATACGATTAAAACGAGTTATACTGGGAATTTATTTCCATCACAATGTCCAGTATACACGGTATGTGAATTTTCAACGCTAACGAAATTTTCTATTTTACGATTGACGGTTTTAAACAATATTTATATAAATATGTTATTAGTATAAAGTGCATTTAACTGATTCTTTTTAAAAAAAACACACACACAATTCTAAGTCGAAGAAGATTACTGGATTAACCAGATCGGCGAATATCGAAAGAGCTAAAGTTCTAAGCATGGGCGCAGTTTTTTTGTAACGCTTTACCGGAGAGTATAAAATTTAATCTTGAAAGTTTTAAGCGGATTATTATTAAGTTTACATTATTGGGTAGATAAACTATAAATTTGTGAACTGATTGCATTTACTTAAGTGTGATATTAACTGATAGATTTTATAACATTTGATCGTAGATTAATGCGATTCACGAGCGCATAAACGTGCGTGTGTGAATGATGTGTGTATATATTTTACTTTCGCGTATATACATATCGTTAGTATTTATGTATCGTGTATGTACATGCGTGTGTGTGTTTATCTATTATTAGGTAAATTTGTATTTTTTATAGGAGTTTATTTATTAGCGCGTTGTAAAGATTTTTAATTTAATTTGTACGGAATACGATGAAGGAATTTGTTAAGGAGTATTTTACGACTTTTCATTTATAAATTTCGTTTATCACGTTTGTAAAAGTTTCTATAAAATTTTTACTTCAATAAGTTTTGAATTTTTCCGGTTATTTATTACGGATATGCGCTTATAATTAGCTAAATTCGTTTTTCGTTCTATTTGGTCGTGTTTAGATTTTAATTGAAATAATTTGTTAAGGTGCATTTTACATAATTTTCGTTTCTGGTATCACGTTTATAAAATGTTGTAATTTTAGCACATAGTCGGTCTGTATATCGTATAATTGAAAATTGAATTGAATTATCGAAAATTATTTAATGAAAAGTGTTATTGTATAAAAAATAAATAACTAGGTATAAAATTTATAATTTTGTTGTGTCGAAATTTTATAATGTACGATTGAAAGGATTGAGCAATTTCAGTCGCGCATTATTAATATTTTTTTACAGAAAATCATACATTTCGGTGAATTAAATTAAAGAAAATGACTGGTGTAGATGAAAATGTAAAATAATATTCGAGACCGTTTTTCAGATAGATAATTTTTAACATATTATATAAATATTTTTAAAATTTAAACATTTAATGTCGACTAATTAATTTAATGTCGACTAAATGTCTCTTATTAAGAAATCATTAAAAGTTCGCGTGTACCGTGTAGGGGACAGAATGGAAATATAATTAAATATAATGACCGGAGTAGATTAAAATATAAAATAATATTCGACGTACTATACTGTTTTTTAGATATATAATTTTTTAATGTATTATATAAATATTTTTAGAAATGAATCATTTAATGAAATGTTTTTTATTACGAAATCGTAAATATGTACAAAAATTTCATATATCGTGTACAGGACAGATTGAAAGGGTTCATCGGTTTTTTGGATCAAAAACGCGTCAATTTTTAATTATTTCGGAAGCAAAAGGAAGAACTCGGATTAAAACTAGATTTTTTTAATTATTTAATTGCGTTTTTTTCATTATACCTCGAGAGGGTTCTAGATTCTGCGAGATTGACCAAAAACCTATATTTTTGTCGAAAAAAAAAAAACATTTCGATAAAAATAATTAGGAGTAAAATGTTTTTTTTTGTGCGGAAAGCAATATAGTTTTCGAGAAAATCAAAATTTTTAAAAATTAGATTTTAACTGTAAATTTCGATAGTGCCATCTCTGCAAATTATATTTATCACTGATTCAAGTAACTCGTTTTTCCTTTAATTCTACTTCTAACTAGCTAAAACAAACCTAACTTCATATCGCTTCTCAATTTGTTGGGCAAAACATTAAAATATAATTGTTATTATTGTATAAATTACGCGCTTATTTAGAGATATCCTGCATTATAAATTTGCGTTCGACAACCAGTCTTCTGCGCCTTCTTCTAGTGAGTGTAGCCCAATCAGTCCTTTATTAAAGCTATTTACTTTACACGAATTGATAAAGTGTGACATCGTTTGGATCTCGCCGCAGCTGCACAGCTCCGTTTCCGACAGTTTCCATTTGTTCATTAAATATTTGCAAGACCCTGGTTGGTTCTGACGCGATTTAAATTGCGGTTACTAAGCGTAGTGCTATGTTCAGTTGTGTATCGATCTTCTTAGCATGCGAGCTGGCCATCCAAACGGGGCAGCAATATTCTGCAGCTGAAAACACTAGTGCCAGTGTAACAGTCCTGATGAGTTTTGTCTCTGCTCCCCAAGCTGTACCTGCAAGGCGAGCGATAAGGTTTACTCTTGTCTTCACTTTTTGAGCTATTTTTTCGAAGTTCTCTTTGTATGTGAGAGTTCGATCAAGAACGACGCCTAGATATTTTGACGTTGGGTTAAAAGGTAAATCTTAAAATATAATATCTACTCTTATCAGCTAATATCTGATACACTTCAAACCTAACCTAGTGTCGCTTCTCGGGCTGTTAGACAAGATCCAAAAGTATCTGTTCTGATACATCTTGCAATGCAGAGTCAGTATATTAAATTAATTAGCGGTTTATGTAGTTTTTCTGGTGTGTTTAATGGGTGTGTGGCTGGTGAATGTGTTCAATGTATTTTTTTCTATATTTTACTTTTTTCTTTTAATTTTAATTGTATTATTTTATTTATAAGCCTACACTATAATTGGCTGTTAGCTGTTGCGTGGCTTCATTAAATAAATAAATAAATAAACTTGACAATATACATATATACGTTACCTATCATCGTTATATAATTTTAACTTTCCGTTACATTTTGTCGCATTTATAATCCTCTTCATTAATGCAATAATGTTATGCAATACATAATGTAAGTATAATAAATTAAAAGTACGGGCTGTTTCATAATTGACGTTAGTGAAAATGAGCAAATTATTAAAAATAGAAAGACGTAAAATTAATCATTAAAAATGTGATAATATATTTTGTCAAACCTCGTAGTTCGCGATAAAGGTTGAAAATGATATCCATCATTTTCCAAGCATAGTCGAACTCGTTTCAATTGATTGGAAAACACCTTTCTCAATTTCCCAACAGAAATTTGAGATATTTCATTCGATTTTTTTTTAAGCTCTTCGATATTTGCGATGTTTCATAAATTTTATTTTTTAGGTAACTCCAGAGGAAAAAATGTAAGGGAGTGAGATCGGGAGATCTAGGTGGCCAATGATGTTTCGCATTTTGTTAGGAGAATTTTTTGGAGACAGATTAGCATTCTTATATTGGATATTTTTCTTTTTCAGATTCGTTATCAATTTTTGTCGAATACCGTGCATATTCAAACGAACCATCATATCGTGTAAAGATGTTTAGAAGTTATGAGATATGATAAAATCGATTACTTTGGTAATATTCTTTCAACCTTTGGACGACGGACCATGCAGACAACCGACAATAACGAATTTAAAGACAGTCGATTTTTTCGGCATCTAAAATGAATTTGGATTTACCGTGAACATATCGATAATCTTAATAAAAATAAATTAGTCTTTCTAACAATTAGGTATTGGTAATGTGAGAAACAAAAATATCATATTGTATATTGAAATAAAAAATGTGAAATTATGAAATAGAATTTCAAATTTCAAATTTGAATTTATATAATTATAATTATAGTATTTCTTTATAATTTCCGCAGTCATTAAACTTCGTTAAATAATTATTATTTGAAAATTAAGTTTTGATCAAATATTTCCATCATCTATGATTTATAAAATGAAATTATCGCGGTCGAAAAAAAAATACGATCAATTTTATTTGAACGAAAAAAGAAGTTACAAAATCGCCATTTCGTGTATTTGGCAACGTTCATCTTTCGTCCGAATTATGAGATTACCATTAAAGAAAATTACCATCTCGATTAATCGGGAAAATTTGTTTGGAGGTACACTACTCCGTTTATACGGTAAATTACACGATGATAACGGTTGTTCGTTATATAGAACAGAAAAAGTTGAATAGTTTTCGTAATCGATGAAATATTTATGTTCGAGACAACTTATTAAAATTCAAATAGTCACCTCAGTTTGATCCTTACGATATTAGTGAATGTACATAACCTTCTGTTTAATCTATCATTAGTGAAACGAGTAATTAATTAATATCGTTAATTTACTCACCAGTATGAATAATCGAAAATTGACGAGGATAAATCTTCAAAACTATATAAATAACAAATCGACTGCTAATTTCCGGCTAATGTCCGCAGTTGTTATAATAAAAATATCCAGCGACTATTTCTATTATTTTCCTAAATCTAATCGTATTTCTTCTTAATATCGCCTTTTCTATATGCTCTATAATTTTCCAATAGCTTTTCCTTTTTTTTTTCTTTATTCAAAGATCGACCTTAGTAATTTTCCAATAGCTTTTTCTCTTCTTCTGAATCCAAACTGATGGCGTTACTTAATTTCCCTGCTTGTCTTATCCTTTTCGTTACAACTTTTATTATTATATTCGAATACACGCGGATATTACATTTCGAAATATTTTTTTGTACTTCGGTAATGTTTGTCTTATTTTGACAATTTTCACAAACAATTTACTATGTTAAACCTTTCATGCCTATTTTTTTTCTTTTTTTTCTTCTTCTTCTTCTTCTTCTTCTTCTTATCAGGTACTGACAATTTTATGTCATCAACCGGATGTTGTCTCTTGAGAACGCACTTGACTTCTTGAGAATATGCCCATTAGCAATGTCTCAATTTATTTTGAAATGGCTATAGGCTATATCCAATCCATCATCGTTCTTCTTTTCAATCTTTTGACCTTTGTTGGTTTCTTCAACAAACTATCTGCTAGTGGGTTTGTGTGGTCCTGTAGTCTCCATATATGTTTTTGAATCGCTTCTTGAATTACCTCGTCTATGTACTTTATATTTAGATCTACATGTAGCGTACGGTTTGAGACGTACCACGGTGCTCCTACAATAGCACGTAATACCCTGTTTTGATACGTCTGAATTTTGTTTACTTTGCTTTTGGACGCACAGCCCCACAGCTCCACTGCGTATAGCCATACAGGTTTTAATACTACGTTGTATAGTAGTAATTTGTTTAAAGTATGAAGTTGTGAATGTGGACCAAGCAAGCAGTACAGCTGTTTAGTTTTTATGTTCAACTCCGTTTTCTTCTCTCTAATATGCTGAGTCCATGTTAAAGTTTGGTCTAGGTGAACTCCTAGATATTTTACCGCTCGACTTTGTTCAATTTTCCTACCTTTGATAAAGATTTTATATCTGTTGCGAACAATTCTTCTTTTAGTAAATATAATGTGGGTACTCTTGGACTCGTTTATTGCCAATTTTCAATTTCATTGACTGCACTTTGCAATATTTTATTTGATGTTTGCGGAAGCTTATGTGAGGCCATTATTGCCGTGTCATCAGCAAATGTTGCTACACTCGCATTCCTTGGTACCGGTATGTCATAAGTGAATATCGAGTACAACAAGGGACCAAGCGCGCTTCCTTGGGGTACGCCCGATTTAATTTTTTGAATTTGAGATTGTTCATTACTTACTATGACTCGAAAGTATCTTTCGTCTAGATAAGATTTTATAATATTATAATATTGTACTGGCAGGGACCCTTTTACATTTGTATAGTAGACCAGTATATTTTCGGATACACTATTTTCTAGCTTGAAAATCTCGCAAACTATATATTTCCAATGTTGTCGATTAAAATTGTTTTTATAAATAATTTCTTCATAGTTTACTAATCATGAATGCCCATACTTTCGGAAATAATCGGAACACTTTTGATCATCTAAAGCCCTATCAAAAAAAAAACATATGTGACTCGGAGCGCACAAGAGAAACTTGACGACGTTTTACTAAATTCGCCACAGTTTTTTTTTTTTTAATTTTCACGCGTATATATATATATATATATATATATATATATATATATATAAACACACATACACCAATTAGAGCTGGCAAATTAATATTAATACAGACAAAACTAAAGCTATCTTTTTCAGTCGTACGCATCTAACACCAACTAACAGAATTCTCCTAGAGAATAAACTTATTAATTGGACTAATGAAATACGCTATCTCGATCGACGCCTAAATTTTAATCGACACTTATCTCATATTAATATTAACGCGAATAAAGCAATTTTCGCCATCTATCCAATCCTTCCTGAATTCTCATAATAAAATGAATCTTTATAAAACTCTTATACGCCCGGTAATAACTTACGCGTGCCCAGTATGGTGTTCTATCTCAAATTTTGCATATAAACAACTTCAATACAAAACAGGTGTCTCCGATGCATATTAAATAAGTCAACATACGAAAGAATCTCATTTATGCATGAAACTACTAATCTAACCTAACCTAAGGGATTATACATTAAACCTATCCGCTAAATTCTTCACTCGGTCCTCATCACACACTAATCTCCACACATTAGGCCTGTATTACGATTCAAGGCGACTAAAAACTATGTATAGGAAATACAAACATAGACGTCTACAACACAACCTATTATAAATTACTGGTTAATTAATTTTACTAACCATATAGTTTTAATTTATCTCTATATTAGAATCGGAGTTACCTTGTCGTAATTATCGTATATAGTAAATTATAATTAAATTACTTTAAGTATACTTACAGGTTTTATTGCTATTTTTTTTCTGTTAATTTTCATTATTTAATATAAAATAACGGAATGGCATATATATATATTGTTATAGCAGTTTACTGTTGTAATGTATTTTTTTCTTTCTACCGGTACACTGTAATCATTATCTGTATTATTTTGTAAATTTTTACTATGAAAATATATCGTTGTTTTGTTTTGTTTATATGTATATATATATATATATGTGTGTGTGTGTATATATATAAATATGTGTATATTTTTGTGTATATATATATATATACCATATATGCACATTACACGCATATATATCCGTCCATTATATCCACATGTGTGTGTGTGTGTATATATATAAATATGTATATATTGTTGTATATATATATATACCATATATGCACATTATATGCATATATATCCGTCCATTATCTCCACTAGCTTGCTCGTTTTGCGGATTAACTCCCCAAATATAACGCGCCAATAGAAGTTGTTTCATGTAAAAAAACAATGTCCTGAAAGGGCCAGTAGCAGATTCTTTTTGTTAAACGAATAGATCTTCTTTGTCTGTTTGTAATTACGTTATCGAGTTGTTTTAACGCCATTAAAAATCTTCTTTTATTCTTCTTCTTCGTTTATCGTCAATTCTTCTTAGGGGTCTTTCGCGTTATGTAGCGTCATTTCTATACTTGTCCATTTGTTTTCTCTATTCATTTGCTTTCTCTATTCACTTTCTTCCGTCATTTCTACGCAATTCTATTCCGTATTTCTTTATATCCTTTTTCCGCATTCAATTCGTTCTTATAAGTTAGTTTTTATATTATATCCGTCTTTACGGGCGATTTCCTTATTCTGCTTTTGTTTTTTATTCATTGTTTTTTCTTTCACGACTTTCATCTCGTCTCATTTCATTTATTTTAAATTTTTTTCCCCATTATTTCCTATTAATTATTTTAGTTTCTGTTTATACACATTTGTCCTCTTTCCGTTTAATTCAACTGGGCCCAATTTTCCTCGAATATATAGAAAAATCGTTTCCTATTTAATGTTAGTACGCAGTTTAATCTGTTTGAAATATGCGTGTCGTGCAGCCGATATAGAACATACGTGGACACCGTTTTAAATGAATCATGCAGAATGGTAACTGGATGTCTAAAGTCTTACAAATATAGAAAAAAAAATATATCAATTAGCCGGAATTGCATTACCGAACATACGGCAAGTAGTTGCATCAAATAGGGAAATATATGAAAAAACACATCCCATGCATGGCCAAAAGACTATCAAATGCGGACTTAAATCTCGGACAAACTGTCTAAAATGTACGGAAAGATTACACCAACAGAATGAAAACTGCACAAACGGCGAATGAGTAACACTAATGAATGTCTGCAGGAAAATCTAGCCAACGGGGAGCAGACCTCTGAATAGAATAAGGGCTAACGTAGAACGGTGCGAAGTTAACTTGCGAATACGAGAATACGATCATATTCGAAAATGCCCTGCATGTTCGACAAATTGTAACAAGATTGGTTTATACTTTGCAAATTGTAATGCTGGATGGAAAGTCTTATTGCTGTGGAAAAATTGATTGCGTTTTTTTTTCTTTTTAAATCGGTACTAGGATAATTTTTTGTATTCGAATATATATTAATAAAAAAATCGTAAATAAATATTGGCACATTTCATTTATAGTTCGTTTGTCTCGTAATCGTGTAATAATAATATCGGATTTACTAACAATTGTAGATCGATACGTTTTTTTAACATTTCTTTTCTGGTTTTTATTTAATTGACTTTTTCCAGTACGACCGAATATTTATATTATATATCATTTCTAATACAGCATTATTTTTCAGATAAATGTATCTCGTGTATTTAACATTAACAGCATGCTGCACAATTTAAATAAAGTTATTTCTTCTTTATATATGTATATTTATGTGTACGTGTTGCGTATGTATTTGTGTGGTTTGTATATATATATATATTTATACCAATAGGAAATAGCAATATAGAACAAGTCACCGAAGTTAAATATTTAGGTAAACTAATTTCATTTAAAAGCAAATTAACAGTCGAAATTAATAACGGGAAAAGTACCGGATGATGAAATCAATTTTTAAGAGCAATACTCCGTCCACTCTAAACAGCGTGGCGTTCAACAGCTGCCTGCTACCATCCTTAACTTACGGCACCCAAACATGGTCGATGACGCAAAGACAGGAAAATATTCTAAGAATCTGCCAAAACAACTTAGAAAGATCAATATTACAAATAAAGAAACTAGATAGAGGCAAATTAAAAACGATTAAGGAACAAGTGGGTGATAATAGGGATGCCATAACATCAATCCGCGCGCTGAAATGGAAGTGGGGAGGACATGTCATACAGAGATCAGCGGTGGACGAAGAAAGTAACGGAATGGTTCCTGGCGTACCGCAGGAAAAAAAGTCGCGACCGTTTACACGCTGGGATGGCGACTTCAAAAAAATTCCTCGGATCCAGAAGCGCTCTGTATAGGTTGACACAAAACAAACGCAACTGGGAAAAATTGAGAGAGACCTTCTGGTCGAAAGGGCCTAGTATGACTACATTCGAAATTGACTTTAGAAATTGATTTTAGCTGTAACAGATATTTATAAATTGTTAATTTAGTTATGCTAAATAAAGGTTATTATTATAATATAATTATCGAAATTTCTTCATTGTTTAATTTTGCACGCTAGTAAATTGTAAATAAGTTTATTTGACGACTAGTATCCGTTTAAAGAAAAATTCACATCATCCTTGTGACCTCAGAGAAATACACACACGCACCCTATATATATATATATATATATATATATATATATATATATATATATATATATATACTTGATTACTAAAAATAGTTAAAATCACTAAATTTATTTTTAATTATGCGAAGCTTTTCGGCATTTACGCCATTGTCAAGCTATATACCGTTAAAATTAATTAATATAAAATCATAACATATTAATTTAAAACTAAGTTTACAATTTTACACAAAAATGAATTATGAACCAATTCATTTTTGTGTAAAATTGTAAACTTAGTTTTAAATTAATATGTTATGATTTTATATTAATTAATTTTAACGGTATATAGCTTGACAATGGCGTAAATACCGAAAAGCTTCGCATAATTAAAAATAAATTTTGTGATTTTAACTATTTTTAGTAATCAAGTATAAATAAAAATCACTACATTCCACAATCAAAACTTTATATATATATATAATATATATATATATATATATATATATTATATATATATATATATATATATATATATATATATATATATATATATATATATATATATATATAACAGGCTTTAGGTTATTTATATCGGACGTATAGCAGAGGGAAATATAATAAAAAAATTAACTAAATCTAGTGTAATAATTTCTGTTGAAAACTGTTTTTATATTTTAGTTTCGTATAAATTCATTTCCAACATTTTCATTAATGTGTGTAAACATATACACTTATATATATATATATATATATACGCATACATGAATTTGTGTATATATTTAAAACCGGCTCTTTAATTTTTCTATAGTTATTCACATTATAATTTTTATAACGACATAAAAAACAATTTATATACACACTAGAGCGATATTGGAGAATAATCAGTTCGTTTTATACTTCCGAATAACTTTTCCAGAAAATCTATAAACTGTGAAATGTGGTCATTCGCAAAATGAAAAGATGGAACGAGATCAACGGCTGTATTTAATTTGATTGCGTTTTGTCGTCGGGAATTAAAATGATCTTTAACGGATTATTTATGTTTATATATATATATGTATATATATAAAATGGAGGGAAAATTATTGGACGCCAACATTGTAAAATTAACAGATTGCCCGGGTAGATAATGGTTATCGATATTTGCGATATTCGCATTTCAATAACCGTAAATTATTTTAAAATCTGAAATCGATATCTCTCTTGATATCTTCATCTTAAATAATTATTGTTGTTTGCTTCGAATATCATATTATAATTTTTATTTCTACCATCGTTATGATCATCATTATTATTATTATCATCACTATTACAATTATTTTTTTCAAAAGTCAATTGGAATGAATTTCGAAAAGTCTTTTATTCGCATTTTTATATTTTAATTAACGATCTCTGTCGTCTTGATTTCATCGATTGAAATAGGTTTTGTTTAAAATTATGCGACTACTTGAAATTACAAAGTTAGTTGATCTAAGAAATAACTGTCATTTTTTTATTTCCCTCTTCCTAAAAATCTGTCTCAGTTCATCTCGCCTCATTATATAAAAAAAAGTTTTGGTTAACTACAGTGTTAAGTAGTACGTCTGCGTGTGTGTACCGTCGTATATCCGTTTGTACGGGTTTTTGTGGTTTTTACGTGGAGTGTGTTAATGAAGATAAATTTTAACATCTGCCGTGTTAATGTAACTCGGGGAAAACGGAACTTATTTCGAAATAGTTCCTTTTTCACTTTTTTTTTTTTTAAAATTTATTTATTTCGTTCAATTTAATCTTTTAATAATATTAACACTTCTGATAGTTCTCAGAGGTGTGTAAATATTTTCGGTATTTCAACGGTTCCTTTTTCTTTACCGCCAAAGGTGTTATCGTTATTGCCGAACTATTTTAATGTACGATTTAAATTGAACAGTTTTTTTAATAATAATAATAATAATTTTCGATCGGTAAGATAAGAAAACAAAAATTGATTACGTCTTGCAGCGATACTGCCATTTGCCGTCACGTAGGCGTAAAAATCAGTTTTCGAACTTAGACGATTTTTTCGGGCTAATTAGTAAAATCCGCGTAAAATTTTCGAAAATAACCCGGATAAATTTCTCCTGCCTGAATTACGATGTACGATCAAAAATTTTATTACAAGTAGTCAAATGCAACTGTCGAAAGCGATTAAGTTTTCGCGGAATTGAACCTACTACGCAGGGGCGGATAGGCTCATAATCAGTCAACCGGGCAAAGCGCATACCTGCGCCAGTTTTCGGGACGTATTTTAAAAATTTACGGGGGGTGGGGTCGTGATTTTTTCTTCTAAAAAAATTTTATTTATTTATTTGAAAATACAACAATCAATTACATGAAATACAAATTAATAATTATTATCTATTACCTATAATTTGGAAAAAAACTTTGTTAAAAAAATAACGAAAAAATACGTTGGATTTTAGTTTACAATTAAAAAAAATGACCGATAAGTTCGGATTTTAGTCAAAATTAAAAAATAAAAACAAAACAATAAAAAACCTCGGCTTCTAGCTGAATAAATTAGATACCAAAGAATTACTGAAAAAATACAAACGGTACTTGAAGAAAGAACGTCAACTGTTTCGTTTAAAATTAAAGAGCAAACAAGGAATAAAAAAATGAGTTTTTCCGTTAAAAGTTTCGATTTTGCTGCGGTTAAATCAGTAATTTGATCGTTACTGATTTTTTCAAGAATGTCTTTCTCGATAGACATAAGCATAAAGCTAGAAAGTAACTCCTGCGACATTGTGCCACGTAATTGAAAATCTCCTTTCACAAGCATCTTGAGTAACGGATTGCGTAGCGAAATATTTATACGCCAAACCTATTTACTCCATTGGGTGTAGAAATCAGGCTATATTTTTCTACAGCACAATATGCAATTTTTGTAGTCAGATTTAACGGGAACCGCATATTTCAGGTTTAAAATGTTCGGAGTTCGATTTCGATTCGTCTTCTTCTTCTTCTTGATTAGTCAAGTCAAAATCTTCGTCCGGAAAATCAGGATCATTTAAATGTGAGACATTTTTTTTAAATTTTTCCAATTTTGAGCAAAATGGATTAATTCTTTTTTCAAATTTTGAGGAACGAAACGTGCTTCCACAGGGAAGCGTGTTGGCCCAAATGCTATTTAACATATACAGCAACGATCAACCGGTCGACGAGGAGACTCGACGGTTTTTGATCTCGCGGTGACCGCACAGGGCGGAACGTTCGCAGAAGTGCAGAAGAAACTACAAAAAGCACTCGATGGGCTAGATAAATATTATACTGAAAATGCATTTCGACTAAACCCAGCAAAAACGCAAACATAAACTGACATTACTTTGGCAGGGGAACCAACTTGAACACTGCAAAGAGCCAGAATACCTTGGAATCACCCTGGACCGTTCGTTAACTTTCCGGAAACACTGTGAGAATCTTAAAATGAAAGTTGAAGCTAGAAACAACTTACACAGCATGAGGAAACATGTATCTAGTTTATATGTATGCTAGGAGTCTGCTTTCTCTTGCAAAAGCCAGAATACTACCTATTGATTGAGGGTTGTTTGAGAGTATTTTGTGTATCGGGCCCTGTATTTTGTGTTTTATGGTGTTAGTGTTTGGCAGTTGTAGATTAAGTGTGTGACGGTTGATTCTGTTAAATGTCCGCATAGGGGGCAGTTTGTTGGTGGAGGGCTTTTGGTATACAGATAATTGTGTGATACGGCTGTATGACCCACACGTAGATGATTTAGGGTACCATATTCTTTTCTGCTTGTGCCATCTGGTGGAAGGTTCTATGGTTGATTTTATGCTCCTCAGGATGGTTGTTTGTGAGGTGCAGTCGATGGTCCGTTCCTGTTTAACTGTTGTTCATCAGTACGTGTGCTAATGTAGATGGAGGTGGTGAATATTTTGTGAATATTTTGGTACTAGTGAAAGTACTATAGACCGAGCTTCAAAGTCTACTTTATCACTACCGTGCATTCCAATGTGACTTAGGATCCACAGAACGCAGATTTCCCATGCTTCCTTATGTAGTATGTGTAGATTTTGTTGGATTTCTAATATTATGGTGTTCTTATTGTCTTGACGGCATATTAGTTGTAGAGAGGAGAGGGTGTTATAACCAATGCTTTTCGATGTGGAAGTATAGCTGATCTGATCTACTGAATACAGTACTCTGCATCCAATAATAACAATAAAAGCCTTTATTAGATACTTAGGAAATATAAATTTACTATAACTAAAACTAAAAGCTCATATTCTGAGTAAAGGCGTCCTTCAACCTTGCCCGTTTATGGTCGTGGGAAATTCTCTCGTATTGCTTATTATATATAAAATTAGTTATCCCGTCATCCCACCTCGAAATTTTCTTCTTTTATCTGCAATATACCAACTTTTAATTTCATTAGTCCGTCGATTATCCGTCAATCTCACAACATATTCAGCACAACCCCCATTTTTCCTCTTGCATTCATGAATAAAATTTACCGCATTTTTAAATTGTCCTCTGATAATTATATTTCTGATTCTGCTCTTTCGTCGAACATTTAACATGTTTAAACCCTATTCTGATTATTCTCTATTTTTTTCTCTTCCATTTTAGCTGTACACCACACGTTTGAGAGCCACATGTCAGCGTTGGAACGACACAACTATTGAATACTTCACTTTTCGCTCTAATTTCGAATCAACCTTTAAATATACGTTTTAGAGACCAATACTTTTTTCAAGCTAAAGATATTCTTCTACGCACTTCTCCTTTAGTTATATTTCTCAAATCTAGTCTTTGTCCGAAATAAGCTATTTCATCTACGTTATCAATTTTTAGGTCGTCTACTTCAATTATTATTTTCTCGCTTATGTTCGTAATGATTTTTGTTTTTTCTATTTTCATATATATGTAAATCAGCTTCTTTCTAGCTCCGCAATCACTTCTTTTTGCTCAACTAAATTTTCCCTACCAATACTACATCATCCGCAAAACGTAGATTATTCAGAAATTCTCCATTCACATTAATGCCCCTTTGTTCTCAATCCAGTTTCCTAAATACTTCTTCCACGGCACAAATAAATAATAATTATGATAGCGGGATCACCTTGTTTTACCCCTTTTCTGATACAAAAGTACTTTCCCGTTCTTGTTCTTTCTGTGAGTATACGTTTGTGTACAATGTTTGCTATTATCTTCCGATAAATACCCGGAACCCGCTTCTAATACAAATTTATGTTTCACGGAATCAAACGCCTTAGGGTAGTCTGCAAATATTACTTACTGTCTGGTATCTCGTTTACGTACCACGCTGTTACTGGTATTCTAATCATTACGATTATAGATAACACCGATAACATGTCCGTCACCGTTAAAACCGAACTCCCGCTAGAAATATAATGAATGATAAATGTAAAATGACAAAAGAGCAATTTTCAACGTATTTTACGATTTACCTACGGATAATATTAAAGATATATTTAATTTACCCGCTAATATCAAAATGGAAGTCACACGCTTGTTCCGTTATGCCACAGATGTCAATTTTTTAAGAGACATACTAGACCCGATATGTGTGTGTTAAATGTAACGGGAACCTGTAATTTACTGAAACGTCCATTTCCCCAGTCAACCATCTATAATTTTCATTTGTCAATTTGTGCGTCGTTTTTGCCAGTTAGTGCCGTTGTTAGCTTCGTTTGTGTCATTCCAGTTACCGAGATATTTAAAAAACAAGTTATGAACCGAGGCAATGCCCTCATTGCGAATTTTAATTTAAAAATCGTTTGTGCCGTTAGTATTACATTTGTGCTGGTTTGTGCCGTTATTACTTTCGTTTTTAAAATATTAGCCCTCAAAGTTGGGCCCTCAGTAACCCATTTCGAATTTGGTCTGAAAATTTGTGTGTCGTTTGTGCTGGTTTGTCCCGTTGTTAGTTTCGTTTTTGCCGTTTTTCCCGAGATGTTTAAAAAAACAAATTAGAGAAAAAAAATTAAAGACCCACCCATTTCCAACTTGAGCGCTAAATTTTTACTACGGCCTTGTTGATTTGCGTTGTCTTTAATCGTATATCACTAGTGTTCGTCTTCAGATGTATAGAAACTTAATTATGTTAGGTCCATTTTTAAACATCGATATTAAATATTTTGTGTATTCTATTCGTATCGAAGTTTACGCTTATTTATATTTCCGAGATATTTAAAAAATAAAGTTGATCTCTAATTTTGGGAATTTTTCTATTAAATTTTTTGTTCATTTTATATTTCTGTTGGTTAAAATAAGTTTAAAATAAATGTCAAAGTTAACGAAATAAAGATACAGAGTGACGCAAATTAATTCGCATATTTTTATACTCTTAGAAACAGGTTTTCTACAGGGTATATATATTTTTTTTTATGTTGATGAAACTGTATGCATCGAAAGTATGATGTATTAATATGAAAAATTATTGTGTATGCGTATATGTATGTGTGAATTATTAGGTTTTTTAGTTTCACGATCGCTATAATAACAGAATTGCATACAGACGAAAATGTGTAAAATTCTATAAAACAACTTTTTTCTTTTGGTAGGAAGGTCAGCAGTCACGATAGTGAATATTTTCAAAAACAGATTCGTGTAGAACTATTTAGATTAGAAGTATTAATTAGATTACAGATGAAATTTTTAGAAAAAAAATAGTCTAGCATTTTTATTATAAATGTCGCTGACGTTAGCCGGAAGCTAGCAGTCGATTTGTTATTTTGATTTTTCAGTTCATCCTAAAAAGTGTGATAAGTAAACAGTTTTGAAGATCATATTTTTTATCCTCTTAAATTTTACTTATCCATACTGGTAAGTGAGTAAATTAATGCAATTAATTATGCTTGTTTAATTATTCAGTAATAATAGATTAAATAAAAGATTTTACCGATATTACCAGGGCCAAATTGAGGTGATCATTTGAATTTTAATAAGTTGTCTCGAACATCGTAAAGAAGCCTTGAAATTTATAACGTATGGTGATGTAGTATCACTTAATGCCTGAAGAATTATAAAATGTTAGAATCTGTCGAAAAAAACGTTTTCATGAACATACAGTCTTGTCAGTTGTAGAATTAAAACAGTGTGACGAAGCGATTCGGGATTTAGGTTATGACCTATTTTATGTTCGTTATTGCGCATATAATTAAACCGTATATATATAATATATATATATATATATATATATATATTGTAGAAACGCACAAGATCCTCGTATTTCTGTTGAGGCTACTGACGGTATAGTCAAACGTGTTACATTAATTTGTGTCCGGAAACAGACCATTTTTTTTTATATCAAATAGCTATGCATGATAACCAATTTCGAATGTATTTTAATCAATAGTTTCTCTGAAACCAAAGATTAATTCATTGGGCGAATCTACGTTTTGTGAAATTGCTAAAATGCAGCTTAGAAGTAAAATTGTTCATCGTGATTTTTTATTTGAAGTGAACTTTGAAGAAAGTGAACCGAATGATAAAAACAGCGAATAAACGTTTTATTCAACAGAAACGGTTGAAATATTTGATGATATGCGACAAAATTTTTAAAATAAATATAAGAGTGATGTATGCTTATTTTAATTTGATAATTTCAGAAAAAAGTACTCGAATTTTGTCGTTTATTAACAGAGTGGTC
This sequence comes from Coronaproctus castanopsis, assembly GCA_032883995.1. NCBI lineage: Eukaryota > Metazoa > Arthropoda > Insecta > Hemiptera > Monophlebidae > Coronaproctus > Coronaproctus castanopsis. The sequence goes on from CM065052.1 coordinate 162,104,521, forward strand.
GGAAATTATGGTGTCTATTTCTAAGTTAGGCTGAAACATCACCATATTCAGAAAGCTTGTTTAATGTTTTGAAAACGCGTGTATCTCAACAAAAAAAAAACAATTGCCTGTAAGGCTACGTGATTATTTAATTACCCATATTGAAAGTGTCGTTGGATTTACCCCCTATTATTTAATGAAAACTAGCTGATATGAACGAGAATGATACAAATAATAATTATAACAAAAAGATAACTAAAAACCGAGAATAACAATAATAATAATAATACTAGTTGTTATCGAATATGCTGGAAAAGATTGGCAATTAGGAAATCAGAAAAACGAAATTACCGGTAAGGGAGAACAAAATTATTTCGAAGCCGATCCTTAATTTCGCATATTAACGATGAAATTAAAAATAAAAGTACAGTAACTGGTACGTAAAAAATTGATAATTCTTGTCGGTTGTATTCATGTTAACGAGAGGAAATTATTATTGCTTAAATACATGCGCATTTGACACTATCGTGCAGATAACAACGGGTATATTCATCGACGAACATAAATATACAGGTCACCTATTTCGAACTGATTAAAAATCATCTAAGGGAAATCGTTCAAACATATAAGAAAATAACGAATGACTGGTTGCCTAACTGCAGATTGCAGTTGTACGACTGATCGCTTTTTTTTTTTTGTAAAATTGTTTAGTCTACATCGTCTGAAGAAGAACAAAAATGCGAAAATTGGAATAAAAAATTCGTTCGTGCATGCCATACTATTATTGCGAGCATTCCGACACGTGATTTACAGTTTCTGCAAGATGTACTGCCGTCGAGTATCAGCAGTCTTGTTAACTGCAAACAACGCGCTACGACAATTATAGATAATACCGGCCAAATAGGAATACATATTTTTATCGAAGTTACTTTCTTTATAGACGGGCTTACTTCGGTTCAGATACAAAATTTAGCGATATTTTATTAAAGAACATTATCATTTACGGGGCAATGTTAGTTCTAGCACCCAAAAATCTAATAATACAATATATTACCAAACTATATATAGAGATAGGAAAAATTTGATGATATATAACTTTCGTAAGTCGCTCGATAATCACGTTTCGTAAACTGGCAATTTTTTATATACGTTGTAAAATTAAGACCTGCTCATAATATGATAACTGCAATATTTCTCCTATTTTACGTGATATTTTTAAAAATTAGGTTATCAAAAACTTCTAGATAGATATATTTTATGTATCATTCGTGTTTATGTACTTTTCCATTTATTAGATAGTTGTATTTTAAGTTAACGAGTTCATGAAATTTTTTGAAATATTAACATAAATTACGTTTTAAAAAGAAACACAGCTTGTTTCAATTTCTTTAATTATTTTCCCGTAACTTCGCGCGAATAATGAATAAAATTGTGATCGTTGCATAAAGTAAATATGATTTCAGTATAAATATTGCAAATCTATTCATTATCTCTAGTACGGCATCGGTTTGATCATATAGGCGTTACTGTTAGCGAGACATACCTGATAATATGTTTGATTACGGACCGAGTAATACGCTAAAAGACACGCAAGAAGACTCTTAACACTCTTGCTAGAGGATTGCTTGATAACAGCGCTGGTGACATGAGGAGACTGAAACGTCAGAAACTGCAAGATCTCGTTTAGAGTCTAATCGGGTAGGTATCGTTGGATACTTGCCCCCTCATGTTCAATTCTCTTAAACGTATAAATATCCTTGGTGGACAGCTGGCAGTATTGAAAAAAAAAAAATCGTTATTACGGAGTACGTTATCTCAACAATTAACGGTATGAAGAATATTTAGAAAAACGTGTCTGAAAATAAAAAATATCGGACACAATTCAAAATAAAAAACTACGTAAATTTGAAAATATGTAACCAGCATCGATATCGCGAACGGCGCTAGTATTTTCATTTTAAAATGGATGCTCGAACATGCGTCTTCTAACATCGTAGTTCAAAAGTATCGAGCATGAAAGTGAACAAATAAAAAATGGCGCAAATTGACGTAAACATCGCCAAAATTTTCGGTGAAAATTGTCAAATTGGTTTAAAATGAATATCTCGGGAATGGAAATAGGGCGTAACTGAAAACGGTAACAATTGACACAAAAAAAAATTAATACTGTCGTTTAAAAATAGACCTAACTAACACAGTTTAGTTTCTATACATCTAAAGACAATCACTAATGATATCAAATTGAAAACAATTCGAATTAATAGAGCTACAGCAAACTTGGAAATGGGAGGGTCTTCAGAATTTTTCCGTTTTATTTTTAAACATCGCAGGAAAATGATGACACAAATGAAACTAACAACGGTACAAACCAACACAAAAGACGAACAAACTTTTAAATAAAAATAATGCGGTGCTGGGGTTTGACCCCCCCATAATATTTTGAAAACGAAACTAGCACAAACGAAATACTAACGGCGCAAATCATTTTGAAATCAAAATTGCAAAAGGTGAGTGTTGTCTTCCTCAATTTGTTTTTTTAAATATCTCGCTAAATGGAATGGCCACAAACAAAACTAACAACGCACAAACAGAACACAAATTTTCAGATGGAAATTCGAAACGGAGAGATGAGAAAAATGGACTTTTTACAAAACAACGTTCTCGAAGTTGTATTTATGGAACCTACACCGGAGATACGTGACTTGTTGTTACAATTGGTATTTTCACGATTAATACCCAGGTAAATTCGAAATTTCGTTTCATTATTGTAAATGCAAGGAAAGTAGATAATTTCAACCGTGCAAGAAATATACATTACTGGGGTGAATTTCGTGAGTGATTAAACGAGAAAAGTATACTCGACGAATATTTTCCGCTCTATAGCGTGTAAATCAACAGTCAAAAGTAAAACACTAGTTCTTCTTCTTCGTGCGTCACAACTCGGAGCTATGGCGATCAGTGGACAGTTAAAACTTGCGTTCTCTTGCTCCATGGATAAGATCTTGGATAGAGCTGGTACTGGTCCAGTTCTTGATGTTTCGTATCTAGTCTGTTCTTCGTCTTCCTGCACTTCTTTTTCCGTCAGTCTGTAAATCAATAGTCAAAACAGGTCTAAATAATATAATTAACATCATTCACGGTATATCGCCGTATTGGTGAAAAAAATAACAAAAGAAACAAGACGCGAGAAAAAATATAGAAAAAAAATCCAAGCAGTTGGGGAATTTAATTACAGCGCTATTTGCGAAAGATTTATCTCCTATAAATTTATCGATTTTAACACGTCATATTCCACCTACGCATAAACCAGACAACACCGGCGCCAAAAATGATAAAGTGGAATTGTTTCGCTCATTAATTTTCAAGGTGTTCAAAACTAAACTGCCTTACTTGCCTCGGGACTAACTGCAAACGCCTGATCATGAATTAGTGGTCGTTAGATGTTGAATATCGTCGGTGAATGTCGACAAATAAAAATGTGTGAGAATTTCCAGCGTATTAAGAAGTGCGAGAATGAAAGTTAATTAAAGAAGAATATAAGAACAGAATAATACATAGTAATAACGCGCAGGATAAAGGCACGCGTATAAATCTAGAAGGAGATTTCTTTGGTACGGACGTCAATTTGGAAAAAACGAAAATAAGAAAATTTACAAAGTATCCGATAGGGAGGTAAGACGAAAACTGGGACACAAAATTAAAGCATCAGCGGAGTAAAACGTAACATTAGAGTAAGCGAAATAATCTTTAATTATCGGAAATGAATATATAATGCTATATTACGACGCAGATGATGAAGTATACGACAGTGAATGAACAAACTTATTTAAAATGTAGACGCTAAATATAGCTAATTCCAGCGATGAAAAATGAATAAAGAAGTATTATCGGAAAAACTGAATGAATAAATTGTATCAAGTGGATTCAAATAAGAAAAATGACGCTCGTATACAGATAAATTAAAAGAAAGACTCCTCGCAGAAGGAAAAAGAGAAGGTTAGAAGTATGGGAAAGGTGAACATTTCGACGATTTTACGTATAACACTTGTTCGGTATATCTCAAAACACTTCCGATCGTAGATAATTGTTTCAATTATCGCCAAAATGAAAATATTATAATGAAAACTGTCGCAGAAAAATTTACTAATACTTTATGTATATTTCATATTTTGTACGTACGAGTATATTTATTTGTTTATTTAAAAATGACTAGATCCATTAAATTTAATCATGTCATTCAGTCTAATCGAAACACATTATATATATATATATTTTTTTTTTAATGGGGGTGCCTTTACAGCCTACCCAACGTGATACTATGGGGACTATCTACATCTTAATTAAGCATGCTGACTTCTCTAAAAACGTCGCTATATGGGGGAACAATTGTAGGTTATCCAGATGTAAAAGGGACGATACATTATACGGAGGTGTAATACTCGAAGAACGTAATAAGGTAAAGCTCCGAACGCAACGGTGCTACAGCTGAACATTCAAAAAAGACATGATCGGGGCTGCAGACTACCTGTTCAGAATGGAGGGGACAGAACGGACTTTCTCTAAGCTGATACGGAAAAGACGGTCAGGCAACAAATGATGTCCAAATCGCAATCTACTGATGAGTACAATTCTCTTACGACTAATCTTTTTAAAAAGATACAACCACGGGAGTTTGGGAAGAGACGGCTGGAGGTGATAGTAATAAGTCAGAGGTGATTGACTAATGCTCTTAGTGTACGTTAGCTCCCATTGATCCCTATGCTCTATCTGAATAAAGTGAATGATATCTTTGTGAGTTATTAAGGAGACCTCTACACCACTAGACGACGCGTCTTTAGCCAATGAGTTAACACATTCGTTGTCTGGAATACCTCTATGACCCGGTATCCACAAGAAAGACACAGATATTCCCACACGTTCCAAATTATTAAAGTTTAGCAAAACTAAATCAATTAATGTATCTGACACGCTACGTTTATTGTCTATAGCCGTCACCACGCTTTTGGAATCGGTAATAATTAAGTCCGCTAGAATTGACAAGGCTTGTAGTACTGCTACACATTCTGCAGTAAATACTGAACATTCTTGGCATAATTTGTACATGTTACTAATATTGAGAGCTGGAATGAACACTGCTGCTCCCGTTCCTCGAGTTGACTTGGATCCATCCGTGTAAACAAGGATGTGTAGTGCGAACATTTCTGAGATAATACTATTGAAAGTGGCACGGATTAGTGTAGGAGGATACAGACTACAATTTTCAGGGAAAAAGGATGAATTTTGTTTGTTGAAGAAGTAAAAATATGGTACCATAAATTGAAAAGGAGCTTGCATGCACGTGAGACGTGCATGAAACTCATCCAACCTTGTTATAACGGAACAGAGCCGGGGCATTTTTCTATTTGAAAAACGCCAGTTAGAATGGATATGACTGAACATGTTAAACAAAGGGAAGCGATCATTATTCATTCTATGTATCAACAGTTTCAGGGCTAAATAACTCCGTCTAAGTTGTAAGGGTGGAACTTTGCACTCTGCCATTAGTGCTGATACCGGAGTGCTTTTAACACCACCAATACACAGCCTAATGCATTCATTTTGCACACGATCCAACTTGCCTAACAACACTGTTGACGCGGTTCCATAGAACATGGAACCATATTCCAGTTTAGATCGGATTAGTGATTTGAAGAGTAGTAATAGAATAAAAGGGTCACCACCCCATCGTGTATTATGCAAAATACGTAAAATGTTAATAGTGCGATTGATAGTTATTAATAGTTTATCAATATGTGGGCGCCATGTCAATCGAGAATCCAGAATAATTCCTAAATAGCGAAATGATGAGCAGAAAGGAATAGCGACCCTTTCCGTTATAATGGAAAGGTCATTTGGGTCATATCGGCGATATGAAAAAACTACTGCCGCACACTTTTCAACACTAAGGTTTAACTTTAAGTCAGAAAAACAATGTTCTATTGTAGCAACATCAGCATTAATACTGGACATGGCAACAGAAAAGCTCGAATTTGATGTAAACACAGCGATATCATCTGCATAGAGTAATATCCTAGAGCGCATGTGGAGCTGCGACAAATTCAAAATATAAAGATTAAAAAGGATCGGGCTTAGAGAAGACCCCTCGGGTAAACCTTTGTATACTGTACGTTGATAATTAACGAACCTTGTACTTAATGATATACAACGCTGCAGAAATAATCTACAAATAAAGTGGCAACAGTGGTCAGGAACACCTATGGATAATAACTTACACTGCAAGGTAGGCAAATGGACACTACCATAAGCATCCATTATATCTAGAAAAACAGTAATGTTAAAATGTTTTTCAATAAGACTATTGTATATATTGCCTAGCAGGTCACCCACGCAGTCCAAAGTGCTCGTATTACTGCGGAAGCCGTACATATTAGGAGGAAGGATTTGATTGTGTTCTAACCACCAATTAAGACGTAACGTTAAAACTGATTCACATATCTTCCTGAAACAAGAGACCAAAGAAATAGGTCGAAATTTTCCATTTTTCTTAGGAATGGGAACAACAACAAATACTATCCAAGAATTGGGGATCATTTGGACTGCCAAACTTTATTAAGAATGTCCACAAAGATTGTGAAAAGTGGTTAGAAGGCCTACTGAGAGGTTGCATGACCTCTTCCAGTTCAGGTACATGAGAAGGGGCCATTGTTTCGATGAAGGAATACATATTATCATCACTTAATTGATTAACCCGGCTATAGGTGGAACATCTGAAGGCTTTTGATAACCCCACACCTTTGAAATTGGGGTTTGCCGATTAAACTGTGTACAAAGCTGTTGCCATGCTTTCCTTTTTGCCAGTTTAAATTCACGCTTGGCTAACGCGTTAGCTTTCCTCCAATGTAGGTAATTTTCAATAGTGCTATTACTTCTATATTGTAGAAAGGCTTTTCTTCTATCCCATGCAACACGTTGACAGGAATCTGACCACCAAAGGTTTGAGTTGCATTTATATTTCTTATTAGATATATTATGATGTAGTGGTGGTGTTGAGATAGAGAGAGCATCACTGATAGTTTTATAGAACATTTCAAAATGAATTCTCGGGTCAGTTTCACTGCATATGGTGAAATCAGTCATCTGAAGATGATCTGAGAACTGATTCCAGTTAGTACGTTTATAATTCCACTTAGGTGTTGAGGAGGGTCCTAGAACCTTGTGATCGTACCCGCCATTTATATTTATTTGGGTGAGTATGGGGCAATGGTCACCTCCTGCGGTGTCTGATATGTTCTTCCAATAAGCTAGGAAACCTAATGAAGGCGAGCAAAACGTTAAATCTAATGGGTTAGCTGCAGTTCCAGGCCTGCCAAAATGAGTAGGGCTGCCGTCATTTAATATACAACAGTCTGCTTCTAGGAAAGCATCATACACTATTTGCCCTAAGTAATTATTTGTGTGACCACCCCAAGCAACATTGCAGGCATTCCAGTCGTCACCAATGATATATGGGTTTCCTAGTGAAGTAAAAATGTTTAGGAATGGAGACGTATTGGGTCGGAAAGAAGGTTTAACATATATGCTATAAACAAATATAGAAAATGACAAACTTATGGAAATCTTAGCGCCTACCAACTGTATGCAGTTAGAGATATCTTCCGGTAAGTTACAGGAAACAAGAACAGAAGGGATGTTATCACGCACTAAAATTGCAGCTCCGCCATATCCATCTGCCCTGTCGTCTCGATAAACAGTAAAATTATTATAAGAATATTGTTCATTGGGATCAAGCCATGTCTCTGAGAGCAGCACTATATCAGCTTCAAAATCATCGATTAATTTTTCAAGGCTGCCACAGTTATATTTCAGGCTGTGGCAGTTCCATTGCAAAATATTAAGAGGTTTCATGATTATGTTCTTCGTATGCTCGACAATTCCTTTTTATTAGAAGTAAAGTCTTTTCGCATTGCATGATCGACAAGCCCTCCTTAAGAGGTGATGTCTTTTCACATATGAACGTGAAGAAGGTTGCTTGCTTGCAGATGGCATTGATGTAATTGTTATTATTATATACAAACATACGCATATACACATTTGCGCGCGTACACACACACACACAAAACAAATAAACAAAAAAAAAAATTATGAGTGACAAAGCAGCTGAATAATGGCTTCGAGCTTATGCTCTAAATGCGGAATTTGGAACTGTTGGAGCGTAGATAGTAGTGCGGGCACAAGTGAATCAGAAGGAAGAGGAAAAGGTGTAATGGAAGGCCAAAGAAGGATGATGACTATTTTGATTTTCAATGAGTTGTTGCCCCCATAGGATTTGGAGATATGAGTTTGTCATTATTGGAATTAATTAAGGAGGGTGAGGAATTAACAGTAATATTCCCCTCCTGTAAGTACACTGGTCTTGTTCTTACATTAAGAGCTAGGTTTGAAAAATACTTATTGCCCCACACATTGGATTTATTACTTATATTTTTATTACCGCTACTAGTAATATTACCATTATTACTATTATTTCGGTTATAATTACCATTACTGTAGTGGCGACCGGAAGGACCTGAGTCATTGCTGCTTCTTCTTCGTTTAAATGAACTAGATCTGGATCGTAATTCAGGAAAATTTTGATTATTTGTAATTTCAGAAAATGAAAAACACCGCCCCTTTATTAAGTAATTTTGCCTCGGAAAATGATACATTTTCTGTTGCCATAATTTTTTGAATTTTAATCTGTTCTTGATAAAATGGGCAGATACGATCAAAGGCGGAATGATTACCCTTACACCTAGTGCAGAATAAAGAAGAGGGAGGGCTTTCACGACTTGTTTGGCACTCTGAAGACTTGTGGTTTGAGGGACAAAAGGCGCAATTAGGTTTACTACGGCAAAGCTTACTGATATGTCCAAATCTGAGACAATTATTACACATTTTAGGTCTCCTGATACTAGGCTCGACTCTGCAAGAATAATAATCAAAGAACCGAACTGACTCAGGCAGTATATTTCCACGGAATTCTATTTCAATTAATGGGATCGGGGAGAAAGAACCATCATGATTCCTTTTATTTAGTCTACGAATATCTTCAATTTTAGAGCTTGCAGTGCAAGAAGCAGTAAGTTCCTCAATTGAAAGATTGGTTGGGACGTCTCTCACAATGCCAAAACGGAAAAGCAACGTTTGCGGGATAAAACAACGAATATTGAGCTGCTTATGAATATTCTCTGATAGCAAAAACATATTCGCCTCGATAATCGTGTTAAAAACTAATCTAACTTGATTTTTGCCACTCCTAGTCATAGATTTCAAGTCCTTTACTTTATTATGCAATAATTTTGCTAAAAACATAGGGTGTAGGTTTCCTATGTTGTTAATGTTTCCCTCTATCAGAACAACAGCCAAGCCCTGAAAATCATTCGGGAAAACACGTACAGACGGGGACGACATTGAAATTTCTACTGAAGAATTACGTGTATTGTACAAAACGTCTGAAATAATCTGTAAATTTGGTTCTACTCGACTATTATTACGGACTGTTGTAATTTCATCCATAACGGTATCGGAAGAATCGCTAAATTTCACGAAATTATTTCGTTCACTAACGTTACTAATATTACTACCACTAGTACTCGTATGAACAATCACCAATATTATCATTACTATTTGCATCGTTATTATTATTAATACTTTGATTACTACTACTATTTCTGTTATTACCATTATTATTGTGACTATTACTACCAGCATTATTATTATTCCTATTTTTATTATTGCTATTATCATTATTACTACTACTATTACTATTACTATTATTATTATTGCTAGTGTTATCGTTAACATTATTATTATTATTACTACCGCCGCTATTCTTATTATTATTACGTGCATTAGTACCGCTACGTCGAGCGGTAAGAATAACAATTCTTCGCTTTCTTCTCGACCTCGAAAATTACCGAAATATACAATTGACGAATAAACGATATCGAACACAGAAAGTTAAACAACTTCACTAAACAGCCGCAACATTATACATACGCAACAAACATAATTACGAACCTAAACCATATACAAATTATATCTATACTTCTATAATATATAAAACAGTAGTGCCTGTGATTTGCGAATATTTTCATTATAATCACTGCATTCGGCTATTTTTATCACGCATAAACAGAAAATATATATTTTTTTAATTTTCGTCTATCTGTCTATAACTCAAAAACTTAATGCAATAATGATGAATTCGCACAACTTGTAGCATATATTATCGGATTTGTTCTAAAAAGTAGGTAAATCGTTTAAAATTTAACTCGTTTTGTACCTTCACTACCAACACCCGAAATACAAAACCATGTTTTATTGCGTTAGGGTTGTGTCCGAAATAACGGACGGATATACATATAATAATAATAATATCGTTTTGGTATTGTAAGGGACGTTCCGATCGACCTTACAATCGATGAACTTACCAACGAAATCGAGACGATTCTTTTTCTCCAATTTCACTTACTGAGATAAAGTTCCGCGGCAATTTATTACCCGATTCTGTTCGTTTCTTCGATTATTACTCGTGTAAAGTTGAACGTAGCATTAGAAGCTTCGCCGGAAAATTCATCCGATCAAATCGGCATATCAACTTATACAATAATACAAAATATCCCTGCTATTACCTGCGATTGATTTAAACGTCCGTATCGATATCTCGTTAACCAGAAACAACAAGAATAATTTTTGTGTCGAAATTTTATAATGTACGACTGAAAAGTTTATAAATCGCATTGAAACAGTCTTGAACGACCTTCATTTAGTTGAGTTTGTTTTTACAAATTGTTTTAATCATCATCGTCATAATTTCTCAATTTTGTTAAGATTGGTGGACAGCTAATTTGAAATGTTAGAATTCTGTGGATAGCGCCATTTTCTTCATGTTACTATATTCTTCTGTTGCTTGGGCACCGTGTTCTATTCGTTTGATATATTTCATTTTTGGCCTTCCTCTTGATCATTTCCCTTCTATGGTGCTTTCAAATATTTCTGTTACATGTTCATCGGTATATATGAGAATATAGCCTATCCGGTCGTCTGTACTTTTAATTTTCCCAATAAGCTTCTATTTTTTCTGTTTAATCTGAAAACTTCTTTATTGCTAATTTTATCTGTCCATGTTATTCTTTCCATTCTAACACCGGGTTTCGAGCGCCTTCAACTGGCTTTGCGTCTTTTTATCTATCGTCCAAGCCTTCCGAACCATAAAGTAAAACGTTCCGTACTGTTTTGATCATTTTCTTCTTAACTTTTACATTCGCGTGTCTTGATGTTAAATCGTTTCTTTTTCACAAATGCCAATAATCCTATTCTTTCTTTTCTTTATACACCTTTCATCGTTTCTTATTGTTTTCCCCCGATATCTGTGTCTTTTTATTTGTTTTATTAACGCTCCACCTCCATTTTTATGCTTATTTTCGAATTTATTCCTTTTTTTTTATAACGGTTTTCTTTTTTTTGTTTATCTTCGTGTTTTAGGCGTTTCAAATTAGATCGATTTAATTTAGAGGCATCGTTCAAGGTCTCATTTTCAAACTAGCATAGCAATATCGTCTGCAAACACGACGATTACAATAAAATATACCATATTTAGGCCATTTGGTTAGGACATCACAAATTTCACGATTTAGATTATAATGTTTGTTTATGTACCGAGCTAGGCTCTGGGAATACTTTTGTATTTTTCTATAGATTATCCCGAGTCCGTAAATTATTTCATAAATTATATTCTTTTACCTAACTTTATTATGCTGCACTGTATATAATTTTTTTTTTTTAAATGTGTATTTTAATCTTGAACTAATGTTTACATATACATATGACTAATTAGTAATTGAACACGTATATAATATTAGTTCATTAACTAATTTCTATTATTTATATACGTAAGTATCGATTACATAACTAAATTGCTTGGCTTTAAAGTTTCTAACATATGCTAGGCTAGTGTGTCGAGTAAATGAGCTGCCTTAATATTCTGATGTTTATCGCATTTCCCACATGGCGGGAAAGTCACAAATAAACTGGTCTACCCAGTTCAGATTCAAATCTGCATGCAGATGCTTGTTTCTTCGATACCAACATGCATTAGCAATGGCACGAATAACTTTATGTGCGTTTTTCAGTTAGCAGACTTTGAAGTTAAATCCCATAGATCCAGATTAGGGTTTTTGATAATCGACTGGTAAAGTAGTCGTTTACTGTAGAAATCGGAATTTCTTCATAACACCATCACACTTGACGAACTTTAAGTCGGATTTGTTCTACTTTTTACCTAACGTGATGCTTACACGTTAGACGGGGATCGAGATGCAGTTCAATGCTGATTATCGATGTAAAAGTTAAAATCTAAAATATCAAGTTATCATTTATATACGAGCAATATAACGGTCGCGTTAAAGCGATGAATATTTGAGTTTCAAAATTAAGATTCCATCTCACTCGGCAAACAGAAGAAGAGATGATGTTGTACTTGCTAGGTCATACTAATATCTCACACAGCTATATCCTACAAAATCTACAAAATCTCCCTCCTACTCTTTGTCCAACCTGTAATGTTCTCATTACCGTCGAACACATTCTCCTTGAATATGTGCAATTCAACTCCCAACGTTCTATCCTCGACAAACCGCTCAAGCTCCTAAACATTGTTTCCTACACGCAAGATACTTGCAATAGTTTATTAAATTTTCTTAAATCCTCCAATTTATCTAATCTAAACAATCCGTATACTTCCAATTTATTCTTCTAACTTTCCACTGATTCTCACTATACGTTCTCTCCTTTCCCGTGCCTCTGGCCTAGGTGCAGTACATGGCACGTAAATCTACAGGTAATCTACAGGTAAAATTAATTATACGGTACTAAGGTTAAATATTATAATTAATCGTTGTGTAATGTGTTGCCCATGCGCACGTTCTGTTTTTATAATTATTTAATTTCAACTTATTCTTCTTTTATGTATATTTTCAAGGAAAGTTTATATATATATGTGTGTGTGTGCGATTCTTTGATAAAGCAAAATTTCAGCATTAAAATGTACTTATTAATTTTATGAATGGGTTGTGGTGCATTTTTTCGTAATTCTAAACGAATGTTAATTTTTCATTATTGCTATTATTAATTCTATGATATATATATATATATATATAAAATATACATGTAGTTACGTGTATATTGCTTTATTTTTTATGTATGTGCAGGTGCTTCTTAGTGTATATTATACGTCCATGTTTATGTGTGTGTTTATTCATATAAATGCCTCAAAAATTCCGTTTTTTTTATTAATCCTTTTACATCTTCTATATAATTATGTAGTTCGTATTTATTGTCACAGTTTTTATATTGTAATATTAGCTGTCATATTGGCAAATAAATAAATAATTAACTACATTTATACACGAACGAGGGAATAAATAACGATTTTGACAGCGGGTAATTAAACAATCCCGTTATATAAATGACGTCACGGTTTTTCAAAATCACGAAAAGTTTACGTCATTAGATACGCATACGACGTCATCTGTTCTTAAAATTCGATCGATCTTTTCGTCCTGTTTTTCAAAAATTATCAAATAGCGAATAGAGAAGAATATTGAATGTCGCATGTATTATGTCTTCTTTAAAAGAATGTTTAATTTTTTTTTTTTTTTACTAAATTTATTTATTTAATTTATCGCGAATTAAAAATAACACACAAACCAAAAAAAAACTATTTGGTACGCGTGTATTTAACGTATTATATAACCGGTCGCATGACAAAAAAACGACATAATACTACAGTTCCAAACGTTATTATAACGGTTATATTGTAGGCGGTAGTTGTTTGTCGGATATTTCTCTTCTGGTTAATCCGAATCTTTGACGTTGGCCGTTGGGTGTTGCCTTTCTTTTATCCCTACTATCGGTGACTTCGTGGCTCGGTCCCACCTTCTTTCGATTCCTATCCTATACGAACGCTAGAACGCCATTAGGTCAACGTTATAGTTCTCCCTTCCCCTTGGCCGAATGGTATTATACCAGATCGGTGATCTGTAATAATCGAAGAATACGTCAGATGGCGCTACTATAGTGATAACTTTTTTATCATACAGACAGTCGATGGTTTGGCCGTGTTACGATCGATTAAAAACGGATGGTTGTTTTAGTGCGTTAATCTCGATTCGATCGATAACTGTATTAATCGGTAGACGACGATGTGTTATTTATTCCGGTGAATTCATACGTTCGCTAAAAATTTGTCCGGATAATATATATATATACATATATTTTGTTGTTGTTGAACGCTTTGAAACAATGTTTTTATTCTAACTAAAATGCGGATTCACCATTTCCTTTTATCAACAATCGGTACACGATGATCAAGTCTACATGAACGATAAATTTAGACGTAAGTGTTGTTTAAAGAGCGTCATTTCGGTTTTAGCCCTGTAGATATATATATATATATATTATATGTATGTATGTGTACGTGTTTATATTGTTTTATGTTAAATTTTGCAATGGTAGAATCAGTTGGAATAAACGTGCTTTATATATAAATATAAATCATTAAAAAATGAAAGTTACTTTATATTAAATATATATACGCGTGCTAAATTGAAGAAACATATAAATTTTGATCGATAGAAAATGATGATCAAATGTGCGAATTAATGTAAATATATAGTATATTATATAAACATATCTTGTAGCGCATTGGCCGCCAAAACTTTCATTCTCTCGCTAGTTTGAAAATTAACATACAAAGTAGTGTAAAGTCCAATCAACTAAAAAATTGATAGAAGGCCAGAGACAAATGATGCACAATCTACGCGAGTCAATATCAGGGTCGTTTGCCATCGCAGATACTCAATTTACCGATTATAAGCTGAGTTGGTTAGAAACGTTTGAGAACGTGAAAAATTCTCGCCTATGGTACGGTTCGAAATTCGAGTCGTGCGAACACAAAAATGGAACATTACTATTGAACTCATTATTTATTGCATAATATATATATATATATATATATCACTAAAAAATGTACACATGTACTCGATGTTGCGACCAAAACATAAAAATATATGTATTGTTAATGTATATATATATTATATATCATAATATTCATACATATGTATACTATGTATGTTCATACATGCGCATACACATGAATGGCATATTAGAAATGAATGAATGCCAGTTATCCAATGAATGAAATTTATGTAAATAGAAGCATTTTGTACAAATTGAGAGTAATTAAATAAATAACATACGCGCCTACATAAATATATAATAAATAAATAAGTAAATATATATATAATATAAATCTGTATATAATATGTATATGTATAATATACAAATAAATAGATACATATATATATATATGTGTGTGCGTTGTGTCAAATGTATGTAAATAAAGTCGAAAGATAAGAATGAATACACAGGTTGATAGAAACAGCGTATTAAATAAAATTACACGTTAAACTAAATACGGCGCTGGATATAAAAAAAAAATGAATTAAAAAAACAAATATCAGGAGGAAACCAGAATAAATACGAGGGGATACTTGTAACAATTTGGATTAATTCTAATGCGCGTTTAATAAATGAAATAAATACGATCGCGTTTTCGAGATGATTCATGAATTATATTGAATTTGAATTCAAATATGACTTTTATAGCGAATAAAATTTTAGACAATTAATTATTTCGCGAAAGCCGTTAAATTCGATTCTAAATTCTTGTAATTCCGCATTCAATTTCCGAAAAAAAAAATCAATTCTCAGAAAAATTCTGTCCGAATTAAATTAAAATCCGAATCTGTCGTTTTTATTAATGCGCTTTTTACTCGTGCAATTTTGTAATCATTACGTTTTAGAGATTCGGATCTCTGTGAAAAAAGTCCCGTTATAAACTATCTGGCTAAATTACGAAAAAATCTAATGTAAATTTATTTTTTGAATATGGACGAGTGTATAATTTAGAAATTTGTGTTTTCGCTTTCGCGAATTCTACGTAAACAAGTCGGCTACCATTCCGGTCGATTGTCGATTATTCCTAAGCGAAGTTTTTTTCAGCCTTCGATATATTTCGAAGTTTTTCTTTTTAATCTTAATTTCGATCGAAGCGAACGCTGATCCAAGTGATCAGTTTCCACTACTATTAGCTAATTAACTATAAACTAGGTCCAATGGAATCATTTGTAGGTAACCGTGTAACTTCTTTGTCAGTGTGACCAAGTCTCTGTTCGTGTTTGACTGCAAAGTTGTGAATGATGTCATCAACTTATTGAATGTTCAGATCGTAATGTACATTACTGTTCCGCTGGAACCATCGTGCATTAGTCAGCGTCCGAAGAATTTTGTTCCGCTATCGCTGGATGATAACTCTGTCGGAGGAAGCGAAAGATATATTTTTAATGGGCCTATCTGTCTTTATCCAACTAGTTCTGCCGGTCTATTATCTTTATCTACGTAGTCAATCGATCATATATTTAATATCTATCTAATTACATATTACATGTCTATGGAATTTATTTTTTATCTTTATTCTTTCTACTGCATACGGGAATGTCTCTCGATAGCGAAAATTTCGATTATACCGTTATAAATCGAGATTATCGATAATAAATTTTTAGTTCTTTTCGTGCGATCGTCCTAAGTTCGTTTTTTTTATTTTTTTTTACAATAATAAATCGAAAATATGTTTAACGATTTTAAACGTTCTAATCGATTACGATATTTGCGCGTACTCGATTACATACGTTTGCGGGGAAGTCATTAAGATTTAGTTGATTCGTCCATTTCTCCTTGATTTTATTTATTTAATTAAGATTAAGCTAATTCGTCCATTTCTTCTTGATTTTATTTGTTTAATTAAGATTTTATTTGTTTGAAATTATTATTATTACTTACATATGCAGTTACTTATTTGTTTATTTATCGAGTTGCTTAATGCTTTTTTATCTTTTCCATTTCTATTTCTACTCCAGTAAGAAACATTTTTGTTCTTTATATATATATATGAGCAACAATGTTCAATTTAAAATCACTAAATTTTGTATTAAAAATCGCAAAGCTTTTCGGCTATTAACGCAATTTTCAAGTGTATGTAAATAAAATAAAAATATAAAACAACAACAATAATAATAATAATAAGAAGAAAAAATGCTACTTAATGCTTATAATGTTGATTATTCTTTCGTACTGGCCAACTGCGAACCGGGTAAAATATCTTCCCCGATGGTTGTTTCTTCTTGTTTTCACTCCGGGGTTTTTCCCCGTATCTTTTCTTCCTTTTGTCTCTTTGGCACTGGTTTTATTTTTCTTCGAATATTAATTCTAAACCGGTTTCTATTCATGTCATCTCCGTTATATTTTCTCCAAGTCTCACGCGATTTCAGTTCTAGGATTTGTATGGCGAGTACTAAAAAATACGTTTTGTTTCCTTTCTTTTCGAGTGACCTTATTCACGATCGAATCTCCAGTTTCCAGAATTATACCAACTATTTTCATTTCCTTCATTTCGATGTATCCCGTTTCTTTATTTACTTTCATCGCTAAGACATTCCTCCGGTTTAATCACTAGGCACCTATAATGTATTATTTTTGATGATACGCGTTTTCGGCCGACTAAAATGCCAACTCCATTTTTCTTATACTTTCTCGATTAGCTATTTTAAACGACACGTTTGTTTATATAATTTTTCCTTAGAAATTTACAATATATGTGCTAATTTCTCTTATACGTCGCTGAATGGACGTGCGCCTTTTTTGTACATCGGTCATATATTTCGTTTTTCCAAATGATATATTCTCGCTACTTCTTTTAACGATATCGAATCGACTTCCGATATAATCGCCGATGTTATCATTTATTTATTTATTTCTTATTTACGTAAAAATGACAGGCGAACGGCTTTTGCGTTATTTCCGGTACGAAATTGAACGATTTTAATTCTACTCGTTTATCGTTTATTTAAAGAAAAAAATCATTAACATTTCGCAACAGCTCGAAAAACGTTATGTTCCGCAATATGTAACGAGATTACGACTTTTATGACGAATTTACAAAATTCGGTATAGAGTTAAAGTTGTATTTTCGTGAAATTTGTTATTAAAAAAGTCGCTCGCGTTTGTAACGCAGAAATATTTCACGCTTTTTTCACCCGTATAAATTAATAACAATATTTTAACCCTTTCATACTTGATAAAATCTTAAAATTAAATTATAAATTTTAAACGGGTTTTTATTATACGATACTACGTTCTTTAGTGAACCGTAGATAATTGTAATGTATTTGTATATATAATTATATAAATATATATATATATATATATATATATATATAGAGAGAGAGAGAGAGAGAGATTTTAAATTAAGACGTTTCATATATAAACACTTTCTTTAACATTAAAATTTCATGTCCAATTTGGTGAACATTGTGACTGAAAGGTTTAATTAAAATTCGACCCAGACCGACATTTAGTAATCTCGTCTCTAAACGAATTATTTGCCTATACTGTATTTTATTTCGCGCAGAATGTAGCGATTTTTAAAAAAGATATTAAAATCAATAATTAATTAAATGTATATAAAAAACAAGCTTTTCGGTTGTTATGCTCGAGTGGACGTAAAAAGAAGAAAATGTAAAAATATAAACATAAAATTAAAAAATAATAATAAAATAAATTCTAAAGAAATATTCAATTTAGGTGTACGATATCGCAAAAAAAGGAAATAAATAAACATTAATTTATAAAATAATCCGATAGTGATTAAAACATAAATAACAAAACACGTGTTAAAAGCGCGAAAATATTTTTCTTTACGAAAAATCACACAAAACTTTTCGACTGTTAAGCCATTGTTGAACGAATATAAAAAGTAAATTATAAAAATAAAAAAATTTACGAAATGTAAAACATATTACTTAATTTTTGTTTTTAAATAATAGTCCTGCGACTATTAATTGTTACAATATTAATTTTACAATTAATTTAGTAACTAAGTTCATACACGATACTTAGTACGTACATACACGCTAAATACAATTATTGCGGTACACTAGTCCAATGACTAGGTCCTTATACTTGCATTATGACTACGTGTTAATTATAAGAATTATAAGACTAGGTCAGCTGGATCCTTGTTCCGTGTTGAGCAGCTGTACAGCTACATCATTAGGGTTGCTGTCGTAGTCTCCCTTAGTGTTTAGTTGCCATATCCTTTATGACATCTCTTACTCATGGTATCTGAAGATCGCGAATTGCGTGAATATCGATACGAATTAACTATCATACGCGGAATGATATTTTGTCTAGCTTGAAATTTTTTTTAAAATTCGAATTGCCCGTATTTCCAAATCGGTGTGATAATTTGTTTGTAAAATAGCAGCTTATGGTTCGTATTTAATGGCGGGTTTATTTTATATTTGTTTTTGTTTCATCCTGACATGGACTAACCAAGTGAGTTTTTTGTCTGACTACATTCCAAGGTTCTTTACAAAAGATGCCTGTGGGACCATCGGGTTTCCAAAAATTATACTCTATAATTTGCATCGACCATTCGGTTAGTAAATGTAATACGGGTCGACTTTAATTCATTAACATTGATCCTCCGATTGCCCAATAGCTAATTCGATGAAGTTCACGTTGGAGTTACAAAAATTATCAAAGTGATAAAACAGTACTTTTAAATAATCAGATAGTGAATGTGGTAAACAATACAGTACTTATTAAGTGATTAATTTATAAGATGCTTCTGTTGGCAATTTTTCATTCCGGTATTGTACATTTAAATTCATTTTTTCATTTATCGTTTTTTTACTTTCATATTTTTTCAACACAAATTGTTCATATTTTGATATGTTACGTCCACTTGATAATACAGCTGTATTTTTATATGTGAAAATTTATAGTGTTTTTAACTACTTTTTAGTAGTTTATAATTTATTTTATATATATATATATATATATATATATATATATATATATATATATATATATATATATATATATATATAGTTTATCACGAACATTCTATCTAGTAAATGTTTTAAAAGTTATATCGGAATAAAGAAAACGTAAAGAAAAATGGAGGAGGTTAATTAGGTAATTTCGGTATAACGATATTAACTATATAACTAACTACTCGCGACGAACTACCAAATTAATTCATAGTATGTGTTTAAACGATTACTTTATATAAAGAACGACTAATTAATTTCGTTTTAATCTCTGGTGAAGTGTGACATTGTTTTTCAATTATTTTTCTCAGAGACGTACATGAAACAAGTTTGTGACGTTTCGATCAGTTGTACCAATCTTAGATTTGCACATGGTAATACAACGTTATATAGTTGGAGAATAGACTTCTACGTAGTCTTGAAAGCATTAGCACGCAATATGGAATAAAAACGATAATACGCGGAGAAAATATATATCGCGTCGTGAAAATGTGGAAATTTTTATTTACTTAGGATAAATTCTAGAGAAAAAATAGTAAGCTCTTAAAGGGTGAAATAAGACAATTGCCCAAAGAACAACATTCGCAAGGACAACTGAATTAGGAAAAAAAAGGTTAAAATTAAAACGCTCGAGCTATTCATCGCGTTATACGCAGCCGAGACGGGCGGACATTAGAAAAAGGATCGACAATATAGAAATATAGTGTCGGAGACTAATCTTTAGAATTTCGTGTGCCTCAAAACGTACAAATCGGTGTTACAATAAATCCGTGTCACGTTAAGATTGTCAACGATTGTCGCAATAAGAGAGTGCTGAAATTTTTCGGACACATAATGCGTCGTGGAACGTTCAATGGCCGTGGATAAAATTAATCCGAAACAAACACCGGGACGTACACTTATGAGATGGACAGATATTGTATACTGCATAAGGTTACCATTTTCGGAATGCAGAATCGCGAAAAATGGCGCGACATTACTAAATCACTTGTCGGATTATTAAACCGTACATAGGACGACCACTATAGATGATTACTAACATAATGCGTCAAACAATATAGTACACTACACGTTCTTATATATACAAGATTAGGATAAAAAAAAAATAGCACGCATACAGAAATTGACCGAATGGTATAATTTAACTGCAGTTTTAAATGGATGCTTTTTTGCTTTTCCCCACAGACTGATTTCAATATTTATCTATTGCTGCTCTTATATTTCGGGAAATACATCCGATTTCGGTATTAGAGTATTATTACTAATAAAACACATGTCAGAATATTCTATTCGGAATATTATTGTGTTTTGTTATCGCGCGTTCCAAATATTTTCTAACGCGGAATACTGTTTTTAGCTCGTGGACTAATAAATTCAGTTGTTTCCGCTGTTTCACGTGAACATCGTGTCGTCTTTAATTAGCGCGTTCAATCGATAGTAAAGAAATACCTGTTCAGCTTTGACGCGATCGTGGAATTCTTCATCCTCAACGATTACGCCCTTCCGAACACGAAATGCTCCTATCGTTTTATCCGATAAGAATGCTGCAAGAAACGTGAATGCCTTTACGGAGTATGATTAATAGTGGGGAACGTTGGTTACAACAAGCTATCGCTGGAAAAAGTGCTTTTATTTATAAAATCGCGGGTTAAACGAAATTTTGTCAAAGAGAGTTAAACATGGCTACACAAGCTATTACAGACTGGAAAAGTTATTTGTGGTGATTCGTTCCGAATAATGATCGGCGGTTCAAATCTCACTGTTGAAATCGATGAATCCTGCTTCACAAAATGAAAATCTCAGGCGGGTGGAATATTTCCACGGCAATGGGTTTTGGTAGTTACGAAACCGAACAAAGGTTTTTATTCGCTATACCAGATCGCGCTGCAGCGATTTTACCTCAGCTGATCTATTCGTCTTGGAACAACGATAATCACTCATATTTGGAAAGCGTATTGCAACTATTCCGGACATGAATTACCAATGTTACACAGTAATTCGACGAACTTTGTGAATCCTTCTAACGTCGCACACGTAAATTCGGCAGAAGGTGATCGTGAGAGAAGTGACTAAACAAACGTGAATGTCGAACGAGAAGGACTTAATTTTGGATTCCTATTTATTGTGAGTTTATGTGGCTTCAAACAAATCAAAATAACGATTTATCAGAAAAAATAATCTCGGATATGTCAGCGATAAAAATTGTACGTTTTAATAAATTGCATTTTATGCATTAACAAAAAAATATCTTGCTGTTTCGTCCAAAATTTAAGGGCAGCAATAGATAAATATTGAAATCGTTTTGGGGAGATGCATTAAACTGAAAAATAATTTGTAATTGTCAGCCAACGTTGGGTAATTATGATATTATATATATATATATATGTATGTATAATTACATATAATATTTAAGTTAAGCAATTAGAGTGGCGTTGGTAATGAAAATATGTTCATTTCTCAGTTTCGTAATACGTCACATCGATGAACAGGGTGACGGTTTTGGAATTCAACATTATTTATTGTTAGTTAGTAAACTTCGACAAAACAGTAGATGAAGATAATTACAGGTAATATTAAAATACCGCTCGCACAAGTTAAATAAAATATAAACAGCAATAACAAAAACTAATATAAAAATAGCACAAAGCTTTTCGCCTATCAAGAGCCATTATCGAGTGAACGTAAAAAAATAAAATATATAAATATATACAATTTATATAAAAATTAAAAGAAGAATATCGCGTCAAAAAAGATTTAATTCACACGTACGATTAGTTATTTATTAAATAATAGACTGTTTTTTCACTGTGCCATTTTTTTGCGGTATTGTATGGCTAAATTAAAATTAAAAGTATATTCTTTTTTTTTAGATTTTTTTCCTTTTATATTTTTTAAAAATTTTATTTCTTTTTATATTTTATTACCTTTTCAAGTCCGATTGATAATGACAAAGCTTTGTGGTATTTTAACATATATAGATACTTAGCGATTTCAACTATTTATTTGTTGTTTATTTTAAAAATCACACTACATTCCACGCGCTTCAAAAATAAATAAGATATATCACAGCGCGACAACACAATGGCTCTGCCGTTAAAAGCCGATTACTTAATAATACTCGAACAGACACGAACAAATCATAAATTGGATCGGATTTACCGGATTAAATCAGATAAAAAACAGAACTTCGAGGATGCAACGAACCAATTAATTTTTACAACGACCAACTTATCTATATTGTAACTCCTAATTACCGGACAATGACAGTATGAGAAACGAATTCAAATAAAATAGTGTAGTGTAATTTTTAAAACAATCCAAACTGATTAATATACTGTATTAATAAAATCTACATAAAGTCGTTGATAATCACGTAGTTATTCCGACGATATTGGATATTAAATATAAGACGGTCGATTATTGGGAAGAAGACCGGACTTCATAATGTGGTCGAGCAGATCGCCAAACTGAAGTTGACCTGGGCAGAACACATAGCCGAAGAAAGGATGATAGATGGACAAAACGAGTGTTGGAACGGTAACCGCTTCGTAAGAGAAGAAACATTGACAGATCGCTGACTGGTTGGTATGACGATATAACTTAGACAGCGAGGAAGAACTGGATGCAGAAAGTTCAAAACTGGAACGAATGGAACAGATTCGGGAGAATCTATGGGATATAAAACATACATATATATATACATATATATATATATATATATATATATATATATATATATACTGTATGCAGACGACGTTGTTTTAATTGAGAACTCAAAGGATGCTCTCAAAAATAGAGTTCAAATATGGGTTGACGGGTTGGAAAAGTTCGGCCTCAAAGTAAATATGAAGAAAACAGAATGCATGACTACTGATGCTAATACAATTGGGTCAATATCGAGTGAACAACTACCTCGGACAAACAGCTTTAGATATCATAACATGACTGAAATGGAAATCTGTGACCGGCGTATTATGCGACAAACGCATGCCCATTCAGAACAGAGTTGCTTCGTATGGCGGTGAGTGCTGGCCGGTAACAAATCGCTGCATGCTATGGAAATGCGTATGTCAAGATGGTCAGTGAGTATGAGTATCCGTTTATCAGATCGAATCAGAAATGAACGAATCCGCGCAGTGGGAGTAGCAAACAATCAAATTGAATGGAAACGGTCTATTTGTATGGCAGACCCCGCACCAACGGTAAATTGCCATTGAAGAAGAAGAAGATATATATATATATATATATATATATATATATGTGTATATATATATAAAGAAAAAACATTTATGTGAAACATTTAGGAGTAGAATAATTGATAGATTAAATTTAAAACGAATTTTAAATAGTAACCATTTACGGATGATTTCGAGAAATTTTTCGATAAACTAAAATTATCGAATTTTTTTCAGTTAGCTAATAGTGGAAGAAAACTGACTCAATGTAACTTCTTTGAACCTGAGCGTGATTACATTATGTACGTTTAAGTCCGTCGATGTGATAATTGTAAAAATGCAAAATAGTAGATTTTACCTTTCTGCGTAGTAGTGACATCAGTAAATTTTCGAATCGTATCAGTCCACGCTTTCTATGATTTTAGGCATTTTCACTAGTTATCGTTTGTTAGTTTAATATCTAATTTTTCTATATCTTCCGACAGTACATCTTCGAATCGTAACCGTTGGTCCACCGAAACAACATTTACCACTAGCCAGAATGATATATGTGGTTTTTTATTTTTGGGTATTCGTTCATTTTCTGTCCCGAATACGTCCAAGTCGTACGTTTTCCGCTATTATCTGATCGATCGAACACTATTTTCTATTCACCAAACAGTATTTTCTATTCACCAAAACTTCTTCGTGCGATATTCTGTCAGTCCATCCGAAGAATTCTACGTAAGCATCTGCGCTAGTTGACGCATCGTAAATATAAGTTATCAAACATATATTTATCGTTCAGTGCGTTTTTTAAAGTAAGAACTTTCCGAGGATTCGATTTTAAGGAAAAACGAGATTTAATTTATTATGCGTGCGTTTTATTCGCGCTCGTTATTAGTTTGAGCTTTCTGCATCACGTTACGCAACTATATCTTCGTTTCATCCGGTGATTACTTCTGCACGTATTCCAAAACCAATATATATATATGTAATCATTGGTGCAACGGAGTTTCGTTATGTGCGTAGAATTCTCCTATGCGTTTCATTTGTTTTCAAATTAAGTTATCTTAATTATTCTAGCTTCTTTGTTTAGTAAGCAAATTTAATTATTGGTCCATATTTTAAGAGAAAACCTATTTATCTAAATGCCGAAATTTATCCTAACGTGAACCTTGATCAAGCTTGACATCATCTTTCGTTACTAAAGGTCTCAGTCAGAACTACACAACGATTAACCTAAATCTAGACGTCTCTCACTAAGTTTTCAAGTTTAGCAACAAGGCGAAAATGACATTTAAGTTGAAAGCACCTTAGTGATCTGCTTAATAAGAACACGAATTTGTTAATCTAGAGGATGAGTACAAAACTAATCTTGCTGACAATATATAACTCGCCTAATGTTAGAGTACGTGAAAAGACACATGCGTAAGCGGTAGCGTATATATATATATATATATATATATATATATATATATATATATGTATATATATATATATATATATCGGGGGAGATGGAGGGCCTTTCAAGTAGTGAATAGGGAGAGGTTTGAGGTTTGTTTATTTATAGACGTTGTGTTTCATTTAGTTGTCTGTTATTAAGGCTATTTTTGAAAAGCAGACAGCGTGTTTGTTGGTGTTCAGTCTATACGGTGAACTATGTTAGAAACGAATATAAAGATAATTAACAAAAATCATCGTAATTACGATAATGATAATTACAATAATCACCATCATCATCATCTGGTTTGTAATTATCTTACACGTCGAATCGCAAGAGTCGAATAAAATACCCGATAATTAACCTAATTAATTGTCGATTATAATTTCGAATTGAACTTGAACTGTTTAATTTTTAATTTATAGAGCAAGTCTACGCACCGCTGATCATTTAAATCGACGTCCGAATTTATTTATCGCGTTAAAATTATCCGAAAAATTAAAAAAAGGAAACAGGCCATTCCACTTTTTCGAGTTTTCGAAATTAGTTAATCGTGATAAATTTTTGTAAACTATTTAATTATTAGTGGCCGGATTCAAGCAAAAAAATAAGCGAAAGTCAAATCATGGGAACAATACGCGCAGGTTTATTTTTATTTTTATTTTTTTTAATTTATTTAATTAATATCGATTTTTCGCAAAGAACGATATATTTTCCGTAAATACGGATATTTAAAGAAAATTTTAATTACCATTTTTTATGCAGTCATAATTAATAGTAATAATAAATAATAATCGAATTAAATAAAATAAAATTTATTTCAATTTCGAATAGAATACACCACAGTATCGAAAAGTAATGACGAAAGAAGAAATATAAAATAAAAATTATTACGAATTTAAAAATTAATAAATAAAAAAATAAATAAATAAAAAATGGCTAAAATAATAAAAATAATAATAACTGAAGTTTTCAATTCAGTTTAATTCATTCATTGTACGGCGTTATCGTAAATATAGAAAATGTCGCAATCAAAACAGGTCGATAGTTACGAACATCAGTGCCGGTCGATTAAGAAAAATAATTATAATTAAAAGAAGACAAATTGAAATCAGATAAGGATGCGTCTGTTTCGGATTAAGTAAGAAAATATTAATAAATGGTCGCCAAATTTTTGACCGAACGACCGGTTTTATTAAGTCAGTTCAAGACGGTAATTCATCATTAAATGCCGTCTCCGTATCGGAGGTAGGCGACTATACTTAGCCCTATAGATATTTTCTTGTACAGTTTAACTAGTGTACAAGGCAATCATAATATCGCTCTAGGTGAGAACTGATTGTAATCGATTTGTTGTCACAGCCCCGCGTGTTTTTGTAATGCACTATATATTATGCATATCATGTTGCGCGTGGGTTTGCAATTGCCCCATGTACGCGATAATATTTCAGGAACAGTAATTAAAACGAGGATTTATGAGAAACATATTTTAAAAACTTCTCTACACAGTGATAAATGCGAACATTTTTTTAGCAAATTTCGAAGTTACCGACAACATATACGATGATACTAGCCGGTACCGAATGCATCAAACCGGGTTAGAACTTCGATGTAAAAATACGCCGGTAGATGGCGATAAAAATGAAATTAATAACTAATATCTATAGAAAATTGCCGAATATAAAATGTACCGGAACCGAGAGATAGGGTGCTACTGTTCGACAACCATAGTGATGTACTGAAAACGTACGTAGAGTAAATCAATGAATACAGTGCGATGTATCACAATTGAAGAACTCGGATATCATAAAACTGCTGCCACACGTTCTTCCGGATACTCGTCACATTGCCCGAAAGCTTTTAGATCAGCTACAATTAAAAACATTACTCGTCTACAAATCGTAATCGTGTTAATTAAATACCGTAAGACTGATGAGAAACAAAAAAGACCCATAATAATAATAATAATAAATAATAGTATACGATAATATTTAGTATAGGCGTACGTTAAAAACATATTACTATAGTAGAACTCTTTTCGCTTACACTACTACACTGATCAGGCCTAATCGGGCTCTCTTACAAAATATCTTAAACGTATTAAAGGTTGTAAAAATACATAATATATCGCCCGGTATGCGTTTTGTATAGATTACTCTCGCGTACGGTATGATGATTATGTAAACATTTATCGCTAGTATATTGTCCCTTTCAGTTTATAAAATTTTAACGCAAAATTATATAATAGCGCAGTTGGTAAAGCTGCTACAACGCAACTTAGTGTACACGAGAGAGAGAGCTTCGTTTTTGTCCAGTTTCGGTTATGACGATATCCTGTAGCGCGCGTTTTGCGCCGAACGTTATTTTCGGCGCGTATCGATCACGACGGTGCAAAAAAGAGTTTTGAAAATAATTCGAAATTACTAGATTTTTTTTTCGCGGCGATACCTTAAGAGCCGCGTTAAACACGTCCACGAGATCTGGAATACCTGAAAACTCGGATTTCTGAATGCTCGAAAATGTAAAGACTGAATATCGTTGCAAGTGGCGGACGTCCGAACGATCTTGTGATTGTCGGCTAATCTCTCGTTTTCCTATTTTTAAATAAAACTTCAAAACTTTTGGCCGCGAGTAGTTTTCTAGTTATTAAAAAATCAACAAAACCGTCCGTATTTTCTGGGTCATTTTTTATTAAGATAATCTTCGATGTATTTTCAAATTGAGACATTTCGCGTCAAGCGGAAAGTAAAAAATTTCACGTACCATATAGTGGACATTGCGATTGAAAAAAGGATATTACGTTATAAACAGTGTGCGATGTTATTGAATTGAATCGGTCCAACACGCAAGAAATAACTGGATATGAAAAAAGTAAAGGTAGTAGCAATTGCGACGGACCTTATCCTGAATCCAACGCGAGCTTTAACTGGCGGATCGGGAATAGAATTACCGCGAATAGTTCGGAGGCATAAATAATAATTAACGATATAGACGCGATCGAAAGAAGAATGACATAATTAAGCGCAATATTTAATAAGTTCCACAATTTCTTCTCTGATGTATCTTTAGAAGGTTATTCAATATGTTTATAACGAATACCGTAAACATGTAGCAATTACGAAAAATGACAAAAATCTGTAATATTTCATTTTTCGTACTGTAGCCATGCTAAAACTAAACAGTGTTCCAGATATTTTTCTTCTACGATCGTGGTAACTCCTGTTGACCACTACGAAAGCGAACAGTATACTCCGTACCAACGTATACGCATGCGACAAACGTACAAATATGTGTACAACCACACGAACAAACCTATATAATTATATATACATATTAATATATATATATATATATATAAAAAGCTGTTTCTTTTTTATTCTTTTAGAAAAACTCGTTCACCTTACGAAATAGGCAAATTCTTCAAAAGTTATCGTAAAACGACGATGCAATTTGTGAAAACTAAACAGTATCCCAGACATATTCTTCTTCAACGTCGGTAACCCTTGTTGCTACTACACAGACCGATCACTGCACACCATTCGATCTTTTGCTCGTTGTATACATTCGTGTAGTAGCGTTAATCCAATTTTCCAAAATTAAATATAAACATATACAAAATTTATAAAAATATAAAAGGGAAAAAAAAATTAATACAAGAAATTACTTAATTTGCTTGTAGAAAATATTACAAAAAATAACAAAACGAAAATACATTTATAAAATTAATTGACACTGAAATCAGCTGAAGTATTTTCTTGTGTTTTTTTTTATATTTGATTTTTGTTATGTCCGCTCGATAATGGTTTAATAGTCAATCTTTTAATATAAAAATTTAACGATTTTAACTACTATTTCCTGGTTTATTTTACCGATTATTACTTTAACATTGTTTCCCCGTTCAGAGATTCTCAGTTAATTTCATCATAGCGCACTGGCGCCTGTACGGCGCTTTGTCGTACGCTGTTAATTAGCGGAATTCTAAATATTTTCCGCTATTAAAATATTATCATCAAACTCGGATCCGACTATAATCCGTTTTATTCTCTTACGTTTCGTTAATTATATTATACGACGACTTTCAAGAAAATATTATTTCCGGACAGTTCGTAAAATTTGTTAAGGTATTTAAACCGCATATATGCCCGCATCCTTAAATAAGAATGTTTATTCTTTTGAGTAGTAGTGTTTTTGTGCGCGCATTTTGACGTATACGTTTAAAAAAATATATCCGTTACAGTAATTATTGAATCAGTTCGCATAAGCAACGAGAAAATAGTTAAAATCGCTGAATAACCAAACAAGTAATAACAAAAACAACAAAAAAACGCACTGGTCATTGGGTCAAATTCGAATGCCGAATGGCCCAACCAACGGCCATTTTATTTTTTTGTGTTGCACAGTTAGCTGGATTTTCAACGTCATTAACAAACAGAATGTAACGAATAATGTTCTAACAGTACTTTTTGCAATCTAGGCTGTTTTGCACGCTCTTCAAGATGAGGTTTTATTAGTGATAACGCGAGCTCTTTTAAATATTCTTTTCTGTTTCAACTAGCTGCGAAATTGTTTAGAGCTTACAAGTTACGCGCCCTCTTGATATTTCTTTTTAAATTTTATAAGCCCTCTGAGGGGCTTAAGCCCGTTAACTAAATCTTAAAATTCCTAAAATTTCAATCAAAATTTTATTTCTCGTTATTATTATAATTATTATTACCATTACTATCGTCGTCGTTATTATTGCAATTATTATTATGATTACTGTTATTATCGTTATTATTATAAATAATATTATTATTAGTTAAACTTCATAATTATACCGTATGCAGTCTCATTTACCTCGTTCCTTAAGATTGCGTTTGGTGTGCGTAAGACTTTAACGTCAAATTGTCTTCATGGGATACATAAATGTTCGTGTGTGTGCATACGTATAAGGTATGTATATGTTTATGTGTGTGCATATGCGTATAATTATTTGCCGTTATTTATGTATCAGAAGAATATGAGTGTATATAATAATATTAATGTCTCACACGGTTTATCGGTAGTTTGTGGGTGTATTATTTAAATTTATTTTGTATTTTTCGTTGTGTTTTTCCTTTTTTTTATCTGTGTGATTATTTTAATTTGATTCGTATATAATTAAATAATTTATTAAGGGAGCGTTTTATAATTTTTTTATAATTTTTCGCTTATTACTATATCATTTTTGTAAATGCTACAATTTTAATTTGTTAGCCGGCGCTCGCGCAGTTTATGATCGGTCTATGTTTTATTTCATTTCATATATGTAAACTTTTTAATGAAATGTCATAATAAATCGAATTGAATTGATTGAATTATTATTATTATTATTATCACCATTATTATTTAGTTTGTATTAAAAAAGAAAAACAACCCCTCTATATTATTGATGACAATGTTTACCGGCTACTTATTATTATATTACTATTAGTACGTACACTCATTGCTATTATTTACAAGTGAATTACATACATACACATATATAAAAGTTTAATATTAATAAATTATGCTATTTATTTGTACGATTTAAAATAATTTCTATCGCAGCAAAAGTCGACCATCAGCTAGCCAAGAATAATGGTTACAAGTTGGAAATTAGATTTTCTACTATAAGGTCAGATAGACGTTTTAATTTATAATAGAAAATTTGTGTCACATTACACTCTCTGAGAATTTAAGAAAGGCATTAATGTTTGTATTGTTTAGGTGGTGGGAGTTCATCTTATCGATCTTAAATTCAGCACGCTGCGAAACAGAGACTGGACATTCAAACGAAAAGTGTTCTAGGTCATCTATTCTGTTTTTGTGAGCTATAGAAGTAGATATTTGGGTTTTTAATATTCATTCTCTCAAAAATATTTGGGAAAAACTTGTGCGTTTTTCTTATTGCGGTTTCCTAATCTCACCTCCTCTGTCACTCTAATAATAATAATAGTTCAGAAATGTACTTTTTACATATATTAATTGGTATGTTATTGTCGTGTGTATGATGTAAGTTATTATTTATATAAACTTACTAGTTGTAAGCAAATTTAAATCTCCAAGTATACGAAATTCACTAGCGATTATTCTGCCCATGAGATAAAGATCCGTCGGGAGTAGACCATTGTTGGCACAAGCTGCTGATGACGGTGCAGTTCGATAAAGAGATGAGATACTGAGGAGACATTTCATACGATGTTTGTTTACATTATCTAAGGTTTTGGAAGTGACGTAGGTAGCAGCGCCATAACTATAGATTGGATTAATCTTCTATAAGGGATAAGCCTGTTTGAATGGTCGATGCTCCAAGTATTGTGCTGGCACGGTACTCTCAACTAGTGATTTACGTATTCATCATCATCATTAAGTCTTCGTATCGGATGTAGGCGGCTACGTACCTATACATATTTTACAGTGTAAGTAGCTTACAAGGCGATCATAATATGGCATTAGCGTAGTTCGACACACACACACACATGAGAACTGATTGTAATCCACAAATGTTTTTGTAGTGTACTATGTTGTTACTAGCGCACATACGGTGTTGTGCGTGGTGGTTTGCTATTGTTTTCCACGCGATAATAATATTAGGATTATTTATATTTTTATTTTCTGACTATAACGCTTGCGTCATCTATCGTATTCAAACTCGGCATCTTCCGTATGGAAGTTCGTGTTCTAGCCACTCGGCTATCCCGATGAGTTTTATTACCGTAATAAAATTCGTTTCCTATATATCGTTTTTAATTAATCGGCGATACGTATCGTTTGAAGTGACTTGACTATCGTTTAACACTGCTAAATATTTAAAATATTCTACAACATTTAATTGCGACTTTTAACATATTTAACATATAATCTTTAATATTGTTTG
This sequence comes from Coronaproctus castanopsis, assembly GCA_032883995.1. Classification (NCBI taxonomy): domain Eukaryota; kingdom Metazoa; phylum Arthropoda; class Insecta; order Hemiptera; family Monophlebidae; genus Coronaproctus; species Coronaproctus castanopsis. The sequence continues at coordinate 162,136,969 of CM065052.1, forward strand.
TCCGACGTTTCAGTGAATAATCCGAAAAACCAATCGAATTGACATAAACTTAATAACAGTTTTTGTTATTTACGCTATCTGTTATTCGCCAAAAGTTCAATGAAAATTACATATTTGACGTAAGTCAATATATATATATATATATATATGTATGTGTGAGTGAATTATTGGAGAGTTTTAAAAAGGTCGTATAATGGCAAAAAATCAAAAACAACTTCAGAAAATGATGCTGGAGCTAGAAAAAACGAAGGTAGTAAAATATAAAGGAGGCGAAGAAAATAACATAAATATAAATTTAGAGTGTGGTAACGTAAAAACGATAAACGCCTTCGTATACGGGAAAAATTTACCAAAATAGTCATACAAAAAGAAGAATTTCATTTGAATGGATAGCGTATGGTAGAATGAAAAAATTCTGCAAAGCAAAATTAGTTCAGCAAACCGAGCAAAATATTTAATCAGTGCATTATACCAGTGCTGAGCTATCGGAAACTTGCCCTGTAACAAAAGAACAAATGGATAAAATTGGAAAGGCGGAAACAACACTAATGGAACAGGCTGCTGGAAATTAGATTAAAAGACAAAATAAGGGACTCGGATAAATGAAAAAACACAGGGTACAAGAACATTGTATCCAGGATAGCAATAAACAAATGGAACCGGGTAGGGCATGTAGCACGACTGACAGACGGAGATGGACGAAGGAAATATTGAACTAATGACCATACACTTGAAGGCGGAAACAAGGAAGACCCCAAGTAGATGGACAGATGACCTAATGGAACAGGCAAGTCATGCATGGATGCGTGAGGCTCAGAACAGACAACGGAGGAAGAATTTGGGAGAGGCCTATCAGAAGGCTTAAAGAAGAAGACAATATATATATATATATATATATATATATATATATATATATGTGGGTGTGGATCGTTGGAGAGTTTTTTAAATACCATATATGTATGTATATATACGCGTGTGTGTGTATATTTGTGGATTTTTGTAGAGTTTTAAAAGGTCCGTATATTATATATACACATATAAAATATAAACTGCAACATCGATCCAGATAAACGATATCACTACTTATTATCCGTCTAATATTAATCTTGATCGCAATTTTCACTTTTTTCATGTAATATTTAAGCAAATCAATACACGTAAATTAAAATAGTGCTTGGATATTTAAACGATCGTCTTACATTAATGGAAATTATGAAATTTTAATTATTGTTCTCTAAGAAATACTCAATTTGAATATTCACATATTCGCGCGATCTTATAATTAAAAAAAATGTAACGTTCACATTTTCGAAAATCATAATGGAAAAAAGTAATAGATTACTTTGCGGATTTTTTTTTTAATTGAGTGATCATCCTAATATATGACCAATCATCATTCGGTTAAAAAAAGAAGTTAATTTAGAGGAAATTGATATTAAGAATATCGCTAATAAATTAATGGAAATCGCAACTAATTATATAGAAAATTAACGAAGAAAAATTTTGCATGGTGGAATGAAAACTTATCCTACATTAAATTCATCACTAAGTCCTTTTATAAAGTAAGAAATAGAAGTGTTTTTTTTTTAAAAATATAAATTAATTTAATATTAAATCTATATAGAAATAAAGTTAAAATATTATAAACAGCAGACCTGGAGAAATGTTTATATAATCATTTTAGAAGGTCGATGTAAACCCTACAAATTATTACTCGTTCCGAAACAAATTTTCTAGTTTAGCTTGTAATGATAGCAAATATACATATATATATATATATATATATATATATATATATATATATATATATATATATAGTAATTATAGAATTAGGATTATCGGTGATGTGAACTTTCTTATCAAGTTGAGGCAACAACTTCCCTGTCCTTTATTTTCAGTTGGATTTTGATTTTTTACCCTTTTTGTGTTTATTAGATCAGATAAATGACCCAGGTAAAACATCTTCTTTTTTAACTCCGCAGTAGAACGGTAGCTGTTAATATATTATTTCTATTATTAACATTAATAATAATAATAATAATATTAATGTATACCAGAAGACGGCTCCTAACCGGAATACTTAGCATCTAATCTCTGGGTACAGACATTTCTATCTTTTGGGATCAAATGCAAGTACATCAATCTTCTCTGTTATCATTCGTGCCCTTTACGTGTGTAAATCCGTGTCATATCAGTTGCAAAGAACAGATTCTTCGTGTGTAATGTAGTAATAATAAGAGTATATATATATATATATATCTACCTACATGAAGCTCTATGGACCCTAATATAATCAGTTGTATATTTTTTATTTCCCTTATATATATATATATATATATATATATATATATATATATATATATATATATATATATAAATAATATCGTATACTTTCGTTATAATCACCCTGGATTGGATGTTTTATTATTTTTAATCTTTATTTTTTTATTGCTTTCTTTTTGGTCAGATAAAAGGCGTCAAAGGTGCCATAAAGACCAGCTTTCATTTTATTTATATGTACTAGTCTGTCTACAATTCTTAGTCGTTCTTCTGTGTAGAAGTTTCATTACAGAAATTTTAACCGTATTCCAAAGGTCGAGTTATACTTATCAGTAAGTTTCAGCTTAAATTACGTTATACATACATACATATATGTATATATATATATATATATATGTATATATGAACCTGCATGAGTGCGTACTAAACCTAATCTGTAAAGTAAAAATCGAATATGCTTCATTTCTGGCTTATCTCCTTCACTAAGAATCTCTGTAACATTTTGACATTTTGAGATAGACAGGCGATGAAATAAACACGAATTAACGGATAAACGGTGGGAATGAAAATTAAACTGATATATATATATATATATATATATATATATATATATATATATATATATATATATACAATGATGAACTTTAACCTGTTGATGTGAAATCACCTTCATCTGTCATTTTTTTTATGTTTATTATATTATTTATTACATACCACCTTTGGAGTACTTAAAAATTGCTGGTGCGCTTTTGAAAAACAATTACTTTATTTTTGTGATTCGCGATATTGTCATTATTATTGTGAATTTTGAAAAATAAGTTCAATATCAATAACCTTTTTAATGAAATATTCATAAAACTTTTTAACCCATTGTCGGTAAACATAAGAAATAAAATATAAAAATGTATACAATTTTTAAAATCTATGAAATGTAAAAAATATTTACTTACATATATATATATATATATATATATATATATATATATATATATATATATATATACAATTTATAAAAATTAGTAAAGTGAAAACGAAACGGTATTTATAAAATAATCTGATAGCGAATAACTTTATAACTGTAGCTATTTATTCCAATGGTTCTAGATTGTTATTATGTGGTGTGTGTTTGGTATATGTGTTCCTTTATTAATGTACATGTAGTATATACGTTAAGGTTTATATTGTATTTATTAATTTGTTGAAGATTATTCATTCGTTTATTTCGAGTAAGATTGTGTGAATGGGATGTGAATGATGTATGTTTTAATGAGTGTGAGACTTGTGAATGAGTGTAGTTTTTTTGTTGTGTTTAATGGGTGTGAGGCTGGTGAATGTGTTCAATGTATTTTTTTGTATTTTATTTTTTTATTTTTTACTTTTAATTTTATAATTCAGAAAAAATTATTAATTGTATTATTTTATTTATAAGCCTACACTATAATTGGCTGTTAGCTGTTGTGTGGCTTCATTAAATAAATAAATTAATTAACATCATTTCTAATCATATTAAAGTGAATATTAATAAATGTTGTTAAAAATAAATCAGAAATAACATGGACTGTCGGTGAACTAAAAATATTAATAAACCAAAAAGGTAGATTAGTTAATATTTCAAAAAGTAATAGAAGAAATAGATAAATTAGTTATATCCGAATTAGGATAATAATTATATAAAACAAGAAACTAATAAACATTACATATTCGATAAAAATCTAATTGAAACGAATTCAGAAGCCCCAATTTTAGCAGGTTTAATAAAATTACACATATAGAAAATAAAACCACTATGCCGTTAGTATACACTGCATCGATACAGTAGCTCATAAAATTTCAAGAAATGTAACAAAATTTTTAAAAAGAAATTACGAATTTAAAATTTAGTATTAAGAATAATATAGAATTAATAAATTGTTTGAATGAAATAAAACTTAATAATAATGATACGCTAATATCATTAGATGCAGTTAGTATGTATAACAACGTTGCCACTGAAAAATATTAAAATATGTTAATAATTTAAATAATGACATATTATATACAGGTCGTTAAATAAAAATATCGAAGACGGTATTAAATCAAAATTATTTTCAGTTTCAAAATAAATATCTTAAACAAAATAATAGTTTAATTACGGAATCTCCATTATCACCCATTCTAGCTGATATTTATATGAACCAATTAGAAAATAACATTAAAAATAATAATAAGAATAATGTTAATTTTTATGTATATGTTGATGAGACATCGTTAATCATATGGAATAATAACGATAATTTTTGAACGATTTTATATTTAATATAAATAACTACAATAAAATTTTTTACATTAGAAATAGAAGGAAAAACAATCAGTTTCCTGGATTTAAAAATTAATATTATTAACCGAAAAATTTATATTCATATATATGTATTATAGATAACCTTCACATGCATTAATACCTAAGGATTCATTCCATTCAAAGATGCATAAATTAACCGGTTTAAAAAGTCTTATAGAGTTAAAACAATGTTAACAGATAAAATGATAAAGTAAATAAAGAAGTTAACGTAATGAAACAAATAGCAATCAATAATAAATATAATCCTACACTATAGTTGATAAAATATTGAAAAAAATCTTACAATAATAAACATACTGAAAAAGATAATTACGCGCGGTAAATTATTTAATAATACACGTAAAAGAATAAAAACATTCAACAAGTATAACATAGATTTAGCAAGAAAAAATAGTAACGCATTATTCAAATCAATTAGTCAGAAGAAAATCGAAGATAGAAATATATATTAAAAAATCCTGTAGTATATAAACTAAATTAGAAGAAACAGTCGAGATTTAAAGAACATTTAAATTAAAATCATTATTCGGAAGAAATTGTAAACTATTAAAACACGAAATCGACAATATTAATCGAAATTATAAAATTTTACATGCAGAAAAAAAAACAAAGAAAACTTTAGAAAAAATGGAAATAAGTCAAGAATAAAAATAATTTATTCATTTCAACGATCAATTTTGACGAATAATTTTAGTTCGAAAAATTATAAATTTCATCATTTTTTTCTATTTGACAGTTGTGTTTTATTTATTTTTTATTCGTATTTTTATAAAAAGCAACACGAAAATTACTATAACGGGAACATTCGAGGATAACATGATCCACATTGATGAGTATTCCGTAGGATGTGAGAATTTGATTATTTTTTTTAAGTAGGACTCCGATATAACAGATTTGTCGCAATATTATATATGTGCTTGAAAATAAGAGTAATCGAGTTAACGATATTCAAATAAAACGTTTGAATAACCATAATTCGTAATATCTATCATTTCTTCGATAGATCAGTCAATTATTACGTAGAGCAGTGCTAATAATATCATTATTATTGTAATCTACGTTATGACATTTGCGTTGCAGGATCTATCTTTATTAATTTTATCTTGAAAAACTAGAAAGTTCTGTTTCGATTGGCGATGTTTTCCTAGGTGACCTAGCCTATTGCATGTACGATATATATTTTTTTTTATCGAGCCTGAATCAGTAAACGAGGGTCTTTCCCAGTAGATTCTAATTTTTATGGAAGTTGGAGAAGAATTATGTATAGCATTCGTAGATATAGAGCCCGGGCAATATTATCTAGTAATATATTATCTAGTAATATATTATCTAGTAATATATTATCTAGTAATATATTATCTAGTAATATATTATCTAGTAATATATTATCTAGTAATATATTATTGAGTAATATATTATTTAGTAATATATTATCTAGTAATATATTATCTAGTAATATATTATCTAGTAATATATTATCTAGTAATATATTATCTAGTAATATATTATCTAGTAATATATTATCTAGTAATATATTATCTAGTAATATATTATCTAGTAATATATTATCTAGTAATATATTATCTAGTAATATATTATCTAGTAATATATTATCTAGTAATATATTATCTAGTAATATTTCCATACAATATCTTTTGTTCTCCAAGGCACTGAAACTACCCAGTGCACTTATTCGACTGTGTTATGATGTTTCCCGATGTCGAACTGATGTGTAGGAAGATCTTCACAAACAATCGGCCACAATCTTTTAGGGAGTAACTTTTTATAGTGAAATAGGACGATACGATGTAACATCTTCTTCTGGTTGTCCTGGTTTTTTATTTATCATTATTATCTCAGCCGTTTTAAAACACGATGATACATGCATTAAATAAATATGATAACATGACAATGTCCTTCTTAGGCAACTCATTAAGTGAACTCGGTCGGATCTGCTCAATTGCCGGTGATTTTTTTTTTTTGGAATTAATGTTTTTATCCGTATAATTCGCAATTTCAATGTCTTAAATAAAGTATCAGTGAGCAAATCAACTTCGACCGTCTCTTACTAAACTTCCCTAGTTCTATTTCTTTAACGAGATTAATCGGAAAGGAATTGTACTCGTAGGTAGATTACGATTTGTGCATCATTTGCTACGTCTTTTCTGTATGAAACTTCAGAAATTTCCTTCTGCCCGCTTCATTCCGAACAGGCAATAATCCCAATCATATTACATTGTGGTGACTGAAATGGTTAAGGTTGTTCTTGGATATTATATTTGTTAATTTAGTTAAGCTGTAAATTATTTAATAAAATTGTTGATTTATAATTTTCGATTTACGATTTTTTGATTTTCGATTTTTTTTTTACAGGCAAAATAACCGGATGACCAAGAATACTGGTTTCCGAATGGTCGAATAAATTTTCCGGTTAGTTCGGGTGTCCCCATGTATAAAATTACGCGCTTTAATTCGTAAGCGATCGGCCGTCTAATTTCTTCCGAACGGAACGCGGTCCATTATTATTGTTTATACGATCATCGATAATCGCAATTTTAATAGTTTTCGAAATAAATAACAAAATTAAATAATAATAAGATAAAATTCGGAAAAATCGATTATTCAACTATCCTCACCGATGGGAGTTTGTGAAACTTTATCCGAGTTTAAACCGGTTATGCATTGGGTAAGTTTTCATATTTTTTTCTCGAATGCCGTTTATTGTAATATTCGTTTTATTATTAAGACGTCTATACTATCAAATCGCGCTGTCATATAGGACAGTTCCATTGCGCTGGTACAGCTAAATACCGTGTTGAATCGATTAAAGTCCTTCAACGTTCGATGAATGTGTGTACAAAATAAAATGGCACTTATGGTTATTCTATTTACTTACGTGCTGAAAACGACGCTAGTAATTTTATTTTTTTATTTTCCTTTTTTATTTACAATCTGCACATAGCGCAATAAGTAAATGTGATGAAGGAACAGGAAAGAATCAGATGCTGTTGATGGTGACCACAACTCAGGACATATCTAGGAGGAACGAGAGGAGCAGGTGAAGAAGTTTTAAGACTCTTGGTCAGTTTCTCTTTGACCGACGCGAAGAAGCGAGTGGTATATCACGATTTGTTAGTTGTATAATACCGGGATTATTTCTTAATCTGCTGAAAAAGAGTTTGTATCTTTTTTTTTGTCTACTTCTGAAATATTAAGGTGTGGGGTGTTACCATTGCTTTCCTCTATATATATATTTTTTTTATTATTATTTTCCAGAAGGTATTTATTTATCGATCAAATTGAAATGATTCGAACGACTCTACTTCAGCAAGCCATTAAAGAGTGGTTTACCACTATTTCGTGTTTTTTTTTTACTTCTAGCAAGATGGTACTCATTTACCGACCAAATTGGAATGATCCAAACAACGCTACTTAAGCAAGCCATTGAGGGGTGTTTTATCATTGCTCTCTTCGATTATCATTATTTTTATAATTAGTTTTATCCAATCATTCAAACCGGTGGGGAAGATTTAATGGTGTGCAATAGTTTAATCTACGAGATTCATTGACACGATCTAATAAATCGAAACAGTCAGCTGTTAACGTGACCCTATAGCCTGTGCAAGTAACCTTTACTGTTACCCGGAAACACTTCGCGCACATTTCTTACTTTTAGGTCTCGATACAAATTATCGTTTCGTATGTACCAGGTTGCGCCTAATCTCTGTATTTTTGATCGAGATATCCACTTTGATGTGATGATGTCCCTCCGGAATGATATGACATACGTATGAGCATTTTACAAAGTGTCCATACATACATAAAAATTTCGCGCGCGCAAATACGCGTACGCATAACTTTATTTGAATGAGAACTTTCGCAAGAACATAGTGCGCTAAATGTCACGGAGCTACATTTATTTATCAAAATTTGAGACCGTCTTAAGAAAAATAATATAAAATGTACAATACGAATTTCGAATTAAAATCGAATATCAGGATACCGAATGAAATATGGCGAACAGGCGAATGAATACATAATGGCGAAATTATTAAACAAACTCCCGCGTGACTCGGCGGAAGAGAAAAAAGCGTAAAAACAATCTACACGGAAAAATAAATGCTAATACATAAATAAGGATAAAAATAAAAATAATTAAATTTAATAAATGTAACGCACGAGAAACGTAAGATGCGGAGTGAGTAAAATTCAAATGACGACCCGCTACTGCATATCGCGCATTTCGAAATAAAACGAGTAAAATAAGAAAAGAACGAGAGTGCAAACGCACAGGTCATAATGCGCGTGCGGATTGAATGCTAAATGTATATATGCAGAGTGCAGTATTATATTGTTTATTGTCAATTTTCGTCGACAGAAAAAAATTGTTAGACGAAGCGTGTAATAATTAATTAATAAGAAAATGTTTATTAAATGTTTTATTGTATTATCGAATATAGGAAATCGTACCGAATTACGTATGTAAGCGTAAAATGAGATATAACCGGACGAACGTATAAAACGTGTTGCAAATTAATATTATTATTATTATTATTATTATTATACGGGCGGATTCACCTGTAGAAAAATACATACGGCCGTGTTAAATACTGGAACGAATTAGAAACATATATAACTTATCATAATTATCATCTCCATCATCATTATCGAGTATATCGTCCTGATATTTTATATGCAGTTGAACGAAGACATACACATGTTCGACGAAGTCTAAGAAAGTAATTAAAAAGAGACGGAAAACACCAGAAGTTATAATAAAGGAAGAAATTTAGTTTTCTTTTGAAGTGAAGAATCTACCGCCGGCGTGTGTGTGTGTGTGTAGAATCGCCGATAGTTTTCAAATGAGAAAAGATTATAAAAAATGATAAAATTAGAGCAATAAAAAATTGTAGTAAAATTTCCGGGTACATTAATAGTGTATAAATATAAATATATACTTCAGAACACGTATTTATAATTTAAGCGAGGTGTGTGAACCGGGTTATGTACCTGTAGTATTCCTACTGTTTCTTTAGATAAATGTTACGTTTCACACGATGGACGAATAAAACTTCCACATCTCTCTTAATTCTACAGGTTGTCCGGTTAGGGGGGAAAAAAAAGTTTTTATTGCGAACGAACTTATAAAATATTTCGCTTTATCTTTCTCTTTTTCCGGATTTGTTCGTCCGAGGAGGAATAAGTTCTGCTCGGTTTTATGGACAATTCTCCGATATTGGCGGGTGCGCGGCGGATCTACGATGTTCGACCGTTCAGTTCTATCGTATACGGTTAGAAGCTAGAACGAATACTTATCAGACGGACTCGTCCTCCTTTTTACGTTTGTCTCATCATTTATGAATAATCGCCTTATAAGTTATTTTTATATAACATATATACATATATGTACGTGTATATATTATTATGGATCTCGTTATTAAAACGAGCCGGCAATACAGGAAACCGCCTGCTGAGCGTTGACATAGGCGTACAGATATATGAGAGAAAATTATAAGAAATTCTTCAATTAATTTAATAATTACATCGTTAGATGTCTGTTACGACCTGTAATGCCGTTTTTAAAGACGCCGACCTATGCCTGTGAACTTAACATGTCAAAAATAACAACGTTCTAATCTATTCGCTAGCCTCGATAATAGAGTATGTGGAAAAAAAAAGACGATAAAAATAATTATAAAGAATAATAAATATTTACAAAAAATTATACAAACGAGATGATAAGGAATATTAAAAATTAAAAAGGCCAAAAGTATACTATAATCTAACAACAATGAGACGAGATTTAATCCGTCGTAGGCATTATATAATTTATTAATAATTTCTTACCTGGAGGGTTTTTTTTAAGCGGGAGGGGGAAAATGTTCCAAAGACACTATTATAACGAATAATTTTTTTTTTTGCAGCAGCGCATACAAACATGCACTGCAAGAGATTCAAAATCAACGTGTGGGATTTTTACCACTAAAAACCACCTCCCTCTATAAAACACACTCAAAAATAAAAAAAAAGGAGCTTAAATAATAAGACGAAGGTCTCAGGGAGAATGAAGAGACCTAGCATTAAAGGATAAAACTTTTAAAAAAAGAAATAATATTCGTGTATATTACTTTTATTTTATACAAACGATGAAATATAGTAGCGAATTTAAATACTTTATATGGATAACAACAAATTTTAAATAATTGAGAATTTAGTAGGTAAAAAATTGTTTTAATAAAACAATTTCTTTCGATCGAACACCGCACAACCTTCTTCTTCGTCCTCTTATCGTGTCGGTCGGCTTATATTCATTTTTTTCTCTTCAATATTTAACAACCTAAATTGTCACGTCCGGTATGTCATTTACACCGGTCATATCTCCCATCCTGCATCGCGAAGGTACTAGTAACTAGTAGGCGCTCTGAATCTGGTAACATGTCGCATTCGTATGTGTCATCGTCTGTAATTTTCCATGTTTTCACGTTCTTCCTGTAGTAGTTCTTATTCTCTATGATGTTCACTACGTCAATTATTACCGGGAGGTGGTAAATTGGTAATTTCCATAGTTGCAACCATTTCAGCCTTCCTTTCTATAATTTCATCCTATTTATAAGAAAACTATACGATGTATGTCTTCGTCTTGTTATATTTAATTTTTTTTCTTTTATAGCTATCACTTCCCGTGCCTCTTATGGTGCTAAGGCGCATAATATTTCTATTTCTATTTTTTTCTTTTTTTAGAAGACCGCAATCAATCTTGTAGAATTACTTCAAGCACCTAGTTATGTACATATGCCATACTGCGTTGAACGTTTCATATTTCGTTACTATCAACCGCCGTTAGGATCGTGGGTAGTCGTAATAATAGTTTAATAGTCCTTTATTTATTTTTGTTTACTACATCCAGTCGCTTATTTTAATTAAATTACGCGCTTATTTAGAGATAATGCAGGCTAAATAAGCGCGTAATTGATACGATAATAATAATAATTAATTCATCGTTTGCTATTAAACGGTTATTTATTAATTGATACCGTTTGTTAAAAGGTATCGTTTAAAATTCATTAAAGCTTTGCGAATTAATTTGTTTGAGATGTTTGTTTATTTACTTTTGTAACATTAAAAATTAGATATATCACATATATATATATATTTTTTTTGTTAATATAAAAACGGCCTCGCGAACTATACCGTTATTACCCGTTACGTATGAAGAAGTTAAATTATCGAATAGTTTACGTTATGAATTTAAATTAAAATAAAATTTCGAAATAAAAATCATTTATTGTACATTTTATTTTTTACATTTTGGATCGGTTTGTATTGGAACTTGATTTTTAATCGAGTGAAAAGACGCAGCAACGTCAAAACATCTAGGGGGCGTCATTTATAGATTACGTATCAATCTTTAATATATAACAAGGATCCGCAGAAGATCTTTACATACCAAATGTCAAATTGATGATAGGACATTGCTATATACATATATATATATATATAACAATCATAATAATAAAGGCTTTATTTCATTTAAATACACGCGTAAAATAATTAAAATTAACGATAATAATGAAAGCCCAAATTTAGCAAATGTCTATTTTTTTTTCTTTACTTTGAAGAAATATATATAACATCCATTTTCTTCCAAATCGTTCTATCTGTTGCTTTCCGCATCTAATTGATCCCAACATATTTAACATTGTCGTCTTTTTGGTTTTTGAATTTTCCTTTTCGTATCCAGCGGAATCCATTCTATACATTTTCTGGACCAGCTATCTGCTTTTTTCCACATGACATGTGTCCATTTGAGTTTTCTTGCTATCTCCATTAGGTCTTCTATCCTTGACTGTGCTCTTATAGCCATATTGTTTATTCTATCAAATTTTGTAACTCCCTAACATTTTCATTTCCATCGCTCGCTGCACAAGTTGTAACTTTTTTATTTGCTTAATATTATACGACCGTGTTTGTGATCCATAAGTAATCGCCGGTATGATACATGTATTAAATACGTGCGCTTTTAATGATGGACTCATTTTCTAATTAAAAATTTCTTTCGAAGCCCAATACTTTTTCCATCCGATTGCTATTCTTCTATTTATTTCCTTGTATGTTTCGTCCTTAAATGAATATTATATAATTGCTCGGGAATTATTTAATGTACCCCCCCATAAATTACCCCACGATTGGTAGCCCCCTAGTTTTTATCAATTAAAATTTCGTTTCATAAACTTCCGGAGTTTAATAAAAAAATGTCAGTTGAAGGACTAGTTGCCATTTTGGAATTTTTCGATCAGTTTTGAATAAGACTTTATACATTTTTTACTAGATTAATATATACTACAAGCTAACCAACAAGATCATTTAGCACTGTTTAGGATAAGGACATCGTAGGAAAAGTACCCACTTGTAAACACACGGTAACCGTGACATTATATTAGATTCAACGGATTTCTAAGTCTTAAGCGTCTTACATCGTCTGCCGTGGTGTTGTAACAGCGCGGATTTATCGGTACTTTGTGTCATTTCCGACAGGCTGGAAAATAATTTTGTGTACCACTTTATTTTTTTTTTTTTTATTATCATTATTTTTTCTAATTATTTTATTTATTTCCGTAATGAAAAGACGTGCGCGACTGGTAAAAAGCTCGGTTAAAGTTTAAATATAACGGTTATTGATTTATATTTCGTTGTTTTTTTAAATATTTACTTAAAATAACAAGAGCAACGCCGAAATTTAAAAGCAGAAATTATTCCCGCATTCCATAGGATAATCTACTTCGAAACGGGAATAAATCTCGCTGTGTACTCAAATATATATATATATTGTTTTATCGAACGTACTTTATCGAGATCACTATCTAATAACGATAACATAGATAATACCGAAGAAAGTTACTCTCTCAACGAATTGACTTTGACTTATGGTATTAACGAATTTGTTGACTCATTGGCTAAAGACGCGTCGTCTGGCGGTGTAGAGCTCTTCTCAATAATTCACAAAGATATCATTCACTTTATTCAGCTAGAGCATAGCGATCGATGGGAACTAATGTACACTAAGAGCATTAGTCAATCGCTTCTCACTTATTACTATCACCTCCAGCCGTCTCTACCCAAACTCCCGTGGTTCTATCTCTTTAAAAAGATTAGTCGTAAGAGAATTGTACTCATCAGCAGATTGCGATTTGGACATCATTTGTTGCCTGACCGTCTTTTCCGTATGCAGCTTAGAGAAAGTACCTTCTGTCGCTTCCATTCTGACCAGGCAGTCTGCAACCCCGATCATGTTTTTTTTTAATGCTCTGCTGTAGCGCCGTTGCGTTCGGAGCTTTACCTTATTACGTTCTTCGAGTATTACACCTCCGTATATAGATAATCTACAATTATTCCCCCATATAGCGACGTTTCTAGAGAAGTCAGCATGCTTGATTAAGATGTAGATAGTCCCCACAGTATCACGTTGGTGGGTAAGCTGTAAAGGCACCCCCATTTAAAAAAAAAAGACTTTGACTTATTCATTATTTCATTAAGTCGTACAGTTTCCCACGTTTGAGACGCCTCATATCTTCAGCCTTGTCGAAAGATTCAATACGAGCGTAATTTTCCCAGTTTTTGTCGTGTTCGTAGAGGTATAAATTGGTCATTCAAACCTCGATGTGCGTCGTTGTTACATTCGAATCGGTATTCAGAAGCGATCGTTAATCTTCATACGCAGACTATATAAGTTCGTACCACTAAAACAAACGCATAACTATATACCGTAAATCAAAATAGATTTAGATACAAAAGTCCTCCGTTTTCAATAGATATCGACAAATCATCTCGTTTTTCTGCTTTTATTTGAGAGTAATTTTAGACGGGCACTATCTTACCGAAAGAACATAACTGTATATACTTTTTAAATACAGTCAGACGAATCCGATCGAACAAACCCGATTCTGTTTTTCTTCGTACGTAGTAAATATTAAGATCTTAATTCGATGAAACCGTTTCAAAACCTTACAACGCAGAGGATATCCAAATCTTTTCACGCGAAAATAAAAATAAAACTTCAAATAAACCGAAAAACATATTCCAGAACTGTTGTCGATACGTCTATTATTCAGCGCGCATTCTATATTGTTAGGCCGGTTATATTTAGCCACAAGTGTCGTAATCTTATTATCCACCTTTACATAGTTGATCGAATCTTTTATTAATCGGATTCTATTTATCTTTTATCACCTTTTACCGGCGTCGATAGTTAAGATACTAAAACGCCCTCTCGTGTATTCGGTTCATTTGGAAGAGATTATCAATGTAACCATCTCGTGCATTGTCGTTATGTATCGGAAAAGAAGTTCTCGACGAGTAACAAGATGAAAAGATCCGAAAAGCTTAATCATTGTTAACGAGCCACGCGAATAAAATATTCATATAAAAGTCTAAGGCTTAGAAGAATTTTAAGATTAGGAAACGTAATGATAAAGCACCGTTTGACCAGCGTACGATAGAGAACACTTATTAAAATAGTGTTATAAATATATATATACGTGTGTGTGTGTTTGATTGTGTATATAAACGCTCATTTCTGCGTGCGAAACTATTTTTGCATACCTTTTTAAAATGTTCACTGGGTAGGAAAGTTCAACAACGGATGATGATGATCAATAGATTTATGCAATAGTCATCCATCCTATATCGAAAACCGACAGTTCCTTTCTTCAAATATATACACAAATAATAAATATATATATATATAGATAGATCCTCTGGAAAATTACTCATATCTGAAAATAGGCTTCATCTAACCATACATAAATACGCATACAAACAAACAAAAAGGAAAAATGAACACACACACACACATATATATATATATATAACGAATACGTTTATAAAATTTTCACCAGTGTTTATTATATTCTGGCCTATTCATGCCCGTTCATTCATTCAGAACCATTGCACGTCACACGCTGAGCTGCTAAACACCTAGTCATCCTTTCGAGGGGGTGCGATCCGGTCGATAATGCTACGTGTAGAAATGAGAACATCTTGACTGTTTTTAAATCGGGGGAACATCGCCTATGGGAAAGCCTAAACAAACGGTCTGGAGTGGTTAGGGGAATTCTAATTCTTTCGAAGTATATTATTATATTCAATATTAGGACAAATCAGCGGTGAAAAAACACTTCAAAATAAACTACTGCATATTATTTTCATTTCGATTCATCTTACTCCTGTTTTTAACTTAGAATTTGTGCCACAATGCCACACAGTTCATTATTATATTATATACGTGATATATATATATATATATATATATATATATATATATTGGATGCATATATATTTTATAACTTGAAACTCACACATCGACAAAGAAATGTAACGAGTGTTCTTGCAGTTTACGTATGTATGTGTAGATCTATCTGCGATCTATTTGTTTCCTTATTTATCTATCAGTATCTCTCTACCTACTCTGCATTTATCTGCTTATAAATCTATTTCCTTTCTCACTCACTTTCAATCTGTCTACTTTATGTTTGTTTCTCTTTCTCCCTCTCCCATATATATATATATATATATATATATATATATATATATATATATATATATATATATATATATAAAAGGCTTTCTTAGGAATAATCCATTAACGTATGCGATCATAGGGCGAGACCGAAATATCGGACACCCAATTTGGATTCAGACCATGTAAAGGAACTAAGAAATCTATCACAGCAGTGAATATTCTAATGAAACCAAAAAAAAGTAGACGAACGAACAAGAATGGTGAAAGCATCATCTGATTCATTGACTACGAGAAAGCTTTTACAGTGTCCAACATGGAAAACCGATGGAGATGTTTAAAGCAACTGGAATCGACAAAAACAACTTAAAAAAATCCAGAACCTTTACTTTTTGGAACTCGCATGAATAATACAAAAGTTACTATATAGCCGGGTGTCATACAATGGTGGTATTTTCTCGCCTGTTATTTAATTTGTACGCGGAACAAGTCTTCGGTAAAGCAATTTCTAATGCGATATATGAATTTAAATTAACGGGAGAATAATCAATAATATTCGATATACAGATGATGTAGTTTTTCTAGCATATGATTTGCATGGGCTCCAGTACTTGCTTCATAAACTGAACTCAGTCAGGTAGTCTCATACAACCGACGTATTTATTAATGCGAAAAATACAAAAATGGATGATAGTTAACAAACAGAAAATTGATCTGGCTTCAGCTACAATTAACAATGAAATGGTGATGAGCGTAGATAAATTCTAACATACCAGCTAGATCTGTATACCGAAGTTAAAAGCAGATATGTCCAAGCTCGGTCAGTATTTAAAAATATAAAGAATCTACTATAAGAATACTCAAGATCTCCATGAACTTATAAAGTACCAAACCAGGATGTCTTAGAAATGACGAAGTCAAAAAGAATGTTGAAATATTGATAACAGAAAAGAATACAAAATAGTTTAGTCACGTGGTTAGAGGACAGAGATACGCAAGCTCTTACAACTTATCATCTACGGGAAAATTGAGAGGCAAAGAAGCGTAGGAACGCATCGAAAGAATATAAAGGAGCGGACCACCTATGTCACCTCAGTTCAGAAGATCATGCAGTATGCAAGAGAAAACTGGATATAATGACAATTATGATCGCCTAAGCCCTTAAATGGTATGGAACAAACTACTTGACTAGCTGTCGATCAATATATAATTATGTAACAACTAAAATATATATCTACCTATATAAATTTTTCTTTAGAATACAAAATTTAATAGTCTTCAACGTTAAACCGATAAAGTAGATCCGTATATTGAGTTGGTCATCGTCTCAAATAAGACAAGATATGAATCAAAACGGTAAACGTATAATATATGCATTGAATAATTTTAATGTATTGACGTAAAATTTTTTTTAGCACGATTACATACATCGTGTACGGGTTATACGATGTTAAATTATATTATTTAAAAATGCAGAAATAAAATATAAATTATTTTTTAAAAATGCCGCGAAAAAATTACAAAACCTGCAACTATGAAAAAAAACCCACAAAAAACCAATTTGGTCTTATTTACCACTAAAATTTGTTACGATAGTTAATAAACCGCTACTATGGCTGCATTCAAATCATCGTGCTCACTACATTAAACATGACAATAATTGGTCTGATGTAAATTGAGAAAGGACAGATATGTTAAAAAATTATGTCTGTCAAAAACCTTAAAATTGGTTTATTTCACGCTGATAGATATTCGCGATTTACAGGTATAAGATTTTTTGCAAAGATATCTCTTATACAGATCGAACAATTATCGAAAAAAGCTCTTACAGTCAGTAAAGATTGTTCCACGCTATATGAACGCCTTAAAGAATGAAATATGCCGGATATAAAAAGTTTGTCTTTAATGAATGGCGGACTATCCTAAAAAACCGAAAGCAGTAAGGATTGAGCTAAAGAAGACGATAAAGTATGAACTAAGGAATATGCTAAAGTATCAAATACAAAGAACAAAATGACGAAACCGTACAGATAAATATTCAGCTTAACGTATTACCAGAAGAAAAAGAAGCGTGGAGAGTAGATTAAAAATGGACATATAAAGAGTGGTTGCAGAATGAGAAAAATATCAGAAAACAAGGAAACTGAGCGGGAAGTTGACGGAATTTTAACATAATTATGTAATAATGATAAACTTAAAAAAAAAAGATAATACGGATGCCAGAGGGCGCTAGAATAAAAGGAAATGTACATGAGAGTGTAAATGAGAATACACGTGAGAGAGCAATTAGGGAACACGTGAAATGAAAATGAGTTGTAAAGAAATAAGTTATAAATAGAGTAAATTATAAGATCATTATAAATTTAATTTTAAATATTTATATTAGTAATTATGTAAATATACCCGTCGACAAGCGAAAGCCTGACAGTATAAGTAATTTTTATTATCCTTGTATATTGAAACATGCTTGAGTGTGTGTTGCATATTCGCGCGTGTTTGTTATATGCACGTTAATATGTTTGTACAATTGTAAATTACTGAAATGTACATTTAAATATATATATATATTAAATCGAGTGACGCTACAGGAAATTTACGTTGAATTTTACACAACATAATGAAAATTCAGAAATATGCACAATTGAATATAAGGATGATTTTTTTATTTATATACGTATATATTTATATAAAACTTAACTTTAGTACAAAGTCTTTAACTCAGCTATTCATCCAATAGCGTAATAACTTGATGGCGATTAAAAGGAAAGCCGAGGAAGATCGTGAAAAATCGCCCACTGTGTATTCGATTAACCCAGGGAGCGCTGTTGTTGAGTTGGTTCGATATTAATTTACGTATTGACACGTTTTTGACGTTACCACTTCCAACTTTCGAGCGGATAGGACGACATTGTTCGCTCATTACACGTTAAGCTGTGCTCAAGTTTTCTATACTTCTATTTAGTATACCGTACACGAAAGTACGTTGCGATGATACGAACACGTGTTGATAGTCGATAGTTTTAAGAGGTCGAATAACGCGTAAATTATTCGTAATTTTAAAACGATCGATTGATTTTGTTCGAACGTTGAAAAATTTTAAAAAACTGCACCCGGCCGAGTAAAATGTTGGAGGTCAGCGAAATACGATGGATTTCAGAGTTGAAATCGTGTTATTATAAATGCCGGGGAACGGACTTTGTGTTAGCTGATCCCACACACTTCCTGTTCTATATATTTTAACCGTATTTATGCGCACATACATGTAATATAAATTATATATATATATATATATATATATATATATATATATATATATATGCGTTATACACTGATTAAAAATAGATGTACACCGCCGTTTTAGTAAATCGCTGAGTCCAACTATTTTCCTGAAAATTTAAACTAGCAACGTCGGCAAATTTTCTCGAACGATTATTTGTTATATTATTCAAAGTTTACTTAAAGGCGTTTATATTTAGCTATGAACGTGGGGAGAACTTTTTACGAGTTTTATATAACGATCGTGGCTACTGGAAATGAAAACTTTACAAGAATTAAAGTTTTTATTACGTTATATTTTGTTCTGTTTTCCTTATTAATGGATTGGAAAAAATTTATTAAAAAATAATTCGAACAAAGTAGGATCAATATTTTTCCAAGTTTTCCTCCTTTGAAAAACGTATTTTCAAAAAAAATAAAAATGACGTAGTTATAAAATTTATTTTCAAAGCGGAATTCGCACCTGTATATATATATATATAATAAAAATTGAAGCTAATGCGATGGCAAAAAAAAGTTAATAAAGGTCCTAATTTTTATTGTAATGTAGGTTCTTAGGTGTGGATGATTGGAACCATATAGTCCTATTGGTGCATCATGTATGAGTATATTATGTTTTATATGTAATACATATATATATATATATATATATATATATATATATATATATATATATATATATATATAATCTTATATGTCTCCATTTTTGGGCTTAGGTTCTCTCTAATCTCTTTTATTCGTACCGGTTCTGAACTTCCTGAATTCAGTTCGTTTTCGCTACCCGAGTTATATTGTCATACCAACGAGTCAGCGATCTGTCAATGTTTATTCTTTATGAGCGGCCACCACTCCAACTCCGACACTCGTTTTGTACATCTATTACTCTTCTTTCTGGCTGAAGCGACTTTAATGATTTCGATGAAATTTTGCACATACATGTAATGTATTCTATATGGAAATTACGAATTTTTGAAAAATTTTATATCGGTTCTAACTCTATGAAATTTCTTCTGAAATTTCGACTTTTTTTTTCATTCTCTTTTTCTCGATACTTATCTAAATAAACGGTGAAAATTTCAGCTCGGCCGCATTTACGAATATTTATAATCTAAAATTATATATAATAGTTTTAGTTTCTTAATAATATTCATACTGTTCAGACGTAAAAGCTCAGCGTTTAATATATATTCTTAGTGATTTAATTTTGTTATTATTATTGTTGCTTTATGATTATTACGTTGTTTTTTTTTTAAATCGTACATTTCGAATAAGCATATGTGCATAAAGGTGCGAAGAACAGTATGCAAATTATTTTTGAATGAATAAGTATCTATATTGAATACATTGTAACAAAGCATTTTATACGTTTGTTCACGTTCCTTGCAAACTTATGTCTAAAGGCAATGCTTAGCCGCGTGCTGTAAACTCGAGACGATGGTAGGTGATTAGTTTGGACAGTTGACGGTTGCGCAACTCCTCAATTGCGCCACCGGGTCATCTGGCTGGAAAACTGTCTAGGTGATTGGAGGGAACTTGTCGGCGATATAAACATAAAGGGACTCGTCCTAAGTTGAGGTACGCTGGCTCGGGGAAGATGGAGGCCCTTTAAGGTGAAATAAACTCACTGTACCCTTTAGTTATAACGATAGTACAAGAAATTGTGAAAAATGGTTTGACCAAGTATAATGTTACTATTATAGTAGATTATTGAGCATTGATGGATTGATATTTATTTATTTTATTTATTTATTTATTTATTTATTTACAAAAACATTACGGCGTACACAACAGCAAAACGCCAATTACGGTGTATGCACTTTGAGAATAATTATAAAGTAAAATTATGAATAAAAATAAAAATAAAACTAATACTCACACTACGCGCTAATTAACATAAATAATACTAAGAATGAAAAAATAAATTGCTAATACCAACCGAAAAATGATACATGTTTCTAATGATACCTATATACAAGCACACATCCGAACATAATAAAAAACAGAAATGTACACCCATACTCTCATGCAAACAAACTGTCCATCGGGACACGTACATATGACCGAAATAAAACAAATATACTGAAAAGTAATAACTGAAATAAAGAGCTTAAAAAAATTTATGTATATACAAATTTACTATCAAAATGAACATCTAACTGTGGACGAATGTTTAGTACGTTATTGTATAGACGCAAGGTGGATAGAAGTAATGAATTATAACCTAAATTTGTACGAGCATGAGATTCGTAGAAAATACGATGTGACTGGAGACCATAAATAAGATTTTAGATAATAAATAATTGTCATCTATGCGAGCGTTACAAAGATCATGCAGAAACCTCAGCTTACTTATCTTTCTTCTAGCACTCAAGGGTTTAATATTTAGGAAATCACATAAAATAGTATAACTCAGAAGTGCAGGATAGACACCAGTTTGACGGTAATAGATATACCTCAAAAATTGAGATTGAACTTTTTCCACCATATGAATATATTTAGCGTAAAAAGGATCCCAAACCACAGATGCGTATTACGATCTTACAAGAGTGTCGAATAGTAACAGCGGAGTCCTAGGATCACGAAATACGCATGAATTTCTAATGATGAAATCCATAGCTCTATAAGCATTTTTGGTAACGTTATCAATATGAGTTGCAAATTTAAGCTCGTTGTCAATATAACCAAATCCCGAACACAGGTTACGTTACAAACTGGAACATTACCCATAGAGTAATCGAAGAGACATTTATTTTTTGTACGACAAAATCGAGTATAAACACATTTATTATAATTAAAAGGTAAGTAATTATTGTCGTTCCATGTCGTCAATCTACATAAATATTCTTGCAACAATTCACAATCAGTAAAAAGTTTTAATTGTTCTAAAAATTTTTAAGTCATCAGCAAATAACAGAAATTTTGAACGTAAGTTAATCCTTATACGATTTATGAAAATATTAAATAATAGTGGACCTAAATTAGACCCCTGTGGTATACGCCGGAAGTAGGAGTATATCGCTTAGACTGGTATCCGTTAAATAATACATAGTACACACGCCAAGTTAAATATAACCTAAATAACTGTATGTAATCGTCAGAAAATCCATAATTATGCAGCTTAACCAGAAGTATAGCTGACTTTGTCAAAAGCCTTACTGAAGTCCGTATAAATTCAGTCAACTTGAAGACGCTGACTGGCCTGTAATTAATTCTGTATATGTAACAAGATTAGTTGCAGTAGATCTAGACCTTAAGAAACCATGCTGCTCAGGAACGACTCTAGGCAAAAAAAAATTGTATAACCTCTCATATAAAATAGACTCCAATATTTTGCTGGGTACACAAAGTAGGGAGATAGGACCATAGTTTTCAGCTGCACAACGATCACCAGACTTGAAAATTGGAACAACCTTAGCTGTTTTTAACAACACAGGCCATTTCCCTGTTCCAATAATAAGATTAAACAAGTAGATAAGTGGATTTTCAAACTTTACCGAACATAGTTTAAACAATATTGCGGTAATCCATCAGGGCCAACACTCCACTTAGGTTTCAGAATTTTAATAGATTTTTTATAATCATTTACGGTGATTGGAGCAAGTTTTAAGTGTCTTCCATCTTTAATTAAAGAGTTTTTAAGCGTCAT
Source organism: Coronaproctus castanopsis (assembly GCA_032883995.1). NCBI lineage: Eukaryota > Metazoa > Arthropoda > Insecta > Hemiptera > Monophlebidae > Coronaproctus > Coronaproctus castanopsis. The sequence continues at coordinate 162,160,024 of CM065052.1, forward strand.
GAAGCTGTCAGTTACATGAACAGATGAAAAATACTCCGCAAAAGCATCTGAAATATTCTTACTAGAAGAATGACCTATGTTTCTATATTTTACTACACTAGGATGTAGCCGGTTATTACGTTTATATTTAACAAAAGCCCAAAAATTGTTAGTGTTTCTTTGAATACCAGCTTCAATCTTAAGAACATAATCATCAAAAGTATTCCTTATTAACTTTTTAACTTCAGCTCGTAGCTTACTAAATTTAACATAATTAGTTTCCTTGCGAGTTACTAAACTTAGTTTTCAGTTTTAATTTACGAACAATTTCTGGGGTAAACCAAGGCCGGCATGTAGACTTTCTAGATGATTTCTTTGTAAGATGCTTCTGGAGTTCATCGTATATTAGACTATAAAAATAACTAGTTGCGTCATCCACATTTCTGATATTATAAAGTTGTTCCGAATCAATCGGGGAAATTTTTTGTTTTCAAATCGAATGCTTTCCTAAAGTTGTAAGCATATTTGTATTTAAATCAACCCTATATAAAGAACCGCAGCGAACAGTGATATCTAGAGCAGGATGATACTTATCCTCAGGAAGGAGCGGATCAGGCGAACTCTTTACATGAACACTCAAAACAAAAGTAGTAATGATTAAATCCAAAGTTTTTCTCTGCGAATTAAGAACGTTATTTACCAAGCTCGGATTATTAATTTCGATGAAGTTTGAAAGCGAATTAATATTCTTATTAAGAAAATCAAGCGGAGTACCTGAACCAGGATAAGTTGAAATCACCCGTGATTATAATATTAATGGTATTTTTCATATTCGGTAATAAATTACGACATTCGTAAAAAAATCTGCTCTAACAAGAGGAAGATGTACCGGGAGGAACATAAATTCAACCGATAAGTGTTTGTACATGCGGACTAACGTTCCTAAGCTTAATCCAAACTGAATCTATATTCCCGAAAGTGGGGAACGCTATTTCCTCTGCAACATATGTGTCCTTAATCTCTAATAAAACTCCACCTCCCCGCCTACCAATTCTATCACGACGATAAGCGATATAACCTCGATTTAAAAATTCATTGTTGTAAACACTTCCAGTTAACCAAGTTTCAGTGAATCCTACAATATCAAAGTTACTTCTACACATTTCTAAATGAAGTTCCTTTAACTTAGTATTTAATGCCCGAACATTTTGGTAATACACTTTAAGTCCCGGTTATAGTAATAGTTAGAAAGTTTGGCGATAAATGATCGAATAAATAAGAACTTCAATAAATAAGAATAGACGAGTTTAAATAAGGAACTTGAAACCTCTAACCTATTGCATTGTGAAAAACGGAAAAGAAGTAAAACAGTCAATGAAATCCACTTTGCATAATTAAAACACCACCCAAATATGCTAATTCGTAAACGTAACAAACATTCGAATATATATCGACGAAAAAATAAAAATCCCCGTAATAATTCTCTTAAGGATATTTCCAGCAGAATTGCGTATAGCCATAAAAAGAGATGAAACTAGTATCAGTACTAATAAACCTACTAAGACAGAAAGTACATACGTTAAATACACCGACATACAACGCAAAAATACGCTTAAAAATGATGATAATAAAGTAGACGCGCACCAATACATAACGTACCAAACACACATACTCATAAAAACACACTGAAATATCATCATTATAAATAACAATAACGTCTGTAGCGAAAGTTTAACATTTGGGTAATACCAAAATAATTAAATAACATAATAAAATGAAAATAAATATTAAAATAAATATAACAACTGGAAGAGAGTTCTTATCTATTCTAGTAAATGGATCCATCGGTGATAGATTTAGATAACGCAATGTTTACACCTGATCCGATTTGTAATCAGTTAACGTTGATATCGTTCTTCTAAGATTATCCGATAATAATGTAAACGATAACAGTCCAAACGGTTTTTTCTTCCGTTAATTAACTCGCGTACGATATTTAACCTATCATGCGTTAAATGATCCCTAATTATAATTTTCGTTCCTTTTTAGGTTTCTTCTATTATTATAAATTAAACGTTTACAACCGTACCCGATAAATTTGACTATTATCGGTGTGGGTGTATTATTTTTACGCATTCCAACCCGCGGTGACCTGCAAATCGCATCTGATGGTATATATTTATAGCAAGCTTTTCATTCATAATATTCGTCGCTGCTTTATATCTTCCGGTTCAGATTCAGGTACCCCATATATCATGAGCGAATTCCGCCTAGAATATTGTTCGAGTTGCTCTACGCGGCTTATGTGAACTAATTTATTAGTATAATCCGCGAAAAACTTAATCAGCGATTTATTCACAGCCTCTGTAGTACTCTTTACTAACGATTGTTGCAAGTTACTGTCAACCGCGTAAGCAGCTCCCACAATGGCATCCTCGAAAGAATGTGATCTTGATACCGGAGAATCGCGTGTTTCGATCACTTTCTTCGCAGCGGCAGCTCTAGTTTTACCACCCGATGACATTTTAAAAATAATTTTATAAATGTTAGACAGAAATAAATTCAAGCAATATATTCGCTTACCCGATTATAATAATGCAAAATTATATTATCGCTACTACACGACGCGTCGTTATCGCAGAAATATACGTCTCATCACGAACGCGATTAATGGTTGTATATACTTGTATATGTTTGTACGTACTTAAAACATTTGTGTATGTGTTTGCAGTAAATAACTGTAAATACATTAGAAAGTTTGTATTATATTTAAATAAATACGATTTGATTATTGTTATCCTAAAAATTACCTAAATAATTATTAGTTATATCACGTTTTTAGTATGATGAAACGGCGTGTACTATGCACGTTAAGAGAACTGTTTATGCCTGATAAATTCCTTTTTTTTTTTTTTTTTTTTTTTTGAGGCTATCTAGTAAGTCTTGAAAAGTAATAATCCAGAATGAAAACTTCACCTCCCTCGTCGGAAGTGAATTTCAGGTCAAAAAATGCAAATTTTATCCTGTTGGTGACATTAGATCTTCTCCATATTTATCGAGTTAAGTCGAAGACTTTTCTAGAGAATTATCACTAAGTTACCTTGTAGCTTTATCTGATTTTATTTCTGTTAAATCTCTAAGTTAATTTCATTTGATGAAAAACCTCTTAAGTAATGATCAGCATGTTTACTGTTCAACGTTACTCCTATTTTACTGATTTGGTACTTATTCTTAAGTTAAACATTTAAAGATAGTAATCAATTTTACTCAAATGACATTATTGAGGATAGAGTGGAAATCAGTATAAGTACTTTGTAAAGTTGAAGTATCTAAAGAATGTCTAGTAATTTGAAAAAGTAACTTCAAAATGCTCCGAATAATAAATAATATTATTATTATAATTGTATGACTTATCGTTGTTTACGGTCCTATATGAGTTTTAATAAGAAAAGGCTGTATTCTATATATATATCAAATATTTGGTTGTTTATTCTCATTTTACAATAACTAATTTGAATTTATATCTGATTTAGCTACTCGCGCACACGATGCGCATTTGCAAGCATTACATATATCTAACATTTACTTTTTTAATTTTCCTGAAATATATTGATTGATTACTTGCTTGCTTGCTTGATTGATTTATTATTATTATCATTATAGTGCGCGTACGAGTATATAGATGAGTGTATATAAATGTGCGTTGTGAATATGTATGTGCTTCTAGTATGTGTACATGCGGGCGTGCACGTGTTTGTATCTTATTTATACAAGATAATTGTGGTTTGATGGATATACTCGTATATATATATATATATATATATATATATATATATAATTATGATCTATACACGTTGTATGTGCTTTATACTTGCACGTATGTAATAAATGTTTGTAGTAAATAATTCTAAATGCATTGCTAAAATTGTAACATTATTATTGCGTATTATATTCGAATAAATTTTTATTCGATTATTACGACATTATTATTGAAAAAAAAAAAAACGAAAGGCTACTATTGGGTAAAATTCCACCATTCGTTTAAATTTGTATACACTTATTCGTAAGGGGTTCATTTTGACGTCGTCAAATGGACTGAACTGACATTTGAAATTCAACTACCGATGTGAAACGATTAAATTTTTCAGGATGATCCGCAATGTTTGATAGTCATATATATATATATATATATATATATATATATATATATATATATATATATATATCCGTGCGAAGCTCGATAATTATCTCCTCCTGCCGGTATGTAATGTTTTCAAAGCTATGAGAGAATTTGTCATTTTGAACGGCAGTTTTAATTCGGTTTGAACGTCATCAAGGTTATACAGTACGTGGGAGTAGAAAATAACCAAATCTACTACCCTACCCTGTGTAGCCATGCGATTGTTACCATCTCATCTTCTCTGACATATTAACATGTGTAAGCGTGGTGTATATATATATATATATATATATATATATATATATATATAAATGAAATCCGGCTGAATTTTTTTATTCGAAAAAGAGTCAAGTTTTTATTCTATTCTCATTTTTGCGTTAACTTCACACATCGTTGGCGCCTGTACTTATAACGGGATAGGGTATGCAGAATGATGAAAAATAAGCCACACACCGTAGGAAAAGACCTTCTAAAATTATTATTTATATTTGCCCGAAGTATGGGAACTTTGAAATGGCTCACAATAGAAATTATTCTCACATTATTATAGCGATGATAATGATAATGGTAAAAAATATTATTATTACTATCGGAATTATTCGTTTATTTTGCCCATCTGTAAACGTAGACACACCATTATTATTATCAATTTTTATATATTATTATTATTAATTATTAAATATTAATAATTATTATCAATTATTATTATTTTCTTGTTTGAACATTAGTGTATTGTTTTATTAAAGTTTTTCCATTTTATTACGTTATAAAAAATATGTATAAAATAACGTAAATAAATTAATCGAATTGAAATTATCGACGTTTCTATTATTCATACTCGTAAGTAAATTAATTTCGTTTTCGAAAATTTATTATACTCGTGAACTGGATTATATCGCTTATTGTCTAACAACCCTCTATCCAAATAATATATCCAAATAATATATCCAAATAATATATCCAAATAATATATCCAAATAATATATCTAAATAATATATCCAAATAATATTGGAAGCGCCGCTTACGATGGCGGTTTCGCCAGTAAGCATTTCTAGTTTATTCTGCAGATTATTAATTAACGATAAAATTTCGAAACGAATATTTCGGAATAGAAATTTATGTATTGTGCACGACACGTAAAAATGAAATAACGAAAGAACTAGCGGCTATTTTAAATAAAGCGGATGATTACGATTGAAACAAAACAAAATTTTCGTCAAAATCCGAAATTTTTTATTGCGAAAATGCCGTTTTGCATCACATCGCATATCTGTATGTTGCAGACTACGAAAATAGGAAGTCGGTATTCTTAAAAAAAATGTATATCGTAATATAATATGTGCGATATCAGTATTTACGCATCAACACACATATAAAGTACGAAAGTAGTGGTTTGTTACTGAGGTGGTAACGGTGTGCGGTTTTTACGACGACCCAAACTCGCCGAGGGAGAGACAGTCATAGGATTTATGCAGACTTTTAGTAGGCAGTTCCTCAAGCTGTCCATCTGCATCCTCGTGTCTCCTACCCTGTCACTACTGGAATTACCTGCATGAGGCTTTCCACCAGTAGCCCCTATTGGTCTGCGACTGCTTATTCGACTGACGTCTTATTCGCAACTAACCTACATATCTCTAGGCCGTTCCACTATCGGCTGTGGACGCACCCCGTTTCGGTTACAGCTCCGGATCCTTGAGAGCACCCGTATAAGTACACGTGCCTCCAGGGGATATATATGTATTACATTATTACGTTATGCCTATCTCAACCCACTGCTGACTGTAGGCTTTATCCAAACGTTTCCAAAGTTGTCTATCTTGTGTGATTTGAATCCAATTGATTCCGGTTACTTTCAATGGGTCTTCCTTGCTTGCGGCGATAATTAATCGGCCACCCTTGAAATATGCGCTTGATCCATCAGTCGTCATCTCGTCTGACAATATTCCCTACCCAATTCAATTTTAGTTTAGCTATGCGTTCTACTGCATCTACTAATTTTATTTGTTGTCTAATCCATGCAGTGCTCTTGTGATCTCACGTTTAATAACCATATTAATTACATAATTGACAAAACTCATAAAGCTATTCGTATGCTTTCTCCCATATTTTACAGTCGGTCACACCTTACTATCCTAAACAAAAAACTGATATATACATCCATTATTCGTCCAAGATTAACTTATGCCTGTCCTGTTTGGTTTTCAGTTTCAAATAGTACTATCAAAAAATTACAGTTGGTTCAAAATATCTGCTGCAGAATTTCCTTAAACGCCACTACAGAATTAAAGACATGCATTATAGATTGCACCTCTCTTACATTTCGAATTATATCCGTAATATTTCGGCAAAATTTTATGCAAACTGTCAGGCGCATACTAACAAACTGATCACAGTGGTAGGAGACTACGACATGGCGCTGCTCCGCATGCGCTATACTCGTTATAAACATCGTCGTATTAAAGATAGATTACTCTTAAGATAATTTTAATCTATAATCAAATACTTTTCTACTAACTATTACTTACTTAATACTTTATTTTTTCTAGTTTTAATCTTTTATCTTTTCTTTTGTGCAGGTTTTTTCCACTTTTCCTGTGTTATTAACTTTTAGCTATTTATTATTATAGATTAAGTAACTATTTATTATTTGTAATGCGGTCGAGGTTGTTATATATGTACTCCACTGTATACATTTTTATATTATGTAAAATCAAATGAAAAAATATATATTTCATTTCATTTCATTTCATTTCAGAGTCTGATATTCAGCATGACTCTTTCGTGCGCCGTTTGAGTTTTTCTAGTTCGTCTAATTATTTGTTTTGTAAAACTCTACGTTTCTGCTCCGTATGTTAGAACTGGCAGCGCATACTGGTTGTACACTTTACTTTTTAGACTATTCGGTATTTTTTTGTTTTTAAATACACTGCTTAGTTTTCCGAATGCAACCCAGGTAAGAGATGTTCTCCTTTTACCTTATAGTTGCATGCTATGCTCATTTTATTTTCCAACGTAATTTCTTGTCCTAAATACACATATTTTCCATCTATTTTCTCACCATTTATAGATATAGTTGCACTTTCTGTTGTATTCGTCATTATCTTTGTTTTATCTAAATTTATTTTTAGCCCTATCTTTTCAGACTACACATTCATGTCTGCTAGCATTAACTGTTTTTTCTCCGTACTGCTGCCTATTTGAACCACATCATCAGCGAAGCGCAAGTGATTTAATTTTTCTCCATTTATTTGGATGCCCATTGAATTCTAGTTTAATTTTCTAAAGACAATTTCTAAAGCTGCGATAAATAGTTTTGGTGATATAGTATCAACTTTTCTTACGCCTCTTTTAATAGTATGCCATCCATATTATTCCATAATTTAACCTTCATTGATGCCGATTCACACATTTTCCTGACGATATTAATGTAACTGCCATCAATTCCCGAGTTGTATAGTTAATATGCACTGCCCATATTTCCACTCGTAATCAATAAAGGCCATACATAGATCCAGATTATACTCTTCGCAATTTTGTATTAACGTTCTAATTACCAAAACGTGGTCGTTTGTACCAAACCCCGATCGAAATCTTGCTTGTTCTGTTCGTTGATGGAGGTCTATTGTTTTTGTTAACCGATTTGTTATAATCCGAGTAAACACTTTATACATCTGTGATAACATACTGATAGGTCTGTAATTCAGTGCGAGTGTATCTCCTTTCTTATGCACAAGAATAACTTCCGCACATTTCCTCGTATACGGGATGTTATTTTCTTTTAAGCACTTATTAAACAAATTACATAACATGTATACCATTACTGAGCCTCCGTATTGTAGTACTTCTGGCAATATTTGGCCAAGGCCGGGTGCTTTATTTCTTTTGAGTGATTTGATAACATGTCTAACTTCTTCTTTCATTATTTCAGGGACATAGGCATTGTTTAAGTGATTAATATCGATGCTCATCTGTTGTTCTTGCGGCACCACTTTTGTATTATAGTTGATTAAGGGATACTTTAACGCAATAATGTGATATAAACAAAGTGATCAAGAGACAGCAATAGGCGCAAACATGGAACGGGTACTAGAAACGAAAGAGTCCAAACTATGACGAACTTTCTGACCTTTACGCAATGAATGCCTTCTTCAAGAAAAATAGATGTGGAAAAACTGTCGAACAATAGAATAAGTTACCAGAATGATTTAAAAGAAAAGTTACACAATAAGATGCCGCTTAAATGCGAGGAAAGCCGCTATAATTATAGCTAAAACAATGCGGTAATGTGCATCTAACGTAGCTCCTAAAAATAAAGCTACATCCAAGAAACTAAGTAATATATATATACATATAATGGCATGCACATATAAATGTATGTGTGTATATATACGCATATGCCGATAATCATATTTGAAAATTAATTTTTGATTAAAAATTCTGGTACCACCGCACGCTTGTGGGTACATAAATTTTTTAATGTATCACGCAATCTACTATATATATATATATATATATATATATATATAAATTTTTTATAATGTTATAAAAAATCAATTGAAAATTACGCTTGTGGGTACATAAATTTTTTAATGTATCACGCAATCTACTATATATATATATATATATATATATATATATATATATATATATATATATATATATATATATAAATTTTTTATAATGTTATAAAAAATCAATTGAAAATTAGTTAAATCACTAATATTTATTTTCTTAAAGAAAACACAAAGCTTTTCGGCATTTACGCCATTATCAAGTGAAATATTTTAAAACATCATAATTTTAAAAATATAAATTAAATATAATTACTTAAAAATATGTGATGGTGATTGTGAAAATATGCTCCAAAAATGCTGTCTGTTTCTGTTCTGTCTATTTTTTGATTTGTTGAAATTTAATATCAATATATTTGTTTAGGTTATCAGATTTTTAATTTTTATTTTCATTTTACTTGTAAAATTGTGTTTTTTAAAAAATTTTTGCGTTCGTATATTTTTATATTTTATATTTTACTTTTGGACATCATACATCGCAACAGTTCATGAAAAATTTAAAAGTCCACCAGTATACAACTTTTACAGAATACGGAAAATAGTATTGAAGAAAAAATTAATATAAAAAAACAAAATTAATAAACAAATATATTGATATTAAATTTCAACAAATCAAAAAAATAGACAGAAGAGAAGCAGACAGCATTTTTGGAGCATATTTTCACAATCACCATCACATATTTTTAAGTAATTATATTTAATTTATATTTTTAAAATTATGATGTTTTAAAATGTTTCACTTGATAATGGCGTAAATGCCGAAAAGCTTTGTGTTTTCTTTAAGAAAATAAATATTAGTGATTTAACTAATTTTCAATTGATTTTTTTATATATATATATGTATATATCGCTAACATACTTTCCTTATAAATTTTCAAATATTTTCCCATTTAACGATTTTTTGCTATAAATGTTTTCATAGAATAAAACATAAATATCTAATGTCTTTAATCTCATTTAAAAATTACGACTACCTTTTCACGTGTATGGATATATAAATTCTTGAATTTTATGCAAAGCTCTCTCTCACTTTCACTAACTCTCTCTCCCTCTCTCTCTCTCACTCTCTCACTCTCTTTCTCTCTCTCACTCTCTTTCTCTCTCTCTCTTGAATCGTATCATCCCTAGGAGGGACATCGTGACACAGAAACGCTGCTTTTATGAAGTAGTTCGCGCCATTTGTTTCTGTAGTATGCTAGATGTACACATTCACTGAAGCTCTTCATGAATTCAGTTAATCCATCTGACCATCGTAAAGGTAGACGACCACGATCACTTTTTCTCTCTACTTTCCCTTCGATGAAGATTTTTTCCAATCCATTTGCTCGGACTGTGTGACCGAAAAACCGTCCAATTCTAATAAAAACTTCTGTTAATAACCGTGTAGGTGTGCCGATCTCCTTTAATACGGATTCATTGGTCCTCTTGGCCGTCCATGGAACACGTAACATTCGTCTCCAACACCACAACTCGAAAGATTCAATGCGTTTGCGTTCAACTTGGTGTATTGTCCATGTTTCAGCACCGTATAAGAATATTGAAAATATTAATGATTTAACCAGTTTAATTTTAACTTTTTTAATTACTGTTCGATCCCGCCAAATTTTTACTAGGCGTCCCATCGCACTTTTAGTTATTTGTATACAATGTCGTAGTTCCAAATTACATCCTCCAGTATTTTCGATAATTGAACCAAGGTATGTAAACTTATTAACCACTTCTATTCCATCAATATGTTTTATATTAGGTAAGTTATTTTTGGAACGGTTAATTATCATTATTTTGGTCTTCTTTCTGTTAATTAACAATCCATGATCTTTACTTTTTTGCTCCAGTCTTCGTGATAATTGTGTTATATTTCCGAACTTATGGTTACCAGGATGGTATCATCAACGTAGCGGAGATTTGTTATGTTATATCCACCAATAGAAAATCCATCATTCCATTCTATTGTATGTTTTCCATCATTTCTCACTAATATTTACCGCATTATATATTCCGTATATATATTAAAAAGAAGTGGCGCTCTTTCTCTCTCTCTCTCTCTCTCTCTCTCTCTATATATATATATATATATATATATATATATATATATATATATATATATATATATAAAAGTTGAATATATTGGAGAGTAGTGATTTTATTAATTAATTATAAACAAACAAAATATAACACAATTACTAAAAGTTTTTAATCGCGAAGATTTTCGACAGTTACGTCATTTTCAAGCGCGAACAAAAATTATTACATCTTAAAAAAAAAGATGTAATAATTCTTGTTCGCGCTTGAAAATGACGTAACTGTCGAAAAGCTTCGCGATTAAAAACTTTTAGTGATTGTGTTATATTTTGTTTGTTTATAATTAATTATATATATATATATATATATATATATATATATATAATGATGTGTATATTTTGCGCTTAGCGTGCATATCGTGCAGTACGCGCGTTAATAAAACGTGTGTGACAATATATATACGCGGTAACCATATATATTTCCTTGGTATTGTAAAGAAATGTGCGCCCAATATAAATATATATATATATATATATTGGTGTACGATATGTATATTATATATGTATACCATTTTAAAGCATTGGTGTATGGGCCGATCATAAATAGATCGGGGTGGTGTTTTCAAAATCAAAAATTGAACATATCTCGTTAACAGTTAACTTTTGTAGAATAAATGTTTTAAAAAAATGATAAATCCGCTTGTTAATTTTCATTTGATGTCAAACAAGGCCCCCTATCGTAGAGATCTTAATATTCAGGTACAAAAACCTTAAGATTTTAATCTCAATTTTCTCGTCAGCTATCCACTTTCGAAACGTGAGCATGACGTCGTTTAACGGGTATTTCAGAACTCTGCGGTTTTCGTATATGACTTATTTTTCTATCTGAAATTTGTATCGATAGCCGAAAAAACAAATGCAATTTTCAGGTTCGAATTGAAATTTTTTCGGCGTTTTATTCGCATTATACTATACATGGCCTGTAAAAACACGTGCGTATGAAGACGGAATCGCTAAATGTTCATACAGTTGCTAAATCAAAGTTAGCCGTTTGGCCCGATTTCCGGGTGCTATTACTGGAACGGTATTCGTCGGATCGAGAAACTACTAAGAATATTTTAGGTAGGCCATAGCACTCGGTTTAATTAGCCGGGAAATTTACCGAAAAAGTCGGAATTTTTAATTTAAAAAATTTCCCCCATTGGTCGATTTTTCAATTTTTTATAACGATTTCTGTGAAATAATTTCCGAAGGAGTTTCAGCTGTCCCCATCGAAATAGCTTAAATTTGATGGTGAAAAAAGTGTATACCTCCCGCTAAATACGGTAAAATAACTGCGACTTTCTTCACTTTGACACTTTACGACTCCATATCCGTGTCTGACGGCTGCATCCGATAATATACCGTCTAGCCTATATATACGTTGTATAGAATACTACTATTATTAAATTTACATAAATCGCATGCGAAAGCGTTTTAAACGTGCGCAAAGTAGGTCTAAATAAGAAATTTCAAAGGTCTTCAAACTTTTCCTTCGCGACCTTTAGTCGGAACTAGAAATTCTGAACGCGGTTAGAAAGGTCATTAAAAAAGTTTATAGGTTAACATTATAGGATTAATACGAACGCAGCTCGGAAAAGTGAAGAACGCGATGAAAAAACTGAGATCTATCGAGACTTCTCTACAGCCGGTCTGATACATCGGACAAAGTTGATACATCGGACAAAGTTTGGACGAAAGATAAACTGAAAACATCGACCGCTTAAAAGCTGGAAACAGCTAGTACTTTTTCAATCTAAGATTATACCGCTTGAAAGGTGAAAGTCTTGCCCTTCGTCAAGCTCACGAATCGCTGCGATCTATCTAAAGTAGCGAAAAGGCCATTTGAAATTTTTAAGAGATTTATCCAACAAAATGACAAAATAGGTCAACTTCCGGCCTATTGTGGCGTCCTTACTATTCTATATAGAAACCCGGTGTACATAATATAAATGTAACACTATAGGATAAGGATCGGACGAATAGTTAGGTGACTGTGAAAAAAATTGAAAAAAAGAACGGATTTTGCAAAAGACAAAAAAAAACGAAACGAGAACAAGGCGTGAGACATCTATTGTGTACGAAAGATAAATCGGCTCAAGTGTAGGAAAAGTTTTCTCGAAATAGTAAAAGATTTAACGCAAACACCTGAAATTACTAGGATGGAATTATGGAATAGGGAATACAGAAAGAGAATCAATTGTAACTGCGGGAACAACCGAACGCTTACCACCTTTCGGTAATAAATTGCGGTGGCCAATATGGAAAACCCTGAATAGAAAATAATAAGTACGACATAAAGAACGAGGAAGAACATAAATATATGGAAAATTACATGCGAATGCGTGGTACAAGATTCAGAGCACTTACTAGCCCGCTTAATGTTATACGATGCGGGATGGAAGATATGATATAAATGAAATCCTGAACGAGACAATTCAGACTGTTAAATATTGGGGGAAGAAAGGAATATTAGCTGACCGATAGGATAGAAATCCGAGGGCCTGTAGCATTATTGCTTTTCAGGCGGTCGGATGTTTTTCCGAAATATAAAAAAGCCATGCACACACTGGAATTCTATATTCGTCTGTTTTTTCGATTATTCGCCTGACAACGTACATGTAATCGTGCTTCTTCCTGCGTACATTTTTTCCTTTTGGAAGTATCGAAAATAATTGACAAAGTAAAAGTTTAAATTTTTAGTAGGTTCCATGTTAAATAGATAAAAATTTATAAATTACCCCTCGGACGAGTATAATATTTTTTAAATATCCTTCGAATATGATATAACGGTGTTATGTTTAATTTTATGAGCGTGTTGGGAACTGAAATGCACGCGAAATAAACCTACTAACTCTTTGAACCGTATAGCCTCTAAAATTATTCATGCTATATTGCTCTCACCTGAATTGCGATAAAAAAACCCACCAAAACCGTGTTTCATACACGCGAATAATATTAGTATGCAAATGCATACTTATTATACGTATACATATGAATATTATATATATATATAAATGCATATATTTATATGTGCGTTTGTGATTGTGTGTATGCGTGCACTTGTAAGTATAATTCATTTTTTATTTCTAAACGGACATATGTATCACCGTCAATAAATCATTCATCTTGCCGCTAATTTGAATGCATGCCTTACCTTCTGCTACTGCTGTTACTATTATTACTATTGCTACCGTTGTAGCGCGTAAAATATGTACGATTTTACGTGATCAAAAACTTTGAACATAAAATAATTCTTTTATATTAAAGTTTCATCGCACACACGCTCACACCTACGCGTGCCTATAGTATAGGATAAAATAAGAAAAAAAAACTTAGTCTGCTTACAATAATAAATCTTTTTCTCTCTTGTTCGTACAAAAATAGGACGATTATCCATAAATGACACCGACAATAATTTCTATAGATAACAACCAAAACATCATATACCACCAGTTAAAAAAACGAATTGAACATGGGATAAAATGGACCGCGAAAAAGCTTGCACACTATTTACAAATTGTGTTTCAACCTTTAAATATGGTAACTAGTAATAATTATAATAAACACATAAAAATTCCCAATTGTAAGTTGAAGGTACCCCGTGTAACACTAAACGAAATAAAGCAAACAATTACACATAATCTAAGTCCAAACAAAGTTCCCGGATATGACTTAATCACAGGATATGTAATTAAACAGCTACCTAAAAAGTGGTTCCTTATGCTTATACATTTATTTATTGACGTATTAAGGACTTCCCTATTCAGTGGAAAATATCAGAAGTTATATCAAAGGCTGGAAAACCACTTAAATAACCCAGCTCGTATCGACCCATTAGTCTTCTACCGGCCATGTCAAAAATACTATTAAAACGATTAATGGATGTAATTGAGATAATTAATTTGGTTTTCAAAGACAACACTCAACGATAAAGTAAGTCCACAAAGTAGTCAATACCATCAAAAAAACGTTTGAAGAAAAAAGTTATTGTGCCGCATTGTTCCTGGACATTAGTCAGGCGTTCGATAAGGTGAGGCATACAGGATTATTATACAAACTTAAACAACACCTCCCACAACACCTGTACGTTCTCATGAAATCATATCTTCATTTTTTATTTTTAATGTACATATAAAATTGCAATTTGGCTTACACAGCAATTAAGAAATTTATGTATATGGATCGTGACAGGATTTGAGATATTATTCATTAATAAAACTCGGAGTTACCTCGCTAATCAATCAAATCGATGTGAAAGGTCTAAGAGTGTGAAACAGTTCAATTTATGGACATCGTTACCACTATCTAGCAAGTCACTAATCTGTGCAGGTAACGTTCGCTACTTGTTTGGATTACCCCACGCACATACGGTACATTTAGGTCGTGATGTAGGTTGTCGTTGCGCATGGACCATGGTGCATTTGTTATAATTCTTAATATTTTTGACTGGCATCGTTGCATCATGTTAATATTAGACACCGATGCTGTACCGCAAAGGGATGTACCGTAGGTCCACACCGGTTTAATAACTGCGTTATACAGCAATAATTTCCATTTTAGAAGCAACTCGGAATGTCTACCCAGAAACCAGTATATCTTTCTTTTCATGTTTATTCCTTTAACCTTCATCTCAATGTGCTCTTTCCACGTCATACGACGATCAAACCACACGCCCAAGTACCGAGCTTTACTTTCCTGTGGAATTACACCATTAAGATAAACGGCCGTGTCTATTAGTGAATACAACATGTACTGACTTCGATCGGTTGACTTTAATCCTCCACTGTCGTGCCCTTTCTAGGTGATTTAAACCGGCCCGTGATTTTTCTGACGCCGCTATCCCATCCTTGTCGCTTGCGAATAATGCTGTGTCATTAGCGAATGTTGCAACCTCAATGTTGGTTTTAACTGGAAGGTCATATGTGTACAAGAGAAATAGAATTGGACATAAAATAGAACCCTGAGCTTCAGCAGGATACAATTCAGATACATCGCCGTCGAGTTAAATCTGGAAAAATCTACCTGTTAAATATGACGCCAGTAGAATGTAATATGAATGTGGCAAAGAGCATTTTATTTTTGAAAAGTAATCCCTCATGTCATACACGATCGAAGGCCTGACTAACGTATAGGAACGCTGCAGTACAATACTGTTTCTTGTCGAAACAATTATTTACGTATTTCTGCACTCTATGAATTTGCTCTACCGCAATCGTACCTTGCAGCGGTCCCATTAATCGAGACAGCAGTAACCTGTAAAAAACTTTCGATAATATGGGCAGAAGGCTAATCGATTGACATGAGGATGTTTCGCTGGTGGGTTTACCTGGTTTATGTATCATTATAATCTGAGCCATTTTCCATTGCGAAGGATCGTAACCCAGTCGAATAACAGCGTTAAAGATGCTGGTTAGTAATACTGTAACCTGTCTTGGCAAACATTTCAGCATCATCCCAGTGATTAGATCATACCAAGGAGCTTTATATACTGGTAAGTGGCCCGTTATCACTTTCATAATTTCTGCAGGAGAAAATGGTTTGATTGGTCGAGACATTTGAAAGGGAGCAGGCAGCTCTCGTTCTATTTGATTATAGAACGGCTGTGATCCAGTTTGAACACATTCTTCAGATACGACCCAAAAACTTTCGCAGATTGCTGCGTGCCCATTCACCATTACTTTTTCGAAGGGGAGGAGTAATTTCCTATGGCCTTTTAAACGATTTAGTGGCCTTTCACAATGAGTGCTCATCATTTTTGGAGTATGTGCTGCAAAGGATAGATTTTAAAGTATCATTTTTATGCTGTGTTAACAAATTACTTAGTCCTTTACCTATTTCGTCGAGAGCGCATTTATCAACTGGATTCCTAAATGTTTGCTACAGCTTTCTAATTTTTCTTTTTTATTAATTTTCTCCCTAATAGCGCGGGGATAGTTAAAATCCCGGCTTGCATAGTCTTTTGGGATGCTTAACCATGCTGATTTATGCAATGTCTGATCGAAGTATTCAACTGCTTCATCAATATTATCCTCTAATTTCAGCGGAACATCGATGATAATATTCTCTTCGATTCAGTCTGTGTAAGAATACCAGTCGGTTTTTTCTAGTGTGGAATTTAAAATTGGTATTCTTAATTATTACAAGTTGAGTTGAATTACCTGTAGTATTACTGGAGAGTGATCTGATGAAGAGTCGACAGATGTTTCAACATTTGCATACAATTGATTAATACCTTTGCTAATGAAGAAGTCGAGCTGGTCTGGAATTTTATTTCTATCTGAGGGCCAGTATGTAGGTTGACCACTAGAAAGTACATGGAATTTGGATTTTGAAATACACTGATATAAATCCCGTTTTCTAGAAGTTACTAGCCTTGACCAAAAAAATGTATGTTTGGCGTTATAATCCCTATTTACAATAAATCTATTTCCTAACGAGCTGAAGTAACCGTTAAATTGTGTCTGAGCAATTTTGTGTCTGGGCGGATAATAGAGAGATAGTTCGGATTTTTCCAGTGTTTTCTATTAGATGAATCGAAATTTCCTGAATATGGGGCAACTGAAAACATTTGAATTCATAATGTTTTAAATGACTACTTATTACTAAAATTACAATTGTACCTTTGAAGCTTATCGCTTGGATGATCAGCACGATAAAAATTATATCCATTTAATGTGTAATAATTTTTTTGTGGTGAAGTGTGTCTCTGAGAGTAACGCTATGTCTAAGTTAATATTCCAGGTAGAGCTATTCGTATAGAACTCATTTTGAACTAACTAATTTTAGCATGATAGCAGTGAGTACATCCAACACTACTAAACATCAGCTCCAATTGGCTAACGACTTCCCTCCATATTAACATGTTGGTCACGAGCACGTGAACTTTCTCATAATATCCGCTGTGTACGGGAGCATTTTTGAGAATCTTAATTGATAATCGTCGGAAGTACAACATTTCGACGAACTGAAATCTATTCTGCATCGAATCGTTTAGCACAATTCTATAATGAGATAATACCCTAATTACGTCTAAATCGATTTAGTTATTTGTCGACCTAGCGAGTATTTGTAATAGCTAAACTCACGGCCTATGATATTAAAGGGGCATTTGACAATTGCTATTGGTCTGCAATTGTCGATGTACTTAAAAATAATAGTATTAATCCTTTTATTATTAATATTATCATAGATTATTTTAATAATCGTTCTGCAACATTTAAGCTCGGATCATCGGCCGGTACAAGAACACCTACATGTGGAGTCCCACAGGGTTCTGTCCTTGGACCTACTCTGTGGAATATTTTGTATTCCACTATACATGATAATGTTGATAAATTCTGTTCTGTTGTAAATGCTACATTAATACATATGTAGTAATAATAAGAATGTTTTAATTTTGGACAGATGTATATTAAATCTAAAAAAAAAAAAATATTATACGCCTCGTTAATATTTCCTTTAATTTACGTGTTTTAGCAGTCGCAACAGGCGCAGGATCAAGATAGACATCAGCATATGTTAATAACAGCATACGATCCATCTAGAGATTTAAGTCCGAATTTACCGATTACGACATCTTCTTGTCAACAGCAGGAGTCGATGAACACCTCTTCTAACGGTGGTATCGGTCCTGGTCAGTCTTGTCGTGGTAACTCTTCCAGAAGTAAAGATAACTGTAATACGCCGCCGGTCAACAATAACGGTAGAATTACATGTGGTGCGTCAGTTATCGGTGCTACCGCTGTTACCACTAGCGCTACTAGTACGGCGATAGCCATGTGTTGCGGCGGTCCGGCCGGATTTAAAGAGGAATACGAACCGACTCATCCGGTTCATCAACAATCGCCGCCGCATCATCATCACCATCAACAACAACAACAATTTTCCTATAATACGTCGCACGGAGATTGTAAAGAGTGCGTAGCAGCCGCTATAAACATTACGACCGCTTCCACAGTCGCGGTTACTACTAGTTCTCCAACAACTGTCATCTGTAAGACGGAAGATTGTCGTTCGTATAATTCGTCTCCCGTTCCGACACCTATATCGATATCGATACCGAA
The DNA here is from genome assembly GCA_032883995.1 of Coronaproctus castanopsis. Lineage (NCBI taxonomy): Eukaryota > Metazoa > Arthropoda > Insecta > Hemiptera > Monophlebidae > Coronaproctus > Coronaproctus castanopsis. The sequence goes on from CM065052.1 coordinate 162,178,881, forward strand.
TTCGTCGCATCATCCCTTTTACGATTATCATCCGCTTACTTCGAATCATCATCAACAACGTTCACCGATAGATTATCATCCGGTTCCTCATATTCCTTTGCCATCAGTCGGTTCTTCTTCTCCTGCCGCTGTTTCGCCGTTAACTTTGAATCAATCGTCTATTAATAATCATCATCATAATAGTTACCATCGTAATTATCACCACAACCATCGTCATCATTATTCGCGTGATCCAATTTCCTCTCCTGGCGGTACATCCGACGAAGATACGTTAAAAATATGCGCCGGTTGCAGTCGACGTATATCAGATCGATTCTATCTTTACGCGGTTGACAGACAATGGCACGTATCTTGTTTGCAATGTTCGCAGTGCGCGAGAACCTTAGACGATGAGGTTACTTGTTTCGCGAGAGACGGTAATATATATTGTCGTAACGATTACCAAAAGTAAGTAGCGTTTTACGTAATAGATGAAAACGAAAAATTTACTTAATTACTTACTTAATTAATTAATTGATTATTTTTTTTTCTTAATGTGCCCCTGTACAAATAGACGCACATGAGTTTGATTAAACACATGTAAAAGTACGACGATATACAGCCTCTGTTTCAATAAATAGCCTGCCGGTTTTGAATTATACTGCAACAGTAATGTAATGATCTGTACGACCTTAGATCACTCTGCAGACGCAGAGTTCGTAAGAACGTCTCGGAGCATTCGTCGATTTAATCTTCGGATCATTATCTGGCAGTGTCGATGTGTAGATTCGCCGAATTTGAGGGTTTTGGATGGTTAGAACATTTGCCAAAAAATGTTTGATATTTATTCTGATAAATCTGCGTGACTGTTTGCAGATCATGGTGTAACGTATCATTACTGACGTAGTAAGGAGCGTCACATAATTCTCTCAGTACTTTAGATCGAATTCGTTGGATACGTTTCAAGTTACTACTTGCTACTGACCCCCATTTCGCCGCCAGAACAGTATTGTAGAGCAGCTTGTTTTTTAACGAAGTTTTAGCTTTCTTTCTAGGATACAGTATAATAACGGGAATGAAGTATCTAAATTGTTCTAAGCTACAGTATATGTGGTACCAAGTAAGTTTTTTTATCCATAATAAGACCAACATATTTTACAGTATCAGTCTGAGTAATTGGTTGCTTATCACAGTAAACTGGATCTGCCGATTTATCTGTGATGATCTTAGTTCTTCATTTTGTGCACAACTTTCTCATCGCTTGTAGATGAAGTTGAATATATCTAGATGCAATTTCCGGACTTTCGTCAGCGTCTATAATCAAGGTGTCATCAGCAAAAGGTAAATATTGATGTATACGGAGTTGTAGAGATATCTGCTGTGAATACCGTGTACAGGGTAGGTCCCAAAATATTTCCTTGCGGCACAGATGCTTGTACTGGATACCAAGCAGAATATTCAGAGTTGCAACGCACACAAAATTTCCTGTTTTCCAAATATGATTGAATCAGCAAATAATAGTCCGCTGGTAGAAATTTCTCGAGTTTATAAAGCAAGCCCTGATGCCACACTTTAATCAGAGTCACTTGAGACACATCCAAGAAAACAGCAGGACAATTACCGTCCTGTCTGAAAACAGGATGAGATAGCATCAACAACCCGGTGACATTGCCGTATAGTAGAGTGTGCCTTACGGAAACCAAAATGGTGAGCAGGAATCAGATCTGTTTTTTCAAAGGTTGCGGTAATTCTTCGCAGCACTAATTTTTCGAATACTTTCGACAATAGGAGACTAATTGGCCGATAAGATGTTACAGCAGAAGTGGGTTTACCCGGTTTAGGAACCACGATTATTATGGATTTTTTCCATACATCAGGGAAATATGAAAGTCGGACGATAGCATTAAACAAGTATGTAATTTGTAAAACTGTGTTCCGTGGGATATGTTTTAATATTTCACTCGTTATCAAATCGTTACCTGGAACTTTACAAGTAGGTATTCGTTTTAACTCAAGTTCCACTTCAGCTGGGGAGAAGGAACGTGTAGGGATGGAAAGCTGTAAAGGGGGGAGTTCAAATAGTTGTGCACATGTTCAGTGAACTGTTTATCTTCAACATTCTTGTTCGGTGAGAAAACATTTACTATATGTTCAGCAAAATACTCGGTCTTGTCGGCGTCTCTTCTGATCTATGTTCCAGTTTGATTTTTCAAGGGAGCAGCCACTGAGTTCTCTTTAAGGATATGTTTTGTAGTTTTCAAAAGGGAGTTATCTACTGTGTTTAAATTTTGCAAAAATGACTGGAACGTGTTGTCTTTATACAACCTTATTTCTGCCTTCATCTTGTTTCTGATACGATCATAATTAGAACGAAAGCAAGGATATTTGTAACGCTGTCATAATTTTCGTTATCTACGTGTAGAAGTTATAAGTTCTCTAATGTTTAATGGAAGATGGTTTTGTTTTCTGTCACAATGAAAATATGATGTGGAACGAATAGCAAAATTTTGTAGCATTTTTGTTACACTATCAATATGTGCGTCTACGCCAGAAAACGGATTTTCATCGAGTTTTATGGTCTGAACTTTTCTGCATAAGATTACGAAATAAATTACAATTTGTTGTGTTATTAGTAAGTTGGACATTTTTTTTATGGATTGAAGTGGAACTGTATCCAAAAGGCGCACAACTGGATCATGATCAGACGTCAAATCCGGCATTGTTTTACAAACGCTCTATAATTTTTCAATTACTTTTGTGACGAAGAGGTTAAGAAGATCCGGGTGTCTATTATTGTGAGATGGCCAATATGTTGGTTCGTTCGGGACTATAAATTTAAGGTTCTTCGATAATAGAACTCGTTTTAAGAGTTTATCCCTGGGATTTATACTTGTTTTGAGCCCCCTACGGTATGTTTGGCATTAAAGTCCCCTCCGCATACAAAGTTACGTGCTAGATTAATAAAATGATATTTGAAATTACATTTGTGGACAGCATATCGTGGTAGGCAGTACATAGAAACGAGTGTTAGATCATAAAATTGGTTTTGAAGTTTAACTAATGCAATCTGTAACGCTGCAGAGGAATTATTGTATAAAGTGTTTTATATCCTTATCATTACAGCAGCACCACCACGAGCAGTTCCATCAGGATGATGACTACTATATATGTTATAACCATAAATCGAACATGAGCTGTTTGCTGTCAGATGAGTTTCCGTGATGAGAGCTACATCAATACGTTTTCGTTTTAGAAAAAATTCTAGCTCTAATTTTTTCCGCTGAACTCTATTTGCGTTCCATAGCATAATTGCTAGGGATGATTGAGTGAGATTTATGGAAGCGGTCATTTGGATTGAATTAAAATAATATCTATAACTTTAGTGAGCAAGTTAATTAAGGGATTAATAATAGTTTTGAATTCGTCTAAGAAACTAGATAAACATTCTGTTAATGCGTTCGAAGAATTTTCTACTGGATGTATTTAGTGGTTGTACTATGCATAACTAATCTGTTTCCTTTGTGCAGTTTTATTCGTAATATTAATATTATTCACACTGTTATCATTTACATTATTATTATTATTATTATTATTATTATTACAGTCATTATTGACAGTATTATTATTGATTAATGGGGGAAAATTTACACGGGTCTATCTTGTTATACACGTGTCTTCTACTCCTTCTTGGAACTGGATTTACGATAATTCTTCTTTGTAAGCAGGGCAGCCACGATAGTTTGATGTGTGAGGACCATTGCACAGAACATTTCGCTGGTAAATTGTCTTGTTACAATTAACCGAGTCGTGTTTTTCCCTATATATTTGGCACAACGAAAAGGAAGGTATCGTCTAGTATGTCCATAATTTTGACATCTTGCGCACTGAAGAAGTTGTCTAGGTTTTCTTGGCTTCTATACCGAAATTATCGAATCTAGTAATGAAGTTACTTTAAAAATTTCTCTACTTATCGGTAACTGGTTTAAATCAACGAAAAACAGGGGAAGAGGATATTTATTTTTCTACGTAAGATATTGGTTATCACCGAGTATCCTAATTTTTCTAATTCTAACTTTATTTCGTTAGGCGGCGTTGTGTAATGTAGATGACGTACTACTACGCGAAATGATCGATCTTCGGGTAACTGATAAGTGAAAAAGGGAAAATTTTTCATTTTCAGTGTCTGTACTACAACAATAACATTCCGCATTGCTGGGTTTAATAGTAATCCCACCTTTAGTTGATTTAGATTCAAATGCATAACTGATGACTTTCATTTATAAATCCCTAACGAATTTTGGGTATAATTATCGATATTTTTAACCTTGAGGTGTTTTTCTTTTCCCTTACTCACGGCGTTTGTTGTGAGATATCTACTATGGGAGCTTCACCACCAAATTCAGTTGTGGATTCCTCCGAGTTCACTGAGATACTGAAAACGATCGTAGGTTATAGGTTTAACGCGTGAAAAATTTCTCGTATTTTTTTAGTTATTTTTAATGTGTGACTTCTCGAATGTTTTAATACTGGGTTCCAAGAATCCTCATCGCTAGTGCCGCTCGAAAGGGGGCGTTTATTAACGAGAGTAAAATTTTCTCCGTCATAATTAAAACCGAGGTTATAACATTGGACGATTTGATACGTCTAGCGATCGTGTAGTAGATTTATTTATAAAAGGATGTTATAAAATTAGTACATTTTTTATCACGAAAAATTTATTTCATCGAGGAAACGGTCAAAGAGATCTATCATTAAATAGGCACTAATCGTTCGCTTTAAAAATCTCCGTGATAAGACACAAATTTTTCCCCTAACAAGATAGTTGTTTCCCTGGAGAACTATATCTGAACTGATTCGAATATTCACCGTCTATTTGTAGTCCAATTCGAATTTTAGCATGTCCAAAGGGCAGATAAATTATTTCATATATATATATATATATATATATATATATATATATATATATATATATATATATATATATATATGTACGTATGTAAGGGGGATTTTGATATATGTAACTAAGAAAATGCCAGATCGAAAGGGGGGAATGTTAAATAATTTGTATAATTATAAAATATCGAGTGTGATTGTGTTTAATCATTTTGTTTTCTGCAATTCTATTTCACGAGACATTTTCACTATTCTCATCGAATATTTGATTTCTTCCGTATGTTGGAAATATGCGAATTTTATCTCCAACATGTTTATTATGTATATATACATATATAAATGAAATGTGTTAAATATGTGTATATATTCAATAACTAGTAACTTTTGCGTGATATTTTTCGTCGTGTTCGTTATTTCTACAACGCGTAATATTAAATAGTATGGTTGTACTATTTTTTATTATTATTATTATTATTGTAATTATTTTGACTTTATACTTATGATAAGCATTTGCGTTATATTGGCCACCGATCGAATATATATACCCGTGGCTGCTGTTAGGGAAGTTAGCATTGTCTTGCTCGTGAAACGAGTCACGAGCACGATCTGTGTTCTGATCGACCACCAACAAATAACTTGATCCACGGTTATTCTTTACGCTAGGATATCGCGTACTTCCTATCCTCGGATTCTAGGATGTACTCGAACGCGGCTATCTCCTCGCTAGCTAATAGTTGTTTTTTCTCCGATTTTCACGGTGTTTTATTTTCTTTTTTTTATTTTTTAGGCGTAAATTCTCATCGTTAGATTTGATTTTTTTTTTTTTTTATTCATTTAAAATAAACTTCGCCATAAACCACACACGTAACAGTTACTTATAATCGCGTCGCTTTAGATAACCATCTCTAGTCGACGTAGGGAAATTCTAGCGTGTTCTATCGGATATCGCAATAACAAACTCCAGCATCTTCACTTTACGAGTGTATTTTACGGAAGAACATATGTTCGTTGATACAACTTGTAATACATGTATATACATATATATATTTTACTAAAACATTTTAATTTTTTTATTCATTTATTATTACTATTATAATTATTAATATTATTATCATTATTACTACTATTATTATTATTATTATTATTATTATTATTATTTGCGCGCTTTAAACGGTAGAAACTAACAACACGCCCCTGCTTACGAGGCTGGTTAATATAGTACGCCTCTTTCTCTGGAAGTTATTATACGTCTATTGTTTTTGTTTTTTATTTATTTTAAATTAAATCCACCATTCGTAGGACAATTTTTTTTTTTTTTTTAGCTTTCTGGTATTCTGTTTTGACGCGGTGACAGATTTATAAGCGGCAGGAACTGCACCCTAGAAACAACGTAATAGATAATAAATGAAACAAAAAAAAATTCACTCGTACGCGCGAGGTACGAGATGACTTATTAGATGTGTAAAAACATATAGACAGTGAGAGTTGGCGATAGTATCGTCGGAATAGGAGAAAGAGAGAAAAACGATTCGAACAGATCTTTGGTCTTTGATAAGAGACGGCCCCGCTGTCTTTGGGGTAATGTTCAAACCGAAGAAGGTGTCGCGATGTATGTACACAGTTTTTTGGGGTTTTTGCCTTTCCTTTTTTTTTTCTTAAATGTTATAATTTATTTTTTCTTTACGTCGACATCATCTGTGTTTAATTTATTTCGTCTTATTTGATTATTTTTAACGTTATATTAATATTTACTAAGTGACGCGCGTTAGTGTGTAGTCGGAAAAATGAGATTCGAAACTAATGCCAAGGTTTTGTCGGACTAGAAAACTGGTCATCCGAATGTGTATTCGGTTAAGCTTTTGACACGATCTTACTAACGGCGCGCGAATAAATTAACCGATATTAAAACATTTAAGTAGTTTATTATTATAGGGAGTTGAATTTCAGTGTCTGTCTTTTTCAATTACGTGTTATGCGTATCCTAAAACATTTCGTTCTATAATATATCTACGAAGTATACAGAATATCTAATATAATACATTTATATATCTTATATATGTGTATACTGTCTACTTCTTTCACGCTTCACACTAGACAAGTTTCACCGTGTCCGTTGCGAAGCCTGCTTATAGGATCATCTATCAAGTTGCCAGATTCTACTTCATAATTTCAAAATATGCTCGTTGACCTGTTTAAAAAAGAAACCGCTTGCTGGGGGATTTAATTGGTCGAGCCAGTTAGGCAGTGCACAATGCATTCGTCTTATAAGTGACTAAATATATATATATATATATATATATATATATATATATATATATATATATATATATATATGTGTGTGTGTGTTACACAAATAAACGTGGGTACTCATTGTAAAAACACGAGCAATGAGTACCTTATCAAAATAGGTGTATTAATACAATACACGCGAATAAATATAGAGTCGTACGTAAACGGCGACAGGATAGTAATCATCATTATGCCCCATCTCCGTATCGGTGGTAAGCGACTACTTACTATACATATTTTGTTGTACAGTCTAAGTAGCCTATGATGCAATTATAATATAGCGATAGCCTAGGATAGTCACGTGCACACACCCGGAAGAACTGATTGTAATCGCTTTGTTGCCCCGACACAATGGAGCCCCCCCGTGTTCTTGTAGCTTACTATATCATTATTTCTAGCGCTCATATGGGGTGGTTTGCCATTGCCTTCCACGCGATAATATTGGGATAATTTATATGTTTATTTTCTAACCATGATATTTTTGCATCATCGATCGTATTCGAACCCGGTACCTTCCGTATAGAAGTTCGTGTTCTTAGCCACTCGGCTATTCCGACGACTAGTAATAGACGATAAAAAATAGACAATCGTAAAAGCTGTATTTAATGACGATGTAGATAAAGAGTCGACGTAATAATTTAAATATTCAATTTATTTCAATCTTCTACATTGCAAAATGTATATAATTAACAAGAGTCCATATTATATATATCATTGCTATCGTTAACTTACACGTAGCTAATGCTATCTGGTAAGTTTTGTAATTATATCATCCAGTGATGGATGCTAAAACTTAACTGTATATAATAGTACGCTTATTTTATATTAAGTCCAGAGGTTTGTCAAGCGAGTTATCCATTAGAGAAATCGCCATGTGATTAGTGTGTTTTTATGGATTTCATCTTAAGATCTTTGTGAAGTGTAAGATTAGTTACATACCATGGAACACTAGCAATATTTCGGAGGATTTTGTTCTGCATTCGCTGTAGAATAGCAGTATTGATTTTTTTCGCGCAACCCCATAATCTTGACAACTGTATAGCCAAAATGGCTTCAAGACCTAGTTGTTTAATAACAGCTTGTTTTCGATCGGCAATTCTGATCTTTTTCCTAACAGCCAAAACATTCGTTTCCATATTCAGTTCATTACGTCTTTTAATTATATGTTTACTCCGTGTGTTGATCTAAGTTTATCGCAAGATATTTTATTTATTTTTTTTTTTTTGAGGGATTACGGTCTCATTCGTGGTTATGGGTCTTGTTGAAGCAGTTCTTCCGTTGGTAAATATTACCCGAGCTGATTTATCCTCGTTAATATTAATTTTCCCCGTTTTAAACACGTTGCTATTTATTCAATTGCTGATTGCAGGTTTGTACATGCGTCTACAGAGGAACTATCTACACATAGGATAGCCATATCATCAGCGAACGTTGCCACTTCAACATTTGCAGAAGTGGGAATATCTGCCGTATAAATTATATAGAGCACCAGTACGCTCCCTCGAGGTACGCCTGATCTTACTGGATAAATTTCGGATTCTTCTTCACCATATTTAACGCAAAAGTATCTTACAGTTTTGACAATTGATACGGGAAATAATGTTTGATTTCCTGTACTAGTCCTTCATGCCAGACACTGTCAAAATCTAAAAATATCGCATCACGTAGATTTTTCAATCGTATTAATGAACTTGCTCGACGGTGCTATGTTTTTTCTCCTAAACCCGAATTGATGATCCGGTGGTATATTAGTATTTTATGAAACGTTATTATCATATTAAGCGCGAATGCTTGAGCGTTTCGTACAAATACGAGTTTGTATCCTATAAGGGATGAGGATTGTAAAACTAAATCCTAAAAATCCTCCAATTAGGACGTAAATGCGGACCAGCTTGCTGAGAAAGTAAACAAACCGTGAAAAGTGATTTTGTTAAACCCCACCAACCGGTATTAGCGTATCCGGAATATGTTGTTTAACTTTTATCAGTGAGGACCGTCAGAATTGCGTTCGTTACCAATTTTCGACACTTGACAGCACTTTACTTTTGCTACTAGTATTATCAATTTACCAACGTCATACGTTTATTATACAAATGTTGTTATTTTCGATAATTATATTATTGTTACGACCGTTGATGTTATTTTTATATGGTTAGGTTATTATTATTATTTTCGTCATCGTTATCATTTTTATTTATGTATTTATTATTAACATTAATATAGAAATTATTATTGGAACACATGCGGCATGTTAATAGTACTCGACGTGTTACGAACGGTAGGTTTTTCAGTGGCGAGCAGCGAACCGTATTAATATATATATAATATATGTATATATATATATATATATAATATTCGAGTGACGTTTCAATTTTCGATTTTAAATTGTCAAAACGTCAACCGTTTTTTGTCGTTAACCTGAAAATGATCGTCGCCACGGGGAATTATTATACGGCTACCGTACGGTAGCTAGCGTTAGGGTACGTACGTTAGACAAGGTAAAAGGGTAAACATAGATGCGCATGAGCGGATCGGGCGGAAACTCGAAATAAAAATGTAACGGATATAAAAATAATATGAAGAAAAAGAAAGAACAAAAATGAAATATAATAAAAAGAAATATAAACAGAAAACAAAATGTGAATTTTTTTAAGAAGACAGGAAAAAAATCAATATTAACACAGCCATCTGTCGCATTGTTTTATATCAAAGAATTGCCCCTACACACACACATATATATATGTATCATATATGTATATATATATTCATTTATATATGAATATTTATTTATTTGTATATAATTCTTCAAAAAATAAATAATGGTGGAAAACTCTGAACGAAAAAAGACTATAAATTGTATATAAATTCTTTCTAAATTAGCTACTTCCCGAGTGGATAGATCTCCAATTTTCAAGTCATCCTCTTCACAACCGTCTAGTCGATGATAAATATCTGATCGGTTCTAGATTTCAGGCGAAGAAAAAAAATACGAATATGGGTCATATCGAACGAACATTATAACGAGGTTCCGGTATAAAAATATTTATTGAATTCTTTCAAAATTCATCTACTAATGATCAGTACCTTTAAAAATACTTCGTAATCTTTATATATACACGTATATAACAAATATATATATATATATATATATATATAATTTTACGTTTGAAATTGATTTGAAAAGGGTTAATATTCGGATAGTATTTAAAAATTGATCGACATTTTACGTTCTAGTGAGAATAAACGATTAAATGTGTGTATCAGATACAGCTACAAGAAAAACTTACGAGCTTTGTCGAATGAAAACAAACTATCAAAAATAAAATAAAAAAGCTTCTGTCACACACACGTGTCTTTTCGTAGTGAGATTATTTCATTGTATTTCATTATATTTTAAATTAATTCCCTCGCGAAAAGTTGCCTATTAATTCGGATTAATTCTCGATGGCGAGCGATTAATCCTCGACACGTTTATTTAATCGTTTATCGTCTAACTATAGGTTAGGTCTTTTTTTCCGTCTATAAACACGAATTTGTATATATGTGTGTGTGTCTAAGTATATATGTATATAATTATATAAGTGTATATGTATAACATGTATCGTATTCAGGCTGTGGCGATAGAGATAAATGACCTACGTCAATGTTCCGATTAATGTCGAACGACTGGTAAACTAGAAATTAATATAAACGCCCCGTCTGCCGGGCGTATAGTTAATAATTAATTCTGGGCCATAGTTACGTTCAATAATTCATTATACGCCCCCTCCTCAATTACTAATGTAAATAAAAACAATTTTACACGCACGCTAATTGTACTACAAGCCTCCTTATTTACATTAATATTATTTATATTTATCTTTGTTAAACAGTCTGTTATCGATATTGTTGTTGTTGTTACGTGTATTATTTCATTATTAATTATAAAATAATATTAGTTATTACTATAATTATTTTAATTATCATCTCATTAATAATTATCGCGTATCTCAGTAAGCTAGAGCGAAAAAGACGGCTAGATAGATACTTATATATAGATAATGTACGCACGCTGCGTTATAATTATACGGATGTATTCCAAAATAACGACGCGGCTCTTATTAATTCGAAATTAATTCTCGGGAGTTAAACTATTAACGTTTAAACGAAGAATTTATTTTATTTATTTATTTCATTATTTAAATTTATATATACATATATCTATGATGATAATAACAAACAAGTGCAAATGCAGGAGGGTGTAGAAGTTTCATTACAATCTCAATAATATTACTGTAGTTCCATACATATTACACACACATATATATATATATATATATATATATATATATATATATATATATATATATATACATACACGCAGACGCACATTTAAAAAAAAACTCTAACGCGTGTAACAGTTAAGATAAAATATGATAATAAAGAAAATATACATAAATAACCCTAATTATAATTATAATTATATAATTATAATTATTGTTGTAACAATAAAGTAATTCTGTAATCGAAGTTATAATTATTTACTGTTATGAGAGGCTGGTTATAACGGTAAGCGTTTCTGAGCGATAAACGTCGTCATTAGCGAGTTCATTGAGCAGCTTCCGGCTGGCCGGAAAAATTTTTATCAATTGACCGATTTATAATTATTAAATAGCGCAGAACACTTAACGTGTTTAAATAGATTAATTTGGCATCAATTTTAACGACGTATTATATATATGTATATATATGTATGTGTATGTGTGTAAAAAAATATCTGTTAATATGATTAATTATTGTAGCGTTAACAGCCAGTTCGTTAAATAATTTATTAATTATTTCCCCTTAACACGACGATATATAATAATTGACGTTAGTGATCGGGATTGATGATAAAACGTTATATAATTTAATAAATGATTGAAGGACGCGTTAATAAACCTTTTTAATAAATAATAAAAGTTATTAGCCTAAATCAAAAAGCGAAATAAAGTAAATTAATGTGAATAGTGGTAAAAAATGTTTATAATGAAAATAGTAGACCTGTGTATATTAACACGTATACATTTATAAATATATTTATAAAATATAATAATAATAATAATAATAATAATAATAATAGTAATAATAAAAACAATTTTAATCAAATCAAATTTTATTGCGTATTCATTTCAATAATAAATATAATGAAACTAATTTAAAATTACGAGAAAACCCGGGTAAATTCCCCATTTTATAAATCTTATAATACACAGTGTTACCAGAAATAAGGAAGATAACATAATGCGAAGCAAATATAAAATATTAAATCTTCTATAAAGAAAAAAAATCGACGATAAAAATAGAAAAAAAAAATAAATAAAATAATTGTAGCGTCAAAATACGTAAACTGCAAATGTTCTATAAATAAAAATTGACACACGGTAAATTAGTAATAACAGTATAACGAGTTAATAAAAAATCCGAAACAAAATGAACGTAAAAATATTAATTAATCTTCTATATACAAAAAGTTTACGGTAAAAATATTAAAAAATTAAAATATAATATAACGGAAAATATAAAATTGCGAAGTTTATATAAATAAATTAATGATAAGTTAACAAATACGGTATAACGATTAACCGAACATTGAACGTCGTTAAAAATTAATTCATAAAATTAATCGGCTGTGAATATAACGTCTCGTTTATTTTCGCAACAACCAAGTTTTTCACTCGTTTTATGTGAGACGTGAAAATTAATATAAAAATAAATAAATAAATAACAAATAGGGAATTAAACAACCGTAGATAATTAAATTAATTAATTAATTGACGATAATGGCGATTAGAGTTAAACATATCAATGGCCAGCGCTAAACGCGAAGAACCAAAGTTTCATTATAATTCATTAAATATCGTTTAATGTAATCAGGAATTCAATTATAAGCCGCTAGCATAAATGACTTTATAAATTTAGATAACGCTTTTCACCGTAAAATAATCAATCCTTATGTTTTATAACAAAATCTAAAATATACACTGGATACAATTGTCGAACGTTTAGAATTGGGATTTGTATTTATTATGTTCCTTAGTAGTTGCAATGAATTAAGTGGGCTGTAAATGATATTACGCTGCTCCATCCAGCCCGATGAACAATACAGTATAAAAAATAAAAATAAAATATAAAATAAAAAAAATAAAACATTCTTAATTTATTTACGTTATAATTCATATTCAAAATTAGCTTATTGTCTAATAAAATTCCTAAGTACTTACTTTCATATATTGTCTCCATTACAGGATTATTTAAGTAAATTAATAATAATAATAATCAAATCAAATTTACTTAGGCACGATTGTTATACATTACATTGAAATTCTTTCGAACACATCCATATAGCAAACTCAATACACACACATACACACCTATAATGTGTGTATGAATACGCGATACACACGCGCACATTGTAAGTACACGCATTACAAATGGCAACACTTTTATACACTAACATATGAAATATCAGTTTTTACGTAAACGCACAAATACAAATCGGCGCGAATTAACTAGACGACGATAATTATAATATATTCGGAACAATCTTTACACCGTACTTAAAAATTATACGAATGTCCGCTTCGGTGATAGAAATTCGACCAACCTTATTCTTCAATTTAAACATTTTATTACAATTTTTCATTTGATTTATTTCATTGTTATTAATTAATTAAATTTCCGCGCGAGTTCGAAAATTTCTCTTAAGTGTGACAATAACTTTAACTATCGTCTCAAACACAGAGGTAATTACCGAAGTTTATAATAGAACGTTGTCTATTATTTAATTATATTATTCTGATTAAAAAAAAATTTAATACTTTTCTCCCGAAGCTTGTAATTTTTTTAAAAATCTTTTTAATATCACGGTGTAAATCAGTATATAATTAAATTAACTAATTGCACATCTTAGTATCAAATTCATTAAATCGCGTTATTAGTTTCATTGTTCTCAGTTGTTCTTGTTTTCCCAGTAACAATTGATATCTTAAATTTGGTTTTATTTTTAGTTAATGAAATTCTTTTATACTTATAACATATATATATATATATATATATATATGAATGAGTAACCTTTATTCAATGTAACACTATGTACATTTTAATGTTATTATATATATAGCTATTAATGTTATTATTATTATTATTATTATTTAAGCTAAAATGCCTTTTTTATTTATTTTTTAATCGTTATACTACTTTCTTCTAAACGAAGGTCTCTCCTAATTGTTTCCAATTATATTTACGATGGGTCATTTTATGCAGGAGTCTTCTGTTTCCCAAAAATTTCTTAAAAAACGTCTGTCCAAATGAGGCCAAGAACTATTCCGTTAGTTTCTTCGTCCACCGATCATCTTTGCATCTAATTATTTTTCAACTCAAATTCAATTTTCAAGGTGCGGATTGATGCTACGACATCTCTTTCCACTCATTTTTTCTTTAATAATCTTTAATTTCGTCTAGATTCTCCTTGTTCAGCATCGACCTTTCTAAATTATTTCCATCGGTTCTCAGGATGTATTCTTATTTTTGCGTTAGCGACTGTGTTTGGAAGCCGTAAGTCCGACACGGTAGTAAGCAACTATTGAAACGTACGCTCTTAAAATTGAGCTGAATGTTATTTTTAAACATCGATTTCATCGTCCGCTTTTTTTTCAATACCATCGTGACTGGACGGTTCATTTCAGTTGCTGAGCTCGGTTACTTTTTCTATCGTGTTATTTCCTGTATTTAATTCGACTCATTTTAAACTTATTAATATTTTCGTCATAAATCAAGGAGGTGGTAAAACCAAAATAAATGTCACGAACGTATACGATCAAAATATCCGTATATATACTCCGGAATGTAAATGTTCCAGCTGCCGAACACAGGCCGAATACGGATTACGTGTATATATAGATAATTATTCATTTATTTTATCGCGTGACAACTGATTCAATGGACTATGATAAAAGCGGTTTAACGAATTAATACGCGGTATTACCTAAAATGCAAACAATAATTACGATTTAATTACTTTCTTACCATGTCAAACACACGCATATATATATATATATATATATATATATATATATATATATATATATATATATAATACTTATAAAACAACATTATTAACTTAAATATTTTAACCTCCGGTGTTGAAATTGTGAAATTAGTAAAATATTAAAATAATATCAGGCAAAAATTATAAAGAATCGATTGATAAAAATTCGAAATAAATAAGTGAAATAAGAATAATTAATATAGATATTAGCGCGTTTTATTTTAGCGTAAAACAAGCATTACGAAAATGTTGCACATTTAAATTATCTTAACTATACAATGTAAAAGCAACGACTTATTTAGTCACAATTATTTATTACTAACAACATTAATAATGAGAACCACTAGCATACTTATTAAAAAATTTCTTACGTAATCTTTGGTGGTGAATATATCTTATACACTTGTACTTCCAATAATTATAATCGGAACAGGACGCGTCCACAGGTAGTATAAAAACCTACAGATATGTAGGTTAGCTGCGAATAACCAATAAACTGTCGCGTACAATGAACGAAAATGAAATAAGGTATAGGGAGGGACAAGAAATAGTAAACCTTGTCTGATTAAAACCGTACACATACCTAAAGACATCATCGGGACACGACGAGTGGTACCAGTATTAAATAAGCGCGTACTCTGAAAGAGCACACTGTAGATGGAAATCAAGAAGATCTGTACAGGTGCGGAGTGAAAAATATATGGCGAAAATAGAAACCACGATAACCGGTACACACCGCGACACTGGAAGGCAGCGCGATATCACCGGTGTACCCATTTCGCAAGGAAAACATTATGCCACAGTAGATTATGTTGATCACGAGCCGTGGTTGACCACTAGCGCATTGGATATAACGGGTCTGGCGATGTGAAATGTGTGAGAACGTCTCCATTCGCTTTGTACTATCTGCTGCTAGATCTATCAGCTCATGTAGTGACGAGGCATCAACGACTGTTTTTACTATATCCAAATATTTTGTCCGAGGTCTTCAACTTTTTGTTCGTAAGAATCACCTTTTGTAATTCATCCTGTCGTACGATATGTTCACCCAAGAACGCTATCATTGTGATAGTGCCAGTTTTGCTACCATTATTCCGAATTTAATTTTTCGGTTGAACTGCCATCTTTTATTATCGGCGTTCATAAGTACAGAAGTCTATCGATTATGTGCAACCCGCCTAAAGTTTTTGGATTTTATCAGAACGTTTGCGCTCGTTCCGGCATTACATATATATAAAAAAATACATTTTAATAATTAAGCACACGGACCATTTATCTGCAAGTTACCCTGAATATTATAAGCTCTTTATTTGTCGTCTTTTTTACATGTGAAAAAGAAAATTTCATTTTGTTAATTTTTACAAATTGTATATCTAAATAAATATTTACATCTTAAAGGACATTAAAAAACGGATCAATCAAACAAAGCAAGTTTTTTACGATCGGAAAAATATTTTCACCAACAAAGCTATAAGTACAAATTTGAGGAAAAAATTTTTAACCTTATTTGTTTGGAATGCAGCGTTGTACGGATGTGAAACATGGATGATTGGAAAGGCGGAGAAAAAAAACATAGAAGCCTTCGAAATATGGTGCTATAGGAGAATGCTGAAAATAGGATGGACCGATAAATTAACAAATGAAGAGGTGTTAGGAAAAATTGGCGAAAGAAGAACATTATGGAAAAAAATAATAAAACGAAGAACTAATATGATCGGTCACATTTTAAGACATGAAAGCTTATTAAAGATAATTATAGAAGGACAGATGAATGGGAAACGTGGAAAGGGAAGACCAAGAAATCAATATACACAGCAACTAATAGAAGACACTGGTAGCACAGGATATACGGATATGAAGAGGAAAACAGAAAACCGTCAGTTGTGGAAGAAATTAGCAAACCAGTCTTAGGACTGATGACTACATGATGATGATGATATATATATATACATGATGATGATGATGATATATATATATATATATACATGTGTGTGTGTATATATATATGCGTTCTCTGTAATGAATACAAAAAAACGTTTAAAGTTTTTACAACGACCATATACAAAAGAGTTCTTTACAAATAGATCACATAAGCTTAGATTTTATCTGTTATCTGGGATGTCACTTTTGAAATTAGCTAATAAGGTTGACCATGTAATCCACGGTTGATGCCTGAATGTTTCCGACGTAGTTTTACGGAATTAATTCGTACTATTCGATTTTGCGAAAAATTGTAAGTTGTAAGTTGAAATAGTATTTATCAGTGTATTAAGTGTTTTTTTAAATAAATAACTGAAATTTCCGATATCTTTAATTATATTTTAATATTTCAGTTCTATATCAACTATTCGTATCTATAATTTCCTGCGAGAAATTATCTAATATATATATATTTAATATTAATATGCGAAATTTACACAATATAATTTTAAATTCGTGCAATTATTTTTACTTGTGGGTGAATGACTTATGACAAAAAAAAAGAGGAATATTTTCATGCACGTGCCCCACATCAGTTTATGAATAAATTGACTAAATTCGAAGTTTTTACATAAAACATGCAGGTTCAAAACAAACGCGTGTAGTATATATGTATATATATATATAATGATAATGATAATAATAATAATATAATATAGGGAAAGAGACAAATTCTGGTTAATATTCCTTCGACATCCCGCATATGTAAACTGTGAACATTAAAATAAAAATTACGAAATACGAAGAAATCCTAAGAATATTATCGTCAACATCACTATCATGGTCATCGAATGATAATGATAATGATAATGATTATTATCTTTATATACAGTTTAGTAGTTTCATAGGAACTGGTGCGTGCGGGCGTTTAATAATAAACGAATTATTCGAAAACACTCGGTAAGCTGAAATTAAATATTAGACGCTCTTCTATCCACCCGTCCACCACGTCATATCCATCAGACTGGTGGATTACAAACATCGAATACATCTGCCCTTTACTCGGTCTTATCGTGGTGCATTCGGCTTTTCCATTATTACGTCGTTTTCTTCTTATTATTATTTTATATATAAGTCAGCTTCTTCCATGGAATATAGTGACAGTTCCTGTAATCCTTTTTAATTCGAATTATTCTATTAGTGACTAATAATAAAGCCACAATATTTTAACGAAACTACAACAGAAGTAATATGATAATACCCGTGATATATATATATATATATATATATATATATATATATATATAACAGATAATAATAATTATAAGGCGTATAATGTTGGTAATTTCAATGGTACTAGGACGTATATCGTATAATCAGTTGGTTTCCAACTGATTCTCCGTAAAATATCACGAAATTATCATCGCGACTATCCAAAAGAAGGTGTTCTGTATTATAAAGTAAAACCACCCTCATTCCCCGAATAATATCCAAATAAAGATAATCTCGACCGTTAGTAGAAAAATGGGACATGTAAAATTTAAGCGTATTATTAGTAAAATTTATTACATGGATCAGTTGCAATTGGAATTTGCACCACCGTTACCTACCACGTAATCAAACGGAAAAGAGTCTCGACGACTACAAGTTGTCATGACAGCTTTTTCTTTTGTAACGAAAAATCTGAAAGAAATACTCTCGTTTCTTGGATGTCAATTCTATTATTATTGTATATATGTATCCCCTCTGTGGAGACCACTTTACTGTGATTTGTGCGCTTCGAAGAAGCTGAGGGCTATGTTGGTGATAACTTAGTTATCGGAAAGGTTACTCAAGCTAAACAGGTGTCAGCGGAGAAGCCAGAGAAAGCGTGGCCCAACCAGGTAGCATCTGTATTCGCGAGGAGTAAGCGTAGACTGCGTTGTTAAATACTTCACGAACATATTACAAACTATGAACCGTATAGATGTTGTATCGTGCGACCCGACTAGCAATCGGCGCTGCCTATGGTCCGGTCCTGGGAGCGTTAAATTGGCTACCGGCTATGGGCAAGCACTAATGTTCGCGGGTTAAAGAATTCTGGAAAACTTACCATTGTTGCAAACGAAATATATAATTACGCGATAGTTGGTATATCCGAGATCTATCGGAAAGGTCGAGGATAATTTACGAGTCGTAGTGGTAACATTATTTACTTTTTCGAAATTAAAGATAAATCAATAAATGACGTAGCTGTGTAATCGTTAACAAAGATCATAAAAATTCTGTTATCGAATACGAACAAATTAATAATCGAATAATGATGATTGAAATAAAAACAAATCCTGCGAATTTAAACTTAATACAACCTTATGCTGCGACTAGCGATGCTGATCAGAAACAAATTTTATAGAACTTTAGAGGAAATCATGAAAATTACCAACACTTGAATTGACTATGTTAACCCATAATTTTAATGCAAAAATCACGATTTTCCTGCGATAATGACTTACGCGCGCAACGTTATTGCGCAATTTGACGAACGCGAAGACAAACTGATACAGTTCTGTACAAGTAACTGTTTATAACTAATTCTGGCTATTGTCATCATCCTAGACGGCTGTGTATACACGGTGCTCGACTGACAGAAAAACAACAGAACCAGATTGATTATATTCTAATTAATACAAGATGGAGAATAATTAAAGATGTTTTAAATAAATCCCGGGATAGAATGTGGGAGTGAAATTCTTATAGACAGTATGAAACTGAAAAATGTGCAATATGCAATGAATGACATTTAAGAAATGAAAACATATATATAGGAATACAGCGATAAATAAGCTTCAAATAGTTTTTACTTCTATAAACACATACGAAAGTGCTGATGCTAGGTGGAAGTTCTTGAATTAACAAATAAAACCGAGAAACGAGAAAATGAAATCATGGATATCTGAGAATACGCGGAAGATGATAACCATAAGGATAAAGATGAAAAATGAAGAATTTATCAACTACAAGGAAACGAAGATGATAATCAGACGACGATACTGTTAAGGAAAGCGTTCTGAACGACATAAGTAAAAAAATTAAAAGACCCGATATGTTCGATTAAGCAAATAACGAGTGGTCTTAAGCCACAATTTTTAGTAATAAGAAATGAAGATTGGGAAAGTATTATTAATAGGCGAAAAAGACATATAGGAACACTAGATGGAGAGACTACTGTAGAAAAACCAACAAACGAAGAAATAACACTAGCATAATAAAACATAAACCAGTGACAGATATTTCAAAGCTGCCGAGGAGTATAATGTAGAAATGTTTACAGAAGTTAAAAATGAGCAATCGATTTTCTACATATTGAACTAAATCAATCTACGTACTATATAAGAGAAAGGAGTACACGATATTTGTAATAGAACAATAGCTTCAAAAACTCATGCGAGTAAAGTAATGTTGTATATTATACTACAAGTAATTAAAACATACCGGCTTAAGTTTCGCAAGAACAAACGGGATTTATGCCAGGGAGAGGAACTCGTGAA
Organism: Coronaproctus castanopsis; assembly: GCA_032883995.1. NCBI lineage: Eukaryota > Metazoa > Arthropoda > Insecta > Hemiptera > Monophlebidae > Coronaproctus > Coronaproctus castanopsis. The sequence continues at coordinate 162,199,557 of CM065052.1, forward strand.
CAAATCTTAAATATTAGACGGACAACTGAAAAATGCATAGAACTTAATTGTGAAAATTATACTTTGCTTTATCGACGATGGAAAACTGGTTGATCGTAATAAACGACAAAAATGTGGACGATAGAAAAGTTTCAAAATAGAAAAATAGCTGTATATTAAGTCTCATACTCTTCAATCTACGAAGTGATAATTAGAAAAGCCTTTGAAGCATAACCCGAAGTCTGACCATGATGAAAAAGAAAAGCCGAACCTTTCGCCGAAAACCTTAGTTATTAATTCGTAACAAGCGGGTAGTTCATCACAATCACGCTGATCATTTTCTAACACGATTCATTGTGCGAAGTTATATCTTCTTCTAAACTAAGTTTTCTGTTTCATATAATCGAAACGAGTTTTTTGAAGAAATTCTTTGAATTACACTTTACGATCATATTCCGTGTAATTTGAATGTTATCTTCAGGTTTTTTTAACCGTTCTGAGAAAGTTACATAGTAATAATCGAACGGTTTTTGGGCTAGTTCTTTGTATTCATATGAGGGACGATGATTAGATAGATGAGCATTTCTTCTAGTTTATATATATATATATATATATATATATATATATAATGTACATGTGTCAGTGTATATATGTAGATGTGTGGTATACACGGTTCATCAAAATCGAAAATGTTTTTCTATTATTTTTCATTTTTATCTCTAAAATATTCGTTAATTTCAAACAGTCTTGGTAATGTGAAATAAGTTCATTTCGATAAGGAAACAAGGATAAATTTTCGTACGCCGAAACAGTTAAATGTCGGTATGATATATTCATATAAATATATGTATACATATATTTATATACAGATATATTATATATATATTTCTCTCGCCTTTTGCTTTATCAATAGACGTTTTCATCGTACGCCTGATAGCTTCTAAGGCAGATCTAACTGTTCGCCTGCTGACATAGACATAGACGAGAAAAGATCACAGGGATCACGCCCTATTTAACCTGCCTGCTGTTATCGATCGAGAAATGTTATCATCGGCACCTTATAGATAAACTTACGTTGGCTGTAAAGTTAAGCGATCCGTATAGAATAGTAACGAATGTTATCAGTCAGCACGATTTGAGTAAACACAAAAAAAAAAAACACGGATTGATACCGATTTTATATAACCATATAACAACGTATATTATACGCGCTTGTGTGTGTAAAAACACATATTGATATATATATATACATATATAAATAAATCATCAAAGACTTGCAATTTAAATTGCATAAAACATATATGTCACTTTTGTAATTCTTCGATTGTTTATTTTTCTTCGACTCTGAGATAATATTGTATATAGAATAGATGTATATTAATATGGCGATCACGCTGATGGATGCGTCGAAGCAGCTGAAGAACGTATTAATATAAAGCAGAATAGACTAGTGACTGAATTTAAAGCTGTATGTACGGTTCGAAAATAACAATTTTCACACAATAGAAGAAGACGCCGAAAGAATTAGTGTATATATCTACGTGGCAATTAATACCGTCGACACGGCAACGATATTGATCGAAAGATGTGTACATTTTACTTAATGTTTCGCCATTTAGAATCATTTAAAAATCCGGATAAATAAAAATATGATAACATTGTGACTAGCCCATTGTACGTATTTCGGGGCCAGCATTCGAGCACTATTTATGTGCGAGATATCTCGCCGTTAGTTACAGTATAAATGAAAAGTTAGGTTCGAACCTTCGAATTTTTTGATTTCGCAGTCGACCGCTCTAGTGACTATATTGACGTAGTGAAACACTGATACGCGGGAACGTATATAATGAAAAGCGTATAACGAACGTTTGAATATACAGTACAAATCGAGAACTTCGTCTCTGAACAGGACACAGTGGCTACAGCAATTCATAGTCTTCGTTAAATAATAATAATATTAATAATAATAATAATAATAAATATATATATATATGTGTGTGTGTACTGGTATAATAATATAGACGTATATCGTGAATCGTACTTGAGCAAAACAGAAGTCGTTTAAACATTTTTATCTACCTGTAATTACCGGTTGTGTATTATTGTTGTACTAGCTTCGTCGATTCAAGAGGATTAATTTCTAGAATAATATCGGAGCCTGTCAAAAATATATAAGTCAATTTCGACCTTCCAGTTTTCTTGTTTACATTAATGCTGAATGGAACGTTGCAGAATTTTCGTAAGTACCGTATACCTGCCGCTCGAATTCCAACTTCCTTAGACTTTATTCCTTTGATTTATTTTTATATTTATTTCATTTTTTTCTTCTTTTGTACGACTTAACTTTGTTGTTCTTTTTCTACTACCTGTTATTTCGTTTTTTTCAATTGTATCTATATCATCATCATTATTCAGAACTTATAGTGGTCGTGCCCGGAAAACAAGGTAGTAATTTTTCTAACGACCGTAAATCAAGTTGGAAGAAGAAGGAACGAATATTATTATGAATGAACAAAACTCCTTATTATACTATATCCTATATATATATATATATACACACATATGCCAGAATGTATATCTATGAAATGCGCATGACTTATACGCGGTCGAGTTATTGTGTAATTTATTTCAATCGAAAAAGCACCTTTATTTCACTCGTACCTGTCAGAAGTTGGGCGTATTACTCCCACCCCCCTACGATTTAGCTCGAAAATAATAATAATAATTATTTTTTCATTATACACTACCACCGTCGTCGGCATTATCGCTATTACGTCCATAATTATCGTTATTATCTAATTCGTCTTTTACGATGCTTAGTGTAATAATTACTACTGGCTTCTCGAAATCTTGCGAGTAATAAATCGAATTATAGCGATTTAACGGTAAAATTTAGAAAAGTTCTAAAATACGAGTTTCTTTTCGGGAGTTTTAAATTAAAGTAAAATTTACACGTCGAAAGAGTTTATCATGATTTTGGATGACAATGTCTGTCCGGAAGCGAATACGTATAATTAAATTTTATCCGGAAAGTAGGGAAAATCCTACTGCACTATTCGTTTCTAAATATTCCAATAATAATTAATGATAATAATTCAAATTCAAATTTCAAATTTTCAAATTTTATTCATAATGAACAATTTAACGATATATAATAATATTAATAAGCAAATTAATGCATATTTCGCAATGCGCATATTTGCCAGCGATAATAACACATATAATAAGCAGATATGATGCAGCGTGCAAACGCATTTGAGAACAAGAAAATAAAATACTTTTTTTACAATGAAATAACTTAAAATGTAAAAACATATTTACTATAACTGACACTATACTCATTCACACACAGCATTCATCAAACATATTCTAACGTAAAAGGCACTAATAAAATTAATACATACAAGCCTTATTATAAAAGCGAGAATACGATGTGTGTACACGCTTCGGACGCTAAATAAATAAAACGATTTTTTGACTATAATGCTACGAATACTGATTAATACAAACGCGTATTTGATGAATTTGGTTATCAATTTTCTGCGTCTTCGCTTATAATTTAACAAATCCATTTTTAAATAACGAGACAAGGTGTTAAAGAAAAACGGGTCCACAGTCTTCTCATCCTCCGCTTACTTATAAACGGAACCATGTCCTCCTGTTCTCGTTTTACCATTACCGATTGTTATGCTAAATTTATCGGCATTGTTAACTACAAAAGGTCAGCAGCTGTAATACAATTCTGGTACCTTTAGAAGCGTTTGATTCTGCGCACTTATAATACCGCTCGCTGAAGAACTTCTATAGGTTTAATACGATATTTAGACATTCCACCCCCCAATTTATTATTCCATAAGTTAATACAGGAACGCCAGATAGAGACGTCTTATATGAACGGGCAAGAGGAACCGTTTTAAATAATAAAACCGGTAATTCAGCTTCCTAAGTTTATTCGATAAATAAAACGCATGGCCGCTCCAATTTGCGATCAAGCTGAATCCCAAGATATCTGATTTCGATCACCATACCCAGCTTGATACTATTGTCTCCTATAATAATAATAATAATCAATGATCAATCGATCAGTCAATCAATATATTTCGGGAAAATAAAGTTACAAATGTAAACGTTAGATATATAATGCTCTCAAATGCGCATCGTATCCACTAGTAGCGAGCTAAATCAGATATAAATTCAATTGAGTCATTACAAAACAAGAATAAACAACGAAATATTTGAAGTGTATAAAATATACAGACTTTTCTTATTAAAACTCATATAGGACCATAGACAACGATAAGTCTAGGGACCTTAATGAAAATATTAAACACGTTAAAAAGGAAGAAAGAAAAGAAGGAAAAAATGTACAAGGCGGTCAAAGAATAAAGAAAACATGGAAAAACTAAAACCGATATTCACAGCAGTAGCGAGCAAACATTTAAAAGCAGTTAACAAGATTAAGAGGAAAGGATGAAGGATGAAATATTAGATTTAATGGAAGAAAGGAGAATAAAATTAAAACAAATCAACAAGAAGAATATTAACGCATAAAAATCCTAATAAGGAAAAAATGTAGAGAAGCCAAAGAACAACGGCTCGAAGAACGAAATTGAAAAGCTGCAGCATAAATTTGATAACTTTAACACACGTAAAAAAATTAAAGAAGTACCAGGAATATACAAAAATATTAATAGACACCGAAAAAGGCGAAATGGTAGTAGAAGAGGAAGATGTTAAAAAAGAATGGACAAACTATATAAAAAAACTGTTCAAAGATAAAAAGAGGCATATTATAAATTTTGGAAATGATGCAAGTCTGACATTACCAATATCGGAAGTAGTACAAGCTATAAAATCAGTGCATTATAGGAAGCGTCAGGACCCGACAGTATATGCGTGGAAATTATAAAATTGATTGAGGAAGAAAATATAGATATAATAGTCAGATTATTTAATATTATTTATGAAAGAAGAGAAATACCGCAGGACTGGTTGCAGACCACCTTTTATATCTAAGAAAGGAAACGCCACTAAATGCGAGAATTACAGACTAATTAGTCTAACTAATCACATAATAAAAATATTCATAAAGATTATACATGAATAAGTAAGAAGTGCGAAGAATCAATGTCCAACACACAGCAATGGGAACGAGAGAAGCTTTAGTGAGCATCATAACCTTGATACAAAGATCATTCGAGTAGAACAGAGATATAATAGTATGTTTTCTGGAATTACAAAAAGCATTAAAGCGTGATAAATTAATAAAATGTCTACAAAAAACTGGAATAGACCAACAAGACATAAATATAATCAAACAGATATATTGGAAACAGACATCGGCTTTAAAAACAGAATGCGATCTTACAGATTACATTCCAATTAATTAAGGTGTAAAACAAGGATTATGTCACCGTTACTGTTTAATTTATACGCAGAAAACTACATCGGTAAAATATTACAAGAATCGAAGGAGGGCGTCAAAGTAAATGGAAAAGTAGTAAATAATATCCGACATGCAGACGATGTGGCGATAGTAGCAAACACGGCGCAAGATATACAAATATTATCGAATAGAATTGTATCCGCAATGAAAAATTCAGGACTACGCATAAATGCGCAGAAAACGAAAGCGATGATATTCAGCAATACCGAGAAGACATGCCCAATAATGACAGGGGAACCCATAGAAGTTGCCAAATCGTTTAAATATCTCGGTTGCTGGTTGAATGATGAAATTAACCCCCATATAAAGAAATCAGAATAAGAATCGAACAGGCAAGATCAGTATTTATCCAAATAAGAGAACTCCGTTCAGTAATAAACATTTAAGTCTGAAATTAAGATACAGGATGGTTAAGTGTTATGTATATTCGGTTTTATTATACGGAGCGGAGGCGTGGACGTTAAAGAAAAATCTAGAAACATTCGAAATGTGGGTTTTCAGCAGAATGCTGAAGATATCACGGGCTGACCGTATATCGAATAGAAAAGTTGTGGAAAGAATAGAGCAAAATAGAGAGCTATTAACAATTATCGAGAAAGAAGAAATTAGCGTATTTTGGCCATCATATTATGAGGCACGATAGGTATCAGTTGATACAGTTAATTTTACAAGGCAAACTAGATGTATAGACGAAAAGGACGCAGAAGAATGTCGTTGGAAAATTTGGAAAATTGGACGGGATGCTCAACCAACGAACTAATACATTCGGCCAGAAACAGGACCAGTTTCTCACTCGATGTAGCCAACCTCCGTTAACGGAGATTATGAAGAAGAAGATAAATTAATACATAAAACAAAATGCCAGCTTATTATGAATGTATTAAATATGTCATGTGAAATTAAACAGTTGAAATTAAAAACTCATATAACAACATGAAGAATGATGGATCTATATATGATATACAATAATAATCATAATAATAATAATAAAATGAATACCCGAAACAACCAAATTAGTAAACCTCGTACGATTCGGACGTTTGAATATGACGTATTAAAAAATGTTAATCTTCTTTTAGCGATTAAATAAAGACGCTGATCTAGGCGGAAGGTTTTCATTATTTTTAGACGAGTCGAATTTGTCTTTATTCGAATCGCTATTATTATTAAGCGTACATCTCCGAGCTATTTGTCAAAATTCTGTGTCCCAGATTTTTATCTATTCCTCGGCTGTATTCGAAATGTCTCCGACTACCCGCCATCAACTAACGCTCGCGTTGGGCACTTATTCAAGATATGGTAACTTGTTTAGGAAGATTTTCTGCAGTCGCAACTGTTGCTGTCTTGAAGTCCGTACTTTTTCCATATGCAGTTATTTCTTCTATTAATTGTTTTCTCGGTAAATCGAATCTCGGACGTCTGTTGTTCGGATTGAAGATCAACTTATGGCGATCTATATGTTTCCTGATCCACAGTTTGCGCCATTCAGCCGAGCTACATTTTTCGATAAGCTCTTTAGCTGTTTCGTAGACTGGTTTCCTCGATCTAAGCCGTTATCAAAAGCAATAGACGATTTTTTAAACGTTCAACTTACGTACAGACACGTAAGTCGATTGTTCTAGGCTTATATATATGTATATATATATATATGTATATATATATATATATATATATATATATATATATATATATATATATATACGGCCGTATAAAAGACTGCGTTCTTTTTCTGAACGATAGTTTGTTTATAAGTAATAACAGTCTTAAAAACACACCCGTATATGTGTGAATGTGTCTTTACATTTGCATCTATGCGTTTTTACGATACCGAATGAGTTTTGAAAGTTTTCTTTGATGTATGCGTATTACAAATATATATGTATATATGTCTAAGTTTAACTTTATACGCATTTAAATATACGCGAAATACGTTTAGAATATTTTTTTACGTTCTGGTTTAGGCAAAGATCTATTAAATACGGAAAATGGTTCGCTCTTTTATAGTCGGCGCCATATCTACTCTTCACCACCCCGCAACGTGAAAGAAAGAATTAAAAAATAGATCACAATCTACTAACAGATCATATTAGCCATAGTTGTCAGCTTTTGTTTACTACGAAATAAGTATAAGAATTTATTCTGGTTCTACTTATAAATGAACTTTATTTCCATCATCGTGTTCGCAATCTGATACACACACATACATAACGTATATCATTGCGCATATATTATACATGTAAGCGTTTTGTTTGGCCCATATGTTTCATTTGTTCTTATAGAACGTGTTTGTTTTTTTTTATTGTGAAGAGCATAGATTTGCTTTTTTAGAGCACGACCGACTTAACATATGTTTCCATACGGTTTAAAGTTGCCGCTTTGTTAATATTTTATTATGTTTTATTTTTTGATTTTTAACAAACTATCTCTCTATGTATTTATACTATCTCTTTTACCCTCTTTCACTAAAATGTATATACATATATAATATATATGCAACATCTATCGTGGATTAGGAGTGAAGAAGTATTTTAGATCCTTATTTATTTCTGTTTTATGTAAATGATTTATTAAGCACGAATGAAAAGTTGATTGAGTACGCTGATGACATTGTTTTACTTGTAAATTCGCGTATTCCTAATGTGCTCCAGGAAGCTGAGCAAACAGATACGGATAAAGTACTCGACTGATTTACAAGAAAACGAAATTACTTCTAAACACAGATTAGACGAAATCCATCGGAATATTTGCGGAAAGACTTCTCCTTCAATCCTGTTAAATAAGTAATGCATTTTGAACGGAGTGTGCGAATCTAAAAAACCTAGGTGTTCACTAAGTTACCGTGGAATATTACTGCAGCTTTATTCTTTAAACTTAGGAAATTAAATTATCCATTATTATATTTAAAACTATATTTTTCTAAAGAACATTTGTTAAACTTTATGTAATATCTATCTCATAATGTGTCATTGTAATAATGTATTAAAATTATTCTTAACGATCATTATATTTCACGTATTCTAGATATTTATCGGTTACATTTGTTAGAATTTGTTTTGAAAAACGAGTATTACTCTAAAATCCTTACTACGGTTAGTAAAACTAGATCCGACGCACAGGATACGGCTAATTTGCCTGGTTATGATAAATATCACGGCGGAATATAGACTGCATATATATCAGCGGATATTTTTATAATACGTTGCCTCAGGATAACGGAAATAAGCTGAGAAATTTCAAAAATCATCGTAAGCTTATAGTTAATTATTTGCCGAATGCTCGTTAGGAGTTAGTAGATTTGTGTTACTAATTAGCGGTTACAGATGTGGCAATAAGGATACTTTGTGTATTTTCTTAAACATGTGATAAGTACTAAACTATATGGTTATGCCTTAGTAATGTTCTGTATGGAAAACATAAGATATGATGTCAGGATTGTATTATATATATATATATATATATATATATATATATATATATATATATATATATATATATGTATTTATGCATATGTATGTGAATATATCGTATCTAATATACTAAAATGAAGTATATTAATAGGGAAAACTGGTACACACGTAAATAAGTGCATAACCAGAATCGATGCACGTATTTTATTTTATGTAAATATTAAACTGCAATGTAATATTATTTGTGTATTGATTTTAATTAAATTGAATTGAATTATTATTAAATACGACAATATTAATATAACCTTTAAAATACCAAGCTAAATATAAATTTAGACCTAACAGATACTCAGAAAGAGGAGACGTGTGTATATCTTTTAGGAAAATATAGCAGCAATCTTCAAAGCGCAGAAATTAGGGTTTTATTAAAATTTCGAAATCATTCTGCAATTGCATATTTGCTTTTTTAGTCCGAAATTTGAAATTAATCGTTGAAAGCATTGAATTTACGAATAATTCTCCAAACAGAAGGTCGCATAAATTCTGTATGTTATCAAATATGTAGCCACTTAGGTGATTGGAAGTGCATCGCGGCACCACTTTCTTCGTTTTAGCCGACTGTTGGATCTGACTGGAAAATTTCTAGTAAACATTCGGTGTACCAGTGGATTCGAATGGAACTGGAGCTTTTCGAAGAATCTTCTATATTGTTCCGTATAAACATCCTTCACGTATGAAACGTTCAAATTGTCATGTAATATGTCGTTCGATACAAAGTACGGTGCAGATGCTATTGTACGTAGGATTTTGGACTGCTGTTGTTGTACTCTGTGGAGATTACTTCGACTTGCTGTTCCATACAGTTCTAATCCATATCTCCAAATTGGAGCGATGACCGATAAGTAAACATTCCGCTTTACGGCTAGGTTGAGAATTGATTTACGTCCTAGCAACGGCCGGAGCTGTTTAGCCCTTATTATCACAGGTCTTCTTGTGTATTCCACATGATCACGCCACGTTAATCGCTTATCTATATGCATGCCGAGGTAACGCACGGACTCGACTCGTGGAATTAATGAACCATCAAATGTCAAGGTTGGACATCTAACACGTCTGTTGGTGAACAGGATGTGTCGACATTTAGTTGAATTGAATAAAATGATTTTACACGTTCTTCTAATCCGCTATTTGTTTATCCACCTGTTTCAACTATATTCGTTTAACCCCTGTATAATCTTGATTTTTGTAATAATTCATCATTTTATATCTACTATCGCAAATTGATTTAAACAGAGTTCCGTTGTTACTTATGGCTACATTTATATTATATATTTTGAAATTAAAAACTCATATATATATATATATATATATATATATATATATATATATATATATATGAGTGTATTTTCTTACATATTTTATCGGGCCTACGAAATTATTAAGGGTTTTTTTGTTATCATCTTGGTGATATTTGTTATTTGCTTTGTTCCGTAATTGATCTACTATACTGGGATGATACTCACCCTTAATATCTCTCTACTTAATAATATTTTATTTTCTTTATTCAATTCATCGTTTAAAATAATGTTAGTTTTATTGCGGTAGTTTCTTGAACTAATGGTTATTTTGTACGATTCAGAATGAAAATTATCCCTAGACATTATTATCGATATCTAGCCATATTTTATTACATCGACCTACACTCCTTCCAAATCGAAACCATATTCGTGTCCACATAACTTATCTGATTTCCTCTCCAACAAACAAACTGTTCCCTCGATTATACAATTACTTTCCTCCTCTAACCTCATTTACTACATCTAACAGTTTTCAGTCGTCAGTTCCGAAATAGCCTCAATAAAATAAACTTTTAAAAAATAAATACATTAACTTTATAAATACAAATAACTTTGAAACAGGACACGATAAATGTTCAGAATTTCGTGAAATTTCCTGAATTGTTCGCGTTTTATTGCAAAACACGATATAACCTTCCTTGCTATCAAAATGCGAAATACATTTTATACATGTATATATACATATATATATATATATATATTTACAAACACACATATAATACGTGTAACTATAATATCATTAATTTCTAAAGTGCACCTGCATTTTGTTAGTTTCCTAATATAATCTTTTAATTCGTGATATTTAAAATTATTGAATCGTATTAAAGCTGTCTTAATTTTTTACATTATAGTCACCACGTATATTTTATACTTAATTTCTTAATAAGTTTTTTTCTTTCGATCCTATAAATATTTCCGAGTGTTAATTCAAGATTTTTCGACAATAAACTTATCTTATTCGCTTCTGTCTATCTTACTCATTTATATATATATATATATATATATATATATATATATATATATATATATGTATATATATATATATTTAATTCGGAGAATTAATTTTTTTCTGAAAACATATCTTTTTCTTTTCTCGTAACTAATGTACGAATCTAAGTGTACGGTATTCGACGCAATTATTACAAACTGGAACTCGTTGTCCACAACAACTCGACTGGAAAAGTTAACCAAAATTTATTTATATTTCACTATACTTTGAAAAGCAGTCCGCTTGTCATTAACAGCAGGTGGTCGATTCGTCTTAACTGAGTTTTTCACTATAGGATACAGTGTCCCACAAAAAAATGATTAAAACTAGAAGATAATTCCGTGGTGCTTATTCGCGTTGTCGCTAAGAATTATAACACTATCCTATTTAGAATGTTAATGAGCGGTGCTGGTGGGGGGATAGTGGATAAGGCCTACCGCTGGGTGTTTCTGTCGGATGATGAATTTGCCGGCTTGTCTTAAATACGTTATACACAAGGACGTTATTTCAGACGATTTACACGTCCAGTTGACACAACCGGCCAACACCTTTAAAATCATCTTTATTTATTCATCCGTTTATCTGTTTGACTTATTTATATATATTTATTCATATATTTATCGTTATATTTATCGATAAAGTTATTTATATATTACGTATTATTATTTATTTATATATTTGTTTTCGTTTAATCGAATAGGTGAGTATTAGGGATATTATTATTATTATCATCATTATTTTAATTATTATTTATTGAACGTAGGAAACTTTTACGAATCGAGATATGTGTAGAATTCACCCCCACACTCAGTACTAATCGTCTCTTCCTAGATTCTCATGGTGCTAAAAAACCATTAAGCGTGAAGAAATTCTACTAATCAGCGGATTACGATTCGGGTATTGTTACCGGACCGTTACCTTCAAGAAACTACATACCTCCCTCTTCCATACTGAACGTGTGCAATTTTGGTAGTATGTTTTTCTTCGAATGTCCTTCTTTAATAATGTCACGATACCTTAAATTACTGGGCACATCTTATAATGGTCCTTCGCACAATGTGTTGTCTCCTTTCTTCATTTGGAGCATTTACAATTGTTACCAGATATAACGTTATTTTTAGAAAAGTTGTCCACGTTTATAGACGTATGAGTTATTTCGTACGTAATCACGTTGGATAAAAACGTCCGCATTGAAGCAAAAAAAAAAAAAAAAAAATAGTATGTCTTAATGGATACGAGGTACAAATACAAGAGGGTTGGGGGTAACTAAGAAACTATCCGCTGAAAAAATTAAAACACTTTAAAGAAACACTCGCGGTTAATAACTTTCGATGAAGGTAAATCTCAACGAATGAATTAAAACCATAAATTAAAAACGTGAATAGTACGAATTTATCAGTTAAAATGTGAAATTATTTCGTGAAAGATGTGAAAAAAACCCTAACCAAAATAACAATCGAGGGTATAAAGTATCATTTTAAGGATTAATATGCCGCGTAAATGTTTATTTAATTTACAGAATATTACAGCGTACACAACAGCAAAACTATAATTACAATATATGCACTTACAGAATAATTACAAAAAAAAAAATTGAACAAAAATAAAACTAGACCACACTAACATAGCACGCTAATTAACATAAATCGTATTAAAAAATGGAAAAATAAATTACTGGCAAAAAAATTAATAGTTTCTAAAGTCATACACCCGTATTACCGTGTAAACAAGCCTCCCTCGAGAAACGCACATTAGCACACGCTAATTAAATAATGCAAAAAAACAGAACTGAATACAAATCATATCCACATATTCCCATGTAAAGAAACTGTTACTCGAGTTACATGCATAATGACGCTATACGAATTCACGGTGACAATAAACAGATGTTTACTATTTGCAATCAGCTGACTGGCTATATTATTAGTAGTGATATTTAGTTTTAGTTATACGTTCAACATTTAGTTTTTTGTTTTGCTTCGTATCCGATAGTTTATCGATTAAATTCATCTTTCTGTTTTTTGATTTGCCGTCAACTCATTTACCTGTTTTGCGAGTTCCATTGGTGGTGTCACTAAAAGAAAATACTTCAGCTTTGGATGTATTCTTGTAGTTTTCGTCTTAAACCTGGAATGACGTATTTTCTCTATGCACTATGGGGTTTGCTTTGGTTGAACATTTGTAGATCGCTTCCGTAAGTTTATTATAATTATCTCCGCTAACGCGCCTATTTTGTTTAGGGTTTCATTTAGCAGCTGTCTGAATTTCTTACAATTTGCCTTCTTAAAATTAAATCGATTCTTCGACAAAGAGTTTATTCTCTATATAATTGGAAATATCGTTAGCCCGATCAGTGTTGCCTTTTAGGTATTGGATTCATAACGTCTTTAGAGCATACGCCGGAAATTTTTTCCGAAACGAATATCCGGATTGTAGTCTCTATTACACGGATATCTGTTAACGGAATGAGGTAACTTCGCATATTTGTTTACTTATAGCCCGTGAGGCTACTCTTTCACCTTTTCATCATTGTATCATAGTGTCATTCAGTTCCATAGCTGTCGAAGTCCCCAAAGACTATTTTTATCTCCTTGTTGTTAATGTCTTCAGTTGATGGGACTCAAACTTATTTCCGGGGGGGGGGTTATATATAAAAGTTGTCGTACACGTTTCTAGTTCAAGTTTAATTACTTACAGTTCAAGGACATTTGTAAACGGAGGAAATCTTTATTCCCGAAGATAAATAATCCGCGCTCCCATACTTCCGAGGCGATATATTTGCAACGAGCTTTGTAGCATAAATTTGAAGCGCATTCACTATGTGGGTTTCTTGCAGTTCAAACATATCGCAATATTGCTGTTTACATAAGTTCGATAACATGCTCGATTTTACGTGCGCTAATCTTTCTACATTCGCGGAGATGATCGTCAAATGGGCTTTGAAAAAGCCCTTTTTAGGGGCGATATCTTCTGCTATTGCACGCGTTATGGTAGCGGTAGGATTTCTCAGCGATAGTTTGAAAAATTCATATATCCGTCGCTTTCTAGGCCACCACACGTGGAGGTTCCTACCTTAAATACGCAGTTTTCCGGTTATTTTAAAATCGTTTTTTGATGTATTTTGAAGTGGTTTTTTCATCTATTACGGAGCCGTTCTATTATTTTTGTTCAATACTACGAAGTATAGTTATCGTAACATTATATTTCTTACGAGCTTTTCGTCACCATCTCCATTTATAACTATATTTTGGATTGGAAGCTACAAATATACACGTATTTAAACATACATATATGTATATATATACACATATACATATATACATATATATATATATATATATATATATATATATATATATATATATATATATATATATATATATATATATAATATAGTGTTAGTTTTTACAGAACATATAGGTTATAAGTATTTGCATATATTTTTTTATTTCAGACGACGATGACAAATATATAATACTAGAATGTTACTGAAATACATTTCTTAATTGTATTTTCACCTGCCTAGGTAATTTTAAATTAAGTTAGTGTATATCGTCAACGCGTACGTTAATATCCGGCTACCACCATTTCTTACATATTGAAACGTTTATTAATTAATTATTAAAGTCGTTCTTTCCTTAAAGATCTATTTCCACGATCTAATTCCTTATTCCACTAGAAGTTTATATAGGCTAAGTACGGTATTCTCTTTTAAATATTTTCTATTTGGTCGCGATATTTTTATATATAAATTATGCGTATGTATATATATATATGCGCGAGTGTGTGTGAATAAACAGTTAAATTTGATTGTTTTTTTTTTGTCATGTAGGTTTTTTGAAAATGTTTTAAAATCATCTATTTGATATGTGTTTGTACACTAGATAGCGGCGTGTTCCGACGATTAAATTAACTATCTAGCACTGTTCGACTGTATTCGTATATTTTTTACATATATATATATATATATATACATAATCAACTGAAAACATATTTCATTTACGAGTTATTCGGACGAATTAGTGTAGAATGAGTTATTTTCGGTAAACAAATTTGAAAAAAAAAAATCCTAAACCGATGCAGTGATAAGGCAAATTTGTAAAAATAAATTGAATACGAATGAAATTATCCGATTTTGTCGGTGATTCAATTTGGAACTACGACGAATTAAACGTACTAATAATAATAATAATTGTTCGGTTCAGGGCTCGTAATTAGAAAATATTTTGTTGAACGGTAATTTTCCTAGAAATATATAATCCTCGTCAATCGTAAATCCCTATGACGATTGACTATTTTTCTGCGAAATTAGATCCTTCTCAATTTTTACTCGGACCGATTAGCAGTAGTTTGACGTTTTCAGTTTACCGTTGACTAGAAATTATATTTTAAACAAACGCGAAAAGATAATGAAAAAAAAATCTAAAAATCTTTTCGGCTATAAAATAAACGCTAAGCGAAGACGATCATTAAAAATATTAGCCATCTTTATCATAATAATAATTATACTTTAAAATTTTTAATAATAGACAAATAATGGAACGATATCTCGAGAATACGAACAATTCGCACTTAGCGAAACCAGAAGGGCACCTTATATATCTATTTCGAGTACACCTATATATATTTTATAAATATATATATATAAAAACAAAAAATTATTTTATATCTTAATTATATTGTACGCTTAATGAATTTCTTACTGCGTAAAAACGGTTAGATAGCGGTTTCGGTAGTCTATAAAGTCGTAAAAATTTAAAATACCTGTTGCCGGTTGCCCTCATATGAACGTGAGGTGAAAGTCGCTTCTTCAAAAATTAGGCAAGAATAACTTTATATATATATATATATATATATATATATATATATATATATATATATATATATACGTATATATGTATAATTTATACATGCTGCAAATAATATACAGACCACCAAGATGTAAATATAAATGAGAAGCCGGGAAGCATTTTATTGTACATTATTCTTCAAATACTGGAAAAAGTCCTAATTGTCACCCACGCAAAAAAATAGAGCTCGTACAATAGTTAACACCGCTATATTGCGCTGGTGTGTTTGTGCGCGCGCCCGAGAACTTATTGTATACGTTAAACCGTGCGATTAAATTATAAATTATAAATTAATGTCCGTCACATCCTGCGTCCGCTACTACAATTAATATTTTTATTATTATTTCTTTTTTAAGTTTTTCTATTTTCACGCATTTAGCCTTTCGCACGTGTTAATATTACGTTGTTGCCGGTGCTCGTAGTAGGTCCAGGTCATAAATTATTCATCGCTCCATCCTCTTTTATATAATATATGTATATATATATACATATATATATTTATATATATGTATATGTAATAGTATACAATACTCAGTAGTCAGCCGTTTTTCCAAGCATCACTATATTTTTTTCCAAGCTAAACTGTGTAAAATAATAATTGCTACTTTGCCATAGTGAATTTGGCCGAAAGTAATAATGGACCACGACTGACTTCGCCTCTTTGTATAGACGTTTATTTAATACTGCGGCACATCCTGAATTTAATAATATTTGTCCCATCTTACTCGACGCCTGGTAATTATAACTGTTATTATTGCCGTTTATTATTACTACAGTTACCTTTAATACTGGTTATCACATGTACAATATATATATTCACATGCACAGTTATCTACTATATATATATATATATATATATATATATATATATATATATATATATATATATATATATATGTAGATAAATGTATTAACTTATTAGCTGAATTAAGCAAAACACAAACGTTGATAGAGAATTAAGAATTATATAAAACAGTTAAAGAACAAATTTGTAAACAAATTTAAATAATATTAGGATACTTTTTAATTTTGTAGATTTAAAATAAAAAATTATATTTACTATATTAAGTTCGCTGGATAAGGGAAGGTATTATTCGTATTTTTTATTTATATATATATATATATATATATTATATATATATATATATATATATATATATATATATATATATATATATATTAGCTAACGCTTAGTATATATTCAAGATACATCACATTCCCATGATAAAAACATTGTAGAGTCGGTTGACTAAAAAAATCGATTGATAAATTTTTAAAAATTGAAAACCGAATATAAACTCGCGATTTTTCGTTAGCGATTAATTTTGGTAAACTTTATTGTTACATATAGAATAGATTTCCACATATACTTTCGTCTAACATCAACTCGAACCCCCTAACCCCCTATATATCATACGGCCCTTAAAAACGACTAAAACCTCTAAAGCCTTTAACCCTAATTTTCTCGATGAGTATTTGGTGTAAAAATACGACTATACTATCATTAAACGCATATTTTAATGTCGCATAACTTTTGTTTAAACTATTTTGTCGGTGTTTTATAGCGAAAAGAGTGAAATTTGATAAAAAATCGTAATGAATAGTTGAAATTTTTGTGTTACGTTTAAATTTTTTTTCTGTCGTTTTTTCATTTTATACGATAGATCTTAATAGAAACTGCAAATTCAAAAGATGGAATCGTTTACAAATATTTACGTCGTACGCTGTGCCCTGCCATAGGTGGCAAGTTTGCAATTTTTAAAAGTTCGTAGCTTAAAGCCTATCGATCGTACTTAAAAACGGTCTTTTATTTAGAACTTGCCATTTTAATATCTATTAAATAGGTTTTAACTAAATTTTACAAAAATCGAAAGTCAAAAAAGTCACCCCATAACACTCGAAAGTTTTTTCAAATAAATTTTTATACATACACTGTCCTTACAATTATGAACAAAACAAAACAAAAATCAGCAAAGTCGGTTGAGCCGTTCTCGAGTTATGGTATTTAAAATAAGTGGCAAATCATTTATATATATATATATATATATATATATTGATATATTGATATATTGATATATCGGAGTGTAGTGATTTTATGAATTAATAAAACAAAATAAAAACAAAGTTAATAAAAATTTTTTATTAACGTAAAGCTTTTCGACAATTACGTTATTATCAAGTATATACAATAAATGTTACCAATTTATTACATATGCTTCATAATGACGTAATTGTCGAAAAACGTTTCTTTAATAAAAAATTGTTATAGTGAGTAACTTTGTTTTTACTTTGTTTTATTAGTATATATAAATGCACCATATATAAACACACACATACATATTATATATGTAATATATATACACATCTTACGAGGACCCTAATACCTACTTGATGGATATGAACATCGATTTTATTTCTTTGAATCCTGTTATATTAAAAATTTTGTATGTTTTTCTTACTTTTTATTTTCTTTAAGTAATTTTTATCTATCTATTTCTTTCTATGTTTCTCTACTAATGGTTTCCTAATGTTATCTGTCTTTCTTTCTTTCTTTTTCTTCTCTCTCGTTTATCTGAATATTCTCCTTATTCTCTTTCTCTTGCTCTCTTTGTCTTTTAAACATATTCTCCGGTACCATTTTTCTTTTCCGATATATGTTACGTATGTTTTATAAAGTATTGACACTTTCGTTACGAAGCCTAGGCATTGTTTATTGAATAAACGAATAAAGCCGATTACACGCGCCTGAATAATTACGTACGGAAACATTAATTTAATTCCAACGAGAAAAATCGTTACACGCGATAATCAAGTGGCACGAATTGATTTATCTGGAAATTAATTAAAAATTTTATAGTTAATTGTTGTTACGTTAATTATTAAAGAAACCCTGTAAATCAAACTAACCTGGTTTTGGAATATGCTTTAATTTAGCCGCTTATAATTCCAGCTATCCGCCGTCTTAATGAATCTGCTTTATTTTTCAAGAAACGTTCACTATTGAAATTACTTTATTACTACTTTTAGCAAATTACTCTACTTCCTAATTGTCAAGCTGAGAAAGTTGACCGTTTCTTAATTATTTGACTTTCCGGTTTTTCACGTGTCTTCCTCGTCGGTAGTTCAATGTACATCACGAGCGAATCCGTATTTAAGATTTAATTTGTTCTTGAATCTTCGGATTACATTACACGTATTCCTCGTCGCTAGTTCGAGGCAGAGTGGCAGTAAGTCCGAATGATTTTTTATTAAACACTTTTTCCTCCTGAATAGTTCCAGGCAGATACTCGGAGGTCTAAAGCAGGAGTAGAGGTAATCGCTAAAAATCTACTACTCGTCATTTACTAATCCTGATCATCTACTACTGATTGTCTACCGACTCCTACTTGTATTTATACCCAAATTTTGACGACAATTTTTATTCGACGATCATCATAACGCCCATATATATATATATATGTGTGTGTGTATATATATGTATATATTTGTGTGTTGGTGTATGCACGTGTATAGACATATATGTGTGTGTGTATGTATGTAAATAATTAAATAATATTCATAAAAAAAATAAATCAAGTTTTTACTTTAAATATGATAATTACTAAGAACAGTGTATACGATACGGTTAGAGAACGTTTATCTGCTTTTCTTTACTTCGTTTTCCTGTTCCCATGTTTAGTCCTTTTTTTTGCAATTATCCGAAATATGCGAAGGATTTTTAGTTTATGATCCGCTTCCAGTTTCTACGTATCCAGTATTATCGTTGTTTATAACTATGTACGTTTATAGTATAAAAAGTAGAAATATGTATTAATACAGCTTGGCGGGATCGTTGAATACAACGCATTAAAACATATATTTGTATTAAGGTTTCTGGCTTTCTGGCTTAAAAAAAGGAAACTTGTAAGGTTTCTGGGGCCCATTTTTATCTGGTACCCGGGACAATTTATCCAAGTTGCTTTATCCCGTGGCAGCGTATATATATATATATATATATATTTAAAGTAATTTGTAATTTGTCTGAAGAAATAAATATAAATATATATATATATATATATATATATATATATATATTTATTTATATATATATATATTTATATATATATTTATTTATTTATATATATATATATATATATATATATATATATATATATATATATATATATATATATATATAAATATATATATATATATATATATATATATATATATATCACAATATGCCCATATCAGCCCATTGCTGAGAGTATGTATATATACATATTTAAATTAATTCGTGATTTGTTTGAAGCAATAAATAAATAAATATATATATATATATATATATATATATATATATATATATATATATATATATATAGCGATAAGCATGCTTATATCAACCCGCTGTTTAGTGTATGTATTTTCGAAACACTTCTAATGTCTCCTATCTTGTCCAGCTGGAATTCAATTAATTCCTATACATTTCACAATATTATACCTCCATCTAGCCATTGTCCTTTCTTTTGTACGACGACCGTCAATCGGCTACCAGTACATCGTACGATTGGTCCGCCTATCATCGTCTTTTCTTGTTATATATCCTGCCCTACTCCACTTTAGTCTGGCGGTCAACTGCTTCTAGTAATTTTGTTCCGTGTCTTATGAATGAAACCGTCTTTTGGCCCTCGAGTGTGATATTAAAAATAATTCTTTCGTGTGCCATTTCGGTGTTCCTAATTCTTTTAACTGTTCCGTTACTAAAACATGTTTCAGCTTCGTACGTTTACTGATTGTAAATTTCAACACCTTTTAGTATGGTCTATATCTACCGCTAGAAGTGTTTTATTGTTAGCAAACATATGATATCACCTCCGTATGAAATCGTATTAAATCGGGAGATAGTGTTTGTACGTGGAAAAAAAAATATATATGAAAAAATATACCGAGAAGACTTGTTCTCGATTGTACCTGTTGGAAGTCGCGTATAGACTGGACGGATTCTTAAATTCGATCAAGTCATTTTTCGCGAAAATCCGTCTTTCCAAATATGTAATTATTATCGTAAAAATTCGCGGTAAGTTATAAAATTATAAAACGATGATTATATAATAGCGGATTATTTAAAATCGAAATTCACTTTACGGAATAAACTATTAGTATTAAACCTTCCGCGGAGTATTATATCTTATAACTCGGAATAAAGTGAATTCCGTTTATTGTAATAGGACGAAATCGTAACGTTCGCACGCCATTCTGTTATTATTACATTTTCTGGCACCAATACTTTGCCAGCTGTCGAGCATGCTGTTCCGTCTTCATAAAATTACTCATATTGCACCGAAGTCCGGAAAGTCTAAATTCCAATAAGTGACCTATCGACTGAATCTTTAGATTCTCTGTCAATGACCACTTCGATTATTCTCTCTAATTCGAGCACACCCAGCTCGTATTCTGTCTATATTACCAATTCTTGATTGATGTCCGATGCAAGGATTTCGTCTGCATTTTGTGTTTGAATTTCTTTCACCATCTGATGTTCGCGCTCTATCGATATGGGTATTCTTTAAGATATATTCACGATTTATCTCCCTTAATAAGATAATAGCTGCTTTAAAGATATTCGGGCAAATAAAATACAGATTTTCGAAAATTAGGTAGTAACACCAATTATCTCTCCGTCTTGGTATGTACGACACTCTATAGAGAGACTTTACAATTACCTATATCACGGATAAATTCGTAAAGTACAAAAGTTACGATGCGTCACGATAATAACAAGCCAGTTAGCGATAAATCTGTTAGATAAAAAACTTTTTTCAAATTTTTTTAAATTTACACCGAGACGAATAAACTTTCAAATTCGAAGTGTGCTTACAATTATCAGGAAATCGTACGAATAATTTCGAAATGAAATCGAATTAATAAAACGGATACAAATACACGAGTATATCAAATGTGTGTGTATGTGTGTGTGTATCCATTGACTTGTTTATATTATAAAAGGTAGATTTCAAATCCATTAAAATAATATCAAAATTACAGCATACCGGTATGTATGTTTCGTTTTGTAAGAAGAATACCGCTCGAAATAATGTATAATAAAAAGGCGGATGCGCGTTATGATATATATATATATATATATATGTATATATATATATATATATATATGTATATATATATATATATATATATATAATATATATAAATATATATTTCCCAAAAATAAAGATCACATAATGATAACAAACAGGTACTTCTAAAACTTCTAATTTATTCTAGCACTGATCTATGCAATGTTCGACAGACAGAGATAGATAAACACTTTGCGATCCTGTGCACATATCATCATATATGCTTGTACGAAAAATAAGCCATAATAACAATGATGAAAAAAAGTGATTCGTTACGGTCGGGTGGTGACCATATATATATATATATATATATATATATATATATATATACACGAAATGATAATAAAAGACAATATTCATATCTATATGTGTGTGGGCATATATTCTACATTCATCATAACGATAATTTTGTTCGTTAATCATGATTTTCATAATAGCAACAGCAACGCATATGGGAAGGAAATACAAAATAGAAAAAGATGGAATTAGTTACCGTATGTATTAGAAAGGAGAAGACCTTCATGTAGCGATGATGGTGGTAAAAAAAAAAAAAAGTTTATAAGGTTTGCGTGCCGACGTACTGTGTTATCTATATGGCGATGGTGATGGTGTGTAATCCTGCGGTAGCGAAGAATAATTACGAGGACACGCTATTAAAGTAATCAGAAATGAGGACAGATTTGTCCTGTAGATTAGGAAAAAGTTATACTCGTATATATGTAATATACGTGTAACGCTGTGTATGAAATATATGAAAAATAATCCACCGGAGGACGGTTAGTTGGAAATACAGCCATCAGCAAGCAGCATTGAAGAGACAGAAAGACGCAGTGACGGAGATAGATGGTGAGAGAATATGCAACGATAACGACACAATGGTTGATGGTACTGTAGCATCGTTGTTATAGGATCGATGTATGTGCAGAGGTCCGTGAAAATTTACGAAATTATTATTACGAGAAAAACGCCGAATAAATGATTTAACTAACGCGTCTTATTTATATATATATATATATATATATATATATATATATATATATATATATATATATATATATATATATATATATATATATATATGTATATATAGTCGGAATAATTGGAATGTAGCCCAGTAAGGTGAAGGAATTGCGCGGAGTTGTGGAAATATTTTTGATAGGTAGCGTGCAGTTAAATCATTATAAAGAAACTCAACAAATATTATCGTGTCTAGAGCGATGGTAATCTTTCTAGCGTGATTTTCGGTACGATTTTTTATCACCGTTCATCGCGACCATATAACATCCCGATGAATGAAATTCGCGAATATTAATTCGTTTCGTCAGTGTGACCTTTTGAAAAAAATAAGAATTCTACAATAACGACTAATTAAAGACAACCGCACAAAAGTAAAACAACAACGTAATAAAACCAAAAAAAAAAAAAACTGTTTTTGTTATCGACGTTATCGTTATTTATTTGTAAATTTTATGAAAATATAACGATTAATTAATAACGTAACGATAATTATTTGGGATATTAATCTCAATCGATTTAGGACGTGTTCGTATATGATGTAAAAATGAAAAATATTAGAATAATACCCGTATGGAGAACACGGATATGTTGAACGTGTCAGGTAGAACACACTAGAATCTCCGGCCAAGCTAGTGGAAAAGCCCAGCCAAAGAGTTGGCTTCAAATAAAAACAACTCATCGATTTTTATAATAGATAAAGAAGTACAATCGTAATCGAAACCAATACGACATACCGAACGAAAAGATACCTCTCGGAGCATCATAGCGGAAGAAGAAAATGACGGACCGAAGAGGCAAATGCCGGCGATAACTATATTAACGAAGAAGTGACCGCGGTATTTGAAGGGAAGTGAAATTATATCCGTTAAGGATAATTCCCGATTACGCACTATAAATCATCATCGGTAATTTGAAATAATTGCGTACAGCAGGATGTTAAGAATCCCGTGGACAAGTCATTTCTCAGTCGCTTAGATTGAGCTCAACCGAAAATAATTTCCGACACTAGAAATTATCTATGAGACAGTAATCGGAAATTCGAAACGAGGACGATATTTAGTAATTGCGGTTGTACTGAGAAACGCAGGAAATTATCGAACGAATTTATAGATACGACAAGTTCGTCGACAAAACGTTTTAAAACGTAAATATGAAATTTTACCTATAAATAATCACAGGGCACGTGCTCGTCGGGTGATATTTAAATAAATTGCGAATGATCTATGATAATAATCATAATAATAATAATCATAATAATAAATGTTGTAATTGCGATAATAATCGAGTAGAAGACATTCATCGTATTGTATAGTAGCCCGAGTGTTATCACTCAAGACATTACTGTACAATACATATTAGAATCACTTCAACCGAATGAAATAATTTTATTGCAATAATTTCCTATATATATTAATCATGAAATTTGTTCCGTAGACTATTTTTAATTTATATTTCGGTTGCGATAACTGTTTCAAAATAAAATAAGTATAGGTACATAAATATATTATATATATATATATATGTGTGTATGTGTATATACATAGGGATGTAGTGATTTTTTTAAAAAAACAGCAATGAAATCAAAGATAAAAATCACGAATTGAATCACGTCCTTTTGAGTTATAATTGAACTAATAATAAGAAACAATAATAAAATAAATTATTAATAATAATAAATATATATATATATATATTTAAAATGTATACTAATTGTGTATTAATAATAACGGACCAGTTCCAAAATGAAATGATTGACAATATATTACAACAACTTACCTATATTTACTAAATAGTATAATATTTTACAACGCACAAGTAACAATTAGGAAAGAAAATAGATTTCTTATAAAAATTATAAGATATAAAAAATAATTTAATAACGTTCGATTATGAATTATTTTCGAAGGTTATCTCAGGTAAATATATTTAGTCGTTATCGTAATATTACCTATTGACGAGCGTCTCACTTTGGAACTTACTAGAATAATTCGAATAACGACATTAGTTTAAACATATTTGTTAATTGTATCATTTTTATCATGTAATTGTGAAATATTTTGAAATAAAATTGAATTGAAAATTATATCATGTAATTGTGAAATATTTTGAAATAAAATTGAATTGAATTGAAAAATTTTTGTTATTGTTAATAATTAATTTCATCGTCTCCTTTATTATGAAGAATTAAATTATTTACAACTCGATTGACGAAAAGTTTTGTCGTCACGATTATTTGAACATACATGTATTATTATTATTAAATTAAATTACCGTGCCATGTACAGCAGCCAAGGCTAGAGGCACGACAGGAAAAGAGGATTAGATTGAGGAATAGAGACGGGATAGATGAAGGAAGATAATTAGATTCGACAATTGATCATCTTTAAAGAGGAGATGGAGCGAAGGAGGAAGATAAGGAGACGCTCGAAGTGAGGAGTATGAGGGACAATCGACCAGAATATGGGAAACGGAGAGGACAACATTACATCCGGGACATACAGGAACCAAAGTTCTGTTAATGAGATATGAATGAGTAAAACGCGTATGACCCAAGCGCAATCTGGTGATAACCACATCATCTCTACGGTTTGGAAGCGAAGTTATCCAAGGATCAACCGAATATTTGATTTGCCGCAACTTGTTGGTTTGTGGCGTCAGCTGCCACTCCTTCTGCCATAATGAAAAATGACGAACTTCTTAAGATCACACGCTGGAACTGGAATATTCGGAACCGGCAAGAACACAGCAGCTTCTCTGGCCGCTTTATCAGCCAGTTCGTTCCCACGAATACCAGCATAAGCTGTGATCCACAGGAACGTCACCTTCCGACTCAGCCCTGCCGGTACCATTTTCGTCACTTTCTTGGCTGTTGGGTGCTGATCATGTCTGAAAACGTCGCAGAGAGCGCGGAGTGCTGGAAGAGAGTCAGAACATATAGTCGATAGTTTATCAACATTGGAGCGCGTTAAAGATTCCATAGCAAGATACATCGCGTATAATTCAGCTGAAATGACGGAGAATGTCTGTGGCAACGAATATTGAATGATGACTACTCCATCCCTGACAACTGAGCAGCCGGGAAACCCATTAAATAAAGATGCATCAGTGTAAAACTATATATATATATATATATATATATATATATATATATATATATATATATATAAAAATATTATTCATCTCGTATCTCGTCATTGATAAGATTCAACATTTGTTGAATGGTTCATCGACGAAATTCCCTAATTTGATCGATATAGCGACTCATCGACCTAATTTTTTTCATATTTCCCCGGTAGAATCCCTTTTTCCGAGTTCATTTTCTCGTATAATGTTACCGGCGAAGGGAGTTCAGAAAGCTTTTTTACCAAAGACCGGTTTAGATTTTAAATTCTTTTAAAATGGACTGGTTTTTGTCCCGCGAGCTGTCCGTAAGATTTTTAGCATTTTTCGATAGCAATTTATGTAGAAAATTTCTTCCTTATTCCCCATCGATCTGTTAATCGTCCACGTATATACATATATATATATATATATATATATATATATATATATCTCTTCCAATCTAATTTATTTTTTGTTTTATCAACTCTTAACCAATCCATGTAAACCAATTCATTATTTTTATTACTAAAATTAGTTTTTAAATGATTTCTTTTTAAAATTCCTAAATATCGGTTGGTGACGAATTGCGATCGACCGACTAAATTTAAAGTCGGTTCATCTAGAAAAAGTATACAACTACCGCATAATTCGTCAAACGACTTGTACTCGGAGCTATGATGGTGATGATGTTTTTATGTTTTTTTTATTTTATATACAAACGCAGCTAACGTCGGCATTACCTATTATTCGAATATTCAGCAACAACCACTCCTCTCGAGAGTACCGCAGAATTATAAACAGTATAGTCTCGTACAGGACAATTCGGCAAAGATATCCCGCTGAGTGTCGCAGCCTCCTGAAAATATCACTTGTACAATTCCCTATTATTATTATTATGAATATCATGTTTTGTGTACGGTTGTAACCTTTGCCATATCCGTCTTTTTCTCTGGAATATGAAACGGGGTCGAAATTGCTTTTATTTGCTATTATTATTATTATTATTATTTTAAAAAAATAGAAATGTTAACACCACGCCTCCTTCGATTGTATACAAACACGTTATTTCATTTTCAAAACACATATCAATCCATATATATATATATATATATATATATATATATATATATATATATATATATATATATATATATATATATATATATGTATGTATGTATTCGATACTTTGGCGTCTGTCGGTCAGGAATATATTACATCCTTCGAGGTGACAATCCAAATAACACCTTTATTATTATTATTATTATTATTATTATTATTATTAAGGCTTTTTTTGCCGGTAACAATGCCTAAGTTTATACGTACGCTATTTAACTTAATGGGAACCAAATGTTATTCGCGTAATATAAGTAATTTAGCCGTGAGGACGTTAAATTTACTCGTTTTAAATTTATAAAATAATTATTTTACAAAATAACGACAACTGTAAATTTTACGTATAATGTGGCCAACGCGATTGAAATGATTAACATCGGCTAGAATTCGATTTCACATCGATACTATTGCTGAAACAGTTAAATCTATACTCGGAACTACTAACAAAGTGTGCAATGGCAACTGCTTCCTTATTATTATATCTAAAATAGAGCTAAGCTTGAACGTCTTATTCATTTAATTCGAACATAATAAATCGCGATTTTAATAACGCACCGACAATAACAATCGTATTAATAAAAAATAATAATTATTAATAATATTGATATAATTATAATAATCATAATATTATTATTGGTTATAGTAAGAAATATAATAATAATAACAACAATAATAATCAATCAATTAATCAATCAATCAATCAATCAATATATTTCAGAAAAATAAAATTATCAAATCAAATCAAATTTATTCATTCAAATCCATTTATTTGCGCCCGAGCGGTGGAAACTTAAATAGATATACAAACACTCGGTTGGTTAGTATTGCATATAAATAGTTTGAATAATTGTTAACACTTATTGAATATGTAAGTGACAATAAACAATAAACATACTTACAACCGCGATTGTTATGTATATACACCCACAAGACACTACACACACACACATGTACACTTAATCACATAATCACATTTATATTTTAACGCATTAGTAAACATACGCCTATTTACAAAAATAAATAAATATACATAGAAAATGCATACAATACATGCGCACATATAAACTTATAGACGCAGGGTTATAATGGTTAATAGGCTAACTCAATAATAAATATACCCACATAAATACATAAAAGAATAATAATAATAATAATATAAATGATTAAAACATAATAATAGAAGAGAAAAAAATAAGAAAAGTGCGATCAAATTACAGTGTGTGCACTCAATTATTTACATGGTGTGTAATTCCGGCATAAATCTCACTTCGACCGCGGTAATTATATTAAGATAACTAAAAAAATGAAATTACAGAACTGAAAAAACCAAAAAAAGCTTAATGATAAATAATTATAACGACACATAAAACGTAAGAAAAGAATAAAAATAAGAAAAAAAGACAAAACGATATACCGCTCAAAACGTACGATAAAGACAAAATTATAATAACACCTACAAGAGGTACAAATAAATATTAAAATTAATAATTGCGAATAATAACAATTATAATAATTGTTATTGTAGCGAATTATGTTTTTACCCGCGGTATAGACGAACGTAAATTGGCCGGATAGTTGAAGACAATTGCCGTTATTAGTTCTCTACGATGTATACCGCAGTTTTGAAAAAGTTTGTTCGATAATTTATTAAATAACAATACCACCGATTATAATTCATCATATTTAAGAATAATATCGATATAACGATAATTATCAAAATAATCGCATTACTATTATTATTATTGATTAATGATCATAACGATGAAGTTTTAACTAAATTCATTTCAATTTCAATACATTACACAACGGCACATTTCAAAAAGCGACGATAAAAAGGGTAAATATAAAATTAAGAAATTATTATAAATAAAAGAACGAATAAATGGAAAAATAATATTTTTTTTATTTATGATGTATACGAAATTACAATACAATGAATAATAACAATGATAATAATAATATAAGCGATAACTCGTAATAATCATCGAAATATTAACAATCGTATTAATAACAATTCAATTCAATTCAATTAATCTTTTGTTCAATACACTTCAATTTATAAGAACATAAAATATCCTATACACAAGTCGATTCGAAATATAATGTATAAAACAAAAAATTAAAAATAAATTAAAAAAAAAAAATAAAAAATTGCGTTCGAATGATTTTTTTTTTATAGAACTTAATAAATAATCGATAATCTAACTATATTTCTGTACCGAACATATAACCTAGTTATTTGTATAATAAAGGAAATTATTAATAAGTTTTATGATTCCATTCACACTATATAAATATTTGCCAATAAACGTTCAAACATGCACGCACCCACTCTCATTCGGCTTCTCGAGTATTTAAAAATTAGTTACACACGTTGAAATTGCAATTGAAACGTACATTAATACTATTCAAAACAAAAATGTTACCTTATTTATGTGTAGTACTTTAAAAAACTAACCGAATTAGATTAGGTATATGCACAAGAGCTATCAGTAATACGATGTTACAATAAATTGCGCGCATTAAGCTGCCAAGTATTTTGATCGCAAATTTATAAATACTATGAAACTGATTAATTTGACAATTCTTAGCTAGCGAATATTCTCAATTAGTAATATTATACGTGTTCGTTTATAATTAATCAAATCAATTTATAATTCTTCAGTTATTGATCATAAATTAATCTACTTTTATCGTATTTAGATACAACCGCTCTAATCTGACCACCCGATAGCGTATTAATTCGACGCGTTAAATTTATTTCATTTTTTTTTTTAATACAAAAAGTAAGACACC
Organism: Coronaproctus castanopsis; assembly: GCA_032883995.1. Classification (NCBI taxonomy): domain Eukaryota; kingdom Metazoa; phylum Arthropoda; class Insecta; order Hemiptera; family Monophlebidae; genus Coronaproctus; species Coronaproctus castanopsis. Next base: position 162,229,726 of record CM065052.1, read on the forward strand.
CAGATTATACAAGTACACCCGGAAACCCGGAAAACTTTTATCCAGTTTGTCATTATTATTATATTTTTTTTGGAATTGTTTGATTTAAAATAGATTTTTGGCGGTTTCTTACAGGTTTGATATAGTAATTTTCCACGCCACCTCAATGAAGTATTCCGTAAGTTGAAACTAATAGGTATAATGTGAGATATAAAAATGATTTTTAAATGTTTCAGAGAAAAAAACTGCTTCGAATAATAAAAAAGTTAATTTAACTTCATTAACGTTTCGGCTAAATATAAAGATTAATTTGACAATATGTAGGCCTAAGTATTCAATATCTTCAGCCCTACCTAACTTTATATCGCTGACCGATTAATAATAAAAATAACGGCATTTGATCGTAATGTTAATTGGTAATATTAATAATCATTGTCGATAGGAATAAAAAAATGATAATTATCATAATGATCTTAATGTTATTTATAGTAATAATAATAACAGCGGTTTTGTCGTATGGATAATATAATAACGGTTATACATATAACTGGTTTAAGGTTGTTTGCCTGTTTCTAATAAAACACGTGTGTATACTTACTACGGTAGGAGGTTCAACTGGTATTTCCGGGTTATTCTGATGGGGAAACGGTCTCCTGTCGTCGTTTGAACATTTGGACGGTCTTTTCAAATTCGATAACCGAAAAATAAGGCGACCCCAAGAAATAAAACATAAAAGCTGATCCGTGATATGGAGAAAGGAAAATGAAAAACCGGTCCATGTCCAAGTTCATAATAATAATAATAGTAATATTTCGACTGCCTTTAAGTTGTCATCTATTAATGAAAATCAATCGCAATTGCAAATGTCAATCAAAACGAAATTATTTCATTTATGTTCCCGGAACATTATTAACGCATTCACCTTACGCCGTTTAAATCTCACGACAGTCCTTTGGTTAATTCATCTATCTATTCATCTGCACGGTAAATATCTGGGTAGTATCGAAAAGTATTGTAAACTTCCAGATAGTATCGTTTGACCTATCAGTTATCAATATTTGAGTTAATAAAGATCGGCGGTACGTTGTTTCATATCAACTTTCGAGTTGGTGGAGTTTGCAATTTAATTTATTATTTTAGTAGGATGCACATAGACATCTTGAATCTCTTATACCGTAACCCTACTCTTAATATAATATTATTATGAACCCCGAGTCATACAGGTTTTCCACCAAATGTGAACTAGCAGACAAAACAGCTAAAGAAGCAGCATTAACTCCTATATCCGAATCTGATGCAATCGCTTTCATCAGAACAAATAAAATCTTTTGCGATCTATGGAATGTTATTCTTACAACTAAACGCTTTAGAGCTATCCGTTCTCATCCTTTAGCTTATAGATCTTTTTTACACAGTAGGAAGGAACAGGGAGTTCTCTCATCCTCGCATTGGTCACACTGTATCGACTGTTTATATAATATCCGATAATTACTTTCGGTTGCTCCTGGCCGTAACAACAGTACATAGTACCTGTCAAAAAAAAAAAAGTAGGCTGAATTTTAGTTTATGCGAGAAAAAATCATCATACCTTCATTTTAATAGAATTATTTAAGATAAACTTATAAATAGGTAAATTTACTCTTCGATATTCGCGGATAATTCTTACTTTTCTTGAAAAACGATTTTATTAAAATTAATCGCATCCTTTTGAAATTTTAGTCATTTCTATGTTTACAAACATGAAATAGTTAGCGTGGCGGTAAACTTCCAACTTTTACGGTTATATCGATAGTGTCGATTAATTATTTATTCGAATAGTTATTTTATTTTAAACGTCTTTTAAAAATTGTTCAAAATTATTTTATTGAAATAAAAACAAAATTATTAATTTTAAAAGTAATTTTGTTAATAAACCTTTAAATGTTATTATTTCACTTTAAAAATTATTCGTAAATGGTTCCTCAATTGACGGTAGTTTGAAATTATGTTTCACACCTTTTTGTTCCTAATTCCTGTTGCGTTTGTTATTTGTTTTTGTAAATTAATTGTTTTTCTTGTTTTTATGTTTTGTTAATTTGTTTATTCTATTTCTTTAAATTTATTAATTATTTTGGTTATATTTAAAAATGTATATCATTAATGTTATCTTCGTACTTTATGCGCTAATAAAGAAAGCTTATTAAATAAGTTAAGGGAATGAAGTTTGTCCGAAATGCAACGACAATCTAAAGTGTTCAAAAGTCACATTTTTATAATTTTGACTCGGAATGAAACATTTCTTCGCGGAATGTAATTTTTTTCGTGTTAATAAATCCAATTTTTTTCGTTAGGTTAGGTTACATTCGTTTGAGTTTTCTTCGACTAGTTAGAATTAGAATTAAAGAAAAAAGCGAGAATGCAATATCTTGCTAGATTAGGTTCATCCATTTTCAAAAATTAGTTTAATATACTGACCCTTGCCTGGTGTATCAGATATTAAGCTATTGATTTTAATAAAACTTTATTACTAAATGATGTTAACGATTAAATTAAGCTCGAAGATTTAGCCCATAATGAAAATGCATTTTGTAATACGCTGGCTATGCATAGTGTAGTAATGTTAACGAAATACCGCGGAAAAATAGGCACACAATGAACGTGTCTGTGAGTATCTAAGTGTATGTTTATGAGTAAATATATGTATATATGCAAAAATAAAAAAATTAAATTAAAATAAAGACAAAAAGTGTGTCAATTCGGACATATTATGGTAACTTTTTTTTATTTCTCTTTGAATATTTAAACATATATGCGGATGTGCGTTACTGTAAGATTATTTTCTATTGTTGCCAAAGCTTATTAAACTTTAATTATCAATATATTAATATAATAAATTTATCATCCAGCATTCTGACTACAAACTTAATCCACTATTTTTTTTTCTTTCTAACAAAATATTATTAACATAAGACGCTGTACGATTACATCTAACACTATTTTATAAGTTTAATTAAACAACCCGTTTAAATCTCAATTAAAATTTGTCGAATCTTGTCAATACGGTAATTAATTCCTTCTAAATAATACTTAGTGTATTCACGTTAGAATTTTGATATCATTCGGTTTAGACTCCTATTGGTCTAGAGATTGTCTTTTAAAAATCCAGCATTTCATCTCCCTATTAATGTCGAATTATATTTTTCATAATGCATACCTACGGTTTATTATATAAACGTTCGTTCTGTCTAATTTGTTTGTCTTCTAGACTGTTCGGTGTGAACCGTTGTTCCAGATGTAAGGCGGCCATTTCGTCGACCGAACTAGTAATGCGCGCTAAAGAATGCGTATTTCATTTGCCTTGCTTTTTTTGCATCGTCTGCATGACGGTACTGCATAAAGGCGACCATTTCGGAATGCGCGGTGACGGTCAAATTTACTGTCGGCTACATTACGAATCGTTACTATCGTCCGAATCGTCGATTACGACAACATCCGCCTCTCTACCGGCACCGTCTTTAGACGTAGTCGGTAACGATGGCAGATCGTCTATAGACGAGTCGTCGCCTTCGAACGGCGGTCGTAATCCGCGTTTTTTAGTTCCGTTATCGATTCCGTCCGGATCGTCGCCGTCGTCTACAGCGTCGGCCGTCATTATCGGCGGTATACAATCGTTTCCGTCTTCCTGTCCGTCACCATCACCGTCACAATCCGGAGGTTATTCGCCACCGCCGTCCGGCAATATCGAACGTCGATTATTGCAAGCTACGGTAGTTATACCGCCGCCCCCGCCGTCGTCATCTTCATCGGTTGGCATTCCGTTATTGCATAACGTTACCTCGCCTACTAACGAATCTATTCAGCAGCACCATCATCACCAACAGCAAAAATTGAATAGCGGTTTCTACAACGGTATATCGATATCGTCGACTCCTCGACCGAAAGGTAGACCGCGTAAAAGAAAACCTAAAGATATGGATATGGTCGGTTCGAATTTAGGTAAGTAGTATTAATTTCTTTACGAGACGTACCTACAAGATAATTTATCTTTATTATGCTTACAGAGTAACGTATCGTACGATATTTAACGTGATAAAAAGTATCTTAAATACTAATCAACCGAAATTAATAAACTAGAATTTCGAAATTAATTATTGTTCGAGATTATTCGATTTATCAAGATTTAAGGGATTGAGAAGACGCGAGATAAAGTGTCCTACTTCTTCTTGTTGTACCATGTCTTCAATAGATGTTGGTCAGTATTCGTTTGGCTTCTGATCTGTCATTCGCCAGTAAGGTTTCAATTCCTTCATGTTTTCAAATCAGGTTTTTCTTCCTAGTTTTCCTGTTTCTTTCGATGAACACTTGTAGTAGGTCCTATCTTCCATTTCTCAGAACATGATCGTGATAGGGTTACTTTCCGCTTCTTTATAATAGTTCTAGTTTTTGATTTAGTTTCTACGAAATCATTGTATTCGAAACTTTATCCGTCCGTGATAACCGCAATATCCTGCAGTAAAGTCACATCTCAAAGGCGTTCAGATTATTTATCATCGATTTTTTAATTGTTCAAGCTTCTACTCCATACATAGCAGTACGAAACGTAACATTTAACCATCCTGTATTTTGTCGTCCATTTAAGCGATTTATTTGTAAATATTTTTCTCGTTTTCGAGAATTAGGTCCTTTGCTCGTTCAATTATGGTCCTTATTAATTCGGGTCCAACGGGCTATTAACGTAAAGTATCGTTATCGTACGATAAATTTAACTGACGATATTTTCAAGTTAGTATCGAATTGTTTCGTTTGTATGTTGTACAATAAGTCGGCACGTTGTACAAATTCCTCGAATAAATTCCATAATCTTTCGAACGGCGATGTCCACTATACGGTACATGAAATTTTAGTACAATGTTTTTTTTTATATTTTCTGGTTGACGTGAAATATCACAAATTGTCTACAGTTCACCTAAGAAGAAGTTATTGCGTAATAAACATCTCTAACCGAATTGATAATTTTGCGTCAATTATAATGTACGACTGAAAGGTTTAAATTTACAACGAAGCGATATATATATATATATTATAATGGGGGTAAAAAAAGATGGGAGGCGAAGATAATTTTATATAAAAACCCTCGCGTAATTGCTACGATTTAATACGATACTGTGGATGTATTAAGAGTTTTCCGGGACGTATTTGACAAGATAGGGGAAATTAAGAAATTTTATAAATTTCGGGAATAGCGGAAAGATATTCGTGCGGATCGAATGCGGACTAATAATAAGCCATTGGTTTGTGATTGAACAAGAAGGTTTGGTTCGGTATTGTTCGAAAGATTTACTTCTAAATTTAGATCATTAGTCATTTGAAACGTTTTTTAGGGAAGTATCGCATAGTATGAAAAATATTTACATTACTCTAAAACTATAACTATTTTAGTCATATTCGCGTTTCATAAATTTCTGGAGTTATAATCAAAAATTCCGTTTTAGAATGTTCGGCTGGGATTTTTTCCTTGAAATAATTATAATTCTTTCGCAGATTAAAAAATATTTCAGCAAGACGCAATATATTAAATCCAAACGGTGTACCCGGAATATATTATAAGAAAAAATGAAATGAATGAAAAATTTTTATTACATTTTTCGCATAAACTGAAAACAATTTTCTTTCATAAAAGCTAAGTACCTATACATAAACCTTAGCAACTCCAAATATGTATAATTACAAAAGTTATAATTTTGAAATTATTTAAAGAAAATACTGCAGGAAGGAAGGAAAAAACCTACAGAAAAAAAAGACATACTGAGGAAACAAAAATTAATAAATCAATAACTTAATAAAAGAAAAAAACAATGTGTTTAGAAAGAATTTAACTTTAAAATATTTATACTTTAGGTTAATAATTACAAGAATCTGTGTTTTAATCTACGATGCTTATACTTAGTATAACCTACGCGTAGGTGTTCCATATTGTAATTCCCCATTACTCGGAATTAATTTATTTCGATGAATTTTACATAAAATTTTGTTGATATTTTATTAATAAATCAATATATGTAAGGGATGTTTAAATGATCGTGTAGACTAGAAATTCTAGCATATCGTGAACACTACTTGTAATTTTCTATATGTACTATCAGACACTGGTGACCATGCAGGGCGCGCGTAGATTAATCTAGGGCGTATAACAGTCGTATAAATTAATTTTTTATTTACATAACTGAAACCCGATTTCCTGTTAAATAATGGAAAAAGTGTGTGCATAGCTTTCTGCGCATTTTATATAGCGAGTGTAATATATTTTTAATTACATTTACTTTTTTTCTGTTCTATTTTTTAATAATTTGTAACTAGCCAGAAGTGGCTATCCAACAAAAGGCTTCAATGAGTACGTCACCTGTGCGGAAGGACAAAAACCCCACGGTGAGCATCCTACTTGCTACTCCTACTTCTTACTGGACTAAGTCCACGGACCTCGTCCTCCTCAGCCTCCTTAGATCCAGCTGAGTATGTAGAAGCTGATTTGCCAGCTCGTTAGGATGATGCTGCAACCATTTCTTAGCAATTTGTTGTATTTCTTCTGCACTGGACATATATATGCCAAGGTCCGAGTAGATATTTAAATGTCGGATTCCGCACGTTTCTTTGAAAAAACTGCGGTTTAAAATTTTAATTAAAAAATCGCGTCGACGTTATGTCTTCGCCTATCTGGGAAATATCGTTCGAGGTCTTCGACCGCGTTCTAACGCGGTATATATATAGTCCGCCTATATTGGTGATCAACGATAATGGAATTCATTATCGGATTATTTAAAAATATCATTTTATCATTTCGATGTTAGTTTTTGTTAACTGACTAAGTAATATTTTGTATATTTTATATTTTTATAAATTTGCTTATATTTTTGTAATTTAATTTTCTTTATACTCGCTAAATAACAGTCGAAAAGCTTTGTGATTTTTTAGGAAAAATTTTGTTTAGTAATTCCTATTTGTTGTTTATTTTTTATAATTAATTATAACCGGATTTTTATTTTATCGGTTGTTTTATAGCAGTAAAGAGTCCAATCTCTTTTTTGGTCATACATCGCATATATATATATATATATATGTTTATGTGTATGTGTCAGAAAGATAGTGGCTATGAGTTTTTATTTAATTCTATTTCACTAGCGTGGAAATCGATTACTTTACTAAATAATCGGGTGAATATATGTTTGATTAATTCCGTTTGAAAAAAGAAAATTATAATATCGGAAGCTGGAGTTAAAAAAAAAATAAATAAAAAAATAAAATAACCGTTCCTAATCGATCAGCGTTAAAGAAAACATAAAGATGAACTCTGAAGATCGAACGTTTAATACTACAACATTTGAAAAATCACGTGGTGGTAGTAGCTACACGATCGAAGATGTATCATGTTAAAAAAAAATAGATTATATTATATATATATATATATATATATATATATATATATATATAAAACAAACCCATACACGTAACGGAGATAATATACATATATATATATGAATCTATTTAGTAGTAGAAAAAACGGAAGAAAATTGTTTGTTTTATTTGTAGTATCCGTACTGTATTACTGGTAATATTACTAATAATTACAGTAATGTAGCCCTGTAGCAATTGTCGCCTGTCTTATTCACGACGCAGATGAGATGAGATTGCCATGCTGATCATTCAGTAGGAACGACGATTGACGCGTAAGCTGGTTAGGTTAAGATAAGTACGTTTGAAAAGTTGTTGCTACTTCATGGATTGGTGCTTAGGCGTGACCCGATTTGATCTTTTTCAGTCGTGGGAACTGTTCCACAGTCTTCCCGCAATTCTTTTTTTTTTTTATTTTTATTTTATACTATCGTCGACGCCAATAGTTCACTTTGTCCCATATATATGTATAATGTATATATAGATACAATCTATATGTCAATATATATATATATATATATATATATATATATATATATATATATATGTATGTATGTATGTATGTATATATATCTACAACATATATATATAATATATATATGTGTGAGTGATATTTGTTTTTAGATCTCCCTTTAACTATTTCTCTTTCCTTACTTCTTCAGTTCATAACACTTCCGCTTTAGCAAGTTTATATAAGTTGAGTTAGAAAAAAAATTTCCATTCGTTCGGTCAACGCGAAGAAAAAGTTATAAAAAGAAAAACGTGTTCACGTTTCTTCTACTTTGTCTGTTGCGATTTTTTATGCAAAATGGAAAAATTTAAATTTTTCTAAATTGAACGACGTACCTCGAAAATAATAACGCTAAATCATCGGGAACTTATATTATTTATTTAAAAGAAATTTATTAAATGGATAAAATTCGAAGCCTTCGAAACTTGATGTCGGCGTACATTACGGAATATTAGTCGGACAGAAAAAGCGGGAAACAAAAAAAATTGTTTAAAAACGTAAACGAATGGAAGAGCTTAATTCGAAAGTTAAAAAGTAGTAGAAGAATTTAATGGATAGGCGACTTATATCCACACAATCCAAGTTTCGTATAATTGAAGGGAAAATAGAATGAAAACGATACGGAAGAAGGACGAGGAATGAATATATAGATGAAATAATAGAAGACACGGGAGCGATAGAAACCTTAAAAGAAGGTCAGAAAATAGAGACAATTTTAGTTGAACTCACTACGAGTCATTATCCACCAATCTACGGATTGCGGAAAAGAAGAAGTAATGTGGTAAGCGAAAGTCGCCAGAGCAGCGAGCGGCATTAACTAATTTTACGTTGCAATAAGAGTTAATTATGTAATTTTTTATTCTATACAGATGTCGATATATAATAATATAATGTATGTATTCGAATTTATTATTCGTATAAAGGTGCAGTATAGCGTGTAATGTAATAGTCGTTTAAATATTTCAGTATGTTTATGATAGTTTCCTGTTATTGTATTGATTACGAATTGAACGGTTGAAGATAGGATTCCGACATGTACTTCGAAAAATTATAAAACCATTAGCGCATATTTATGGAATAGAAATAATTAAGACTGATTAAATACGTCGATTACCCGTTTACGCAACTCGAGTTGATCGTTGAATTATAACGACTAGACCGATTGAAAATGAGGGTACACAACCGAAATAGCGATTACGAACGAAATAATAATATGCGTTAATTCGATATTTAATCAGATAAAAATGTCGAATTAGGGTTCATTCGATTAAAACCAGACCGTTGGCGGATACAGCTCCAGCGCAATAAAAAGGTTACGCGTAAATAAAAATTTCGTAAATGAATAAAATTTTTGAAATTTGAATTAATCACATCCCTGTACTGCGAATGGCGATGTCGATCTGTAGGCGGCTGTCATTACGAGTTTTATAACTTATTAGAATTTTAAGACGATTTAAATATCACGTGTTCTAGAAAATGTCCTAGATGTAAAAAGGTAACCTTGGGAATAAATTAGATTACATTACGTTCACGTGGAGATATGACGTAAGTAATCTAAGACCAGCTATTAGTATAATAGAGTCGCTTTCAAAACGACCAGCATTTTATATTAGATTTTTTTAATATTGAAAATTAAGATAATTATTAGACAGAAAACAGAATTATCTAAATACATTTGTATATATATATATATATATATATATATATATATATATATATGAGATTTACATCTGATGTATCGTATAGGAAAAAGAGTAGTTAACATTAGAGTTAAATTTTAGTCTGGTTCTTTCGTTAAATGGCAAAAATAATGGATTTTATAAATTAAATAAAATGAAGTGACCGACGTTTAGAATGTCCGACCGTAGCAAAGGAATCGTAATTAGGTGCGTTAATAGTAAGAATCTAGTTTCAGATTATTTATGAAGCATACAAAAAATTACGAAGCTGATAAGATATAATGACATCGATCACAATCGAAATAATAATAATGATAATTCGGTAGCTTTATTAAAAGTATCGTAATAATACTGCCAACAAATGTAATGATGACGCTAATAATAATAATTATTATTATTATTATATATATATATATATATATAATTGTAATAATGGTGTTAATAATGATTATACTTTTTGACTGCTTGAAAGTAGGATAGGATAATTTTTTATTTATTTTTTGTTATTTTTAAGAATGAAATCCAGTTAGTAATGAGGCGAGCAACAATTTGTTAAAAATCACACTCTCGCCATCATATATACACGTGCGTGTACGCCTGTTTGCATGTATGCATAAAAACTGTAATGGATAGCCTTGTTATTAAGTAGGAAACAACTGAAACGTACAACTGGAAGAAATTCATAATAAATTGTCCAAGATTAGTAAAATTACCTTAAATCCAGCATTAAATTTACTATACGGTGATGCTTAAATATATATATATATATATATATATATATATATATATATATATATATATGTCACGTGTGTGTATGCTATAAAAAAGATCTTTATCGTTACTTAATACTTTTCAGGTTATCTTTCCTTCTTTCGATTAACAGAATAAACCAGACAAGAAAAAAAGAGACGTATGAAAAGAAATATATTCATAAAAAGAAATAAAAAATATAAATAGTTTAAAAAAACCTAATCTAAACCGGTTTTTTAAAAATATAACGCCTTTTATCGTACATATTTTAAATAAATTTCCTATTAATTCGAAATGAATATTTCTTATACGTTTATAAGTTTTACTCGAGACAATTGTTTATAACATAATTTATGTACATGAGTATATATATATATATATATATATATATATATATATATATATATATATATATATATATACACTATATTGTGATATACATATAATTATATCTAATCGCTTAGTTCATTGCGATTACGTTTCCACTGACACATTGAGTTGATGATATAAGTTCGAGAAGATTGGGCTAGTCAGAAGTGGCCGACAGGGAAAAATTGAAGGAACTTCGAGAGAGCTACGTTCAGCGGTGGATTTCAAATAGCTGAAAATAAGAAAGAAGAAGCTAAATCGTTCTAATTATTTGTTTGTCGATTGGACTTCTTAGTACAGCTTGGAAGGGTTATTCCATACGTCCAAATCGGCTTTATAATTTGCAGGTATAGTAGGCGCTTGCAAGTTCGACAAAATATAATCCTTCTCGAATTATCGTAGACCCCTACCGATATTCCGGTAACGATGACATCGATCTCAGAATAAAGTTCGTAAATGAAGTGATACGCGATATTGCGACGACGCACGAACGACATCCCAAAATTGAAGCACGACAGCTGTTAGACACGGAATCTGACGATCGCAGTCTGGAACGGCTGAAACCGTACGAGTTGGTCTAGTATTCAGAAATAACTTATATATAAATATATTTTCGTTAGAATCCTCGCTCGGTGGAGCTACTGTCTTCAAACCCGTCTTATATGTTTATGGCATTAATTTTAAATATATACCGCCGTATTCATTTTAATACTTATTTAAGTATAACATTAAGATCGTATTAGTTCTAATACTCTAAAAAGTGTTTGTAAAAAAAAACTATTCTTTTAATCTAACATACGATTCAACCTGACTCAATATCTAACTACTTGTTCAGGATGAATTTTAAACAGAACGAAGAAATCACCGTAAATTTTTAAAATATCCAGTTTTACATCGTTCGAATATAACAAAATAAAAAGATGGATCATTTTTCGATCTACATTTTGCTTAACAATTGTGCGTCACCCTGAGAAAACATCAAATTTCCTCGAGTTAACTTCGTTTTTTTAATCGATACGTGTTAGACGACCCTGTAGACATTAATCACACGTCTATTCGCCGTATGTAAATTGTTAACTTTAATTTTGAAGAAACAATTCAATAATTGCGAAAAATCAGAATTTACCCACTGACAGAAATGCCGCTATCGACATTTATAGGAGCGCAAACATCAGATCGTAATCTAGTTTGTTATGATAAGAAATTGAAATTTTACCCTGTTGTATTTATACACGATCACGACACGTCTACGTTAGGTTGTTCTCAAATTTTCCCACGCTCTCTGTGTTTCGACTGGTTGTTTTTACAATATGAACTTTTACTAGCCTAACAGAGTAAATAAAAATTAAACCGTTTATTCTGCAACTACGATTTATTTAAATTTGACAATAATTTGAAAAACCCCAACAGCGTAACTAGAAATAAATTTTCGAACGGCAGTTAACAACCGTCGATCGGTGCGAATCGAAATATATAAAAGAGCGCGCAAATGAGTAATGATCGTTTTTTAAAAATCACTATCAAATAAAGAATTTTCTAATAAAAATGGCCGTCTGTAGAAGATAAAATCGCTATTAACAAAATAAAATAGTTCGGATGATTTATTTTAATTGCGAGGAATACCGCCAGGAAAGAGAAACAGTAGAAGACGCCCTTTGTACGATGGATTGGACGAATATAAGAAACAACGGAACTGACGATCACGGCTAAGAGGATAATGGTATAACGCGAAAAATGATATACTCAGAATTTTTGGTATTAAAATGTCGCTGAAATAGCTTTTCGATATGGTTGAATTCAGGAAGAACACACACACACATATATATATATATAAATACATATTTTTGTGTGTATATATATGCAGATTTTTTTATACCTAGCCAAGGTGACTATCTAGGAAGGGTACCATCTCGTCTTTTTTTTGTATGGGGAATATATTCTGTTAGGTTTTTTCAATCGTCTGATCAGCGTGACGTCTGGAAGGACAACTATTAGCTCATTGAATTGTCCACGTATATATATTGCACGATTTCGAGCCTGTTGCTCTATTACTTCGTCGACCATGAAAATCCCAAGTTCGCGACAGATTATCACCATTAAAATTTTATTTGAAAATCGTTGTATTACGAAAATAAATATAAACAATTGCGCATATACACGCGCAACACACTCACACGTACAAGGGTATATTAACTGTATAAAATATATCGTAGGCTTGACTTAAAAATCGTCACTCATTGATCTCTAGCTACGGTCGTCAATCCATATTTTCCGTTTTTTTTATTATTATCATTTCCTATTATGAATTTATTTAACGGAATGACGCTTATTCCTGTTAATTTAAATATGACCGTATATATATATATATATATATATATATATATATATATATATATATATATATATATTAAGTACAATTTAAATTCATGTGAAACGAACATAATAGTCATATATGACGTTTTTCTTAGACGTTCCAAGTCGAAATTATCTATTTTTAAATTTTAATTAGTGTCGTTTCGAACATTTCTTCTACCTATTTCCTAATGTTTTCACTATTTCTACGTGCGTGCGCGCGCACACACACACACACACACATATATATATAAAATATATAATGTATAGGCCGGTAAATGGGGAAAGTATAGGTAATCCGTTAAATACCAGATATGTTGACAAACTTTCACACGGGAAACTTTTTACTAGATGGACACACAATATGTTACTAAAATTTCAGGAAACGTAATATGTCGGAAATAGCTATCGATGGAAAGTATTGGAGAAAGACTATATCAAATTATCGACCTTATTCAAAATCTATAACATATACATATATACGTATTAAATAGATAAATATTATTCGCGTATAATAATACGGATTAAAGTTATGTTTGAATTAAACCTTCCGATTACTTAAAATGACCTTACCGCGTAAAGTTAATAGAAGTATGTAATTATAAAATTATAAAATCGTACGTTTTCAAAAGAGAAACACGTCGTTCAAATCCGTACGCAACTATTTCGACAGGTAAAAATACCGATATTCAGTTATTTCGAACGATCGAATTGTAATAATTTAAAGAGATATAAATTTACCAGTTCAGTTCGTACATTGTTAACATTATAAATTTCTATAACGGGTCTTTATTATACAATACCGTTTCTTAGGTGAACTGTAGCAAATTTTCGACATATTTATATAAATACTTTTCACATTTTACATATTTCACTTCGACCGGAAAAGAAATAATTTTGTTAGCATTAAAATTTCACGTACCGTATAGTGCTGGACATCGTGACTAAAAGAGTTTTAAAACTCCGCTTTAACAACAAAGTACGTTTTTAATCATTTCATACGTTTCGTCATAACTCGCGGTTCAATTTAGCCACCAGGCTTCATTGAAGATAAATATTAAATCGTCGCTGAATTTGGGAAAGTATTTTGCGCGCGTAAGAATGTTAATTATTAATTAATTTTTTTTTTTTGAATTTACGATCAGAGATTGATCATAAAATGGTTTCGGATTTATTTTTTATCATCTTTCGGGGGTTAAAATATTAAAATTAAACTTTTCGCGAATATTTTAATGAAATTAACGGCGGTATTATTATCGAAACAATTCTAAGCCCCGCGTTTCAAAATCACCGACGTCCATTTCCCCATCCGCCCATTTCAAAATTTTGACATCAAAATTTGTGCGTCGTTTGTGTTACTTTTTTACCGCTGTTAGTTTCGTGTGTGCATTCGCGTTACTGAGATATTCAAAAAACAAGTTTACGGATCTAAATCACCGGTAGTGACAACGCTAATCCGAAATCATTGAATGTACTTGAAGCGACACTTATTAATTTATTAAGTCATATATTAAATCCTCACAGTTGTCCTGAAGCTGTATGACTTCAATATTAGTGTGCTTTCCAAACCTTTTTGCGTATTTACAAGCAAACCTTGTTCGATGATCCTTTAAATCTCGGTGTATGCCATTATTGTGTTCAAATCGATATATGATCGTACAAAGTGCAATGTTTTGGCGTCTTTATACAGAATCTATGTTAGAAGTACAACCTCGTAATGTTATTCGGTAAATCCGAATAAGTTTAACAATGACCATATATCAAAGGTCGTTTTCCTATTAGCCAATAAATACTTCTTACTTTTGCTTTTATTTCCAGACGTTCGTGCTTCTAATTTAGACTCGAACCGATATGCATGCATAGGTGGGCACTACTTGACTGACTCTTTTTGTGGGATTATCCGCTTGTAATTGGGATATTTTCTTTTTTTAGCAAAGCGAAGTTTATGTGCACCAACGTTTCACTGTATAATTATCCAACGTTTCAAACAAATTCGTTTAGCGTTAGCTGTAGATTTTCAAAATCACGCTAATCTGCAGCTAGAATCGCTGTGTCATCAGCGAACGTATATGTACGATTATTTGTTGGGATATCGGCTGTGTAAATCAGATAAAGGATAGGCCTCACTACCTTGCGGTATTCCTATCGATATGTCTCTCCGACGTCGTTTCCTCATACTTAATTCCGAACTGGCGATTAGTCAGCTATGATTGCAGAATGCTGCGAATATAAAAACTGTTCTCCTAATTTAACGAACAAACCAAAACTTTATCGAATACTTGTTTTAGTAGATTTAATTTATTAAAACGCTCACTCGTTATCTTTTTTATATTACTCGGACAATTTAATTGGCAATTTAAATTGATTTTCGACCATGTGTACATTATTTTGTTCGAATATATATATATATTTATTATCTTAATTACAGCTTACATTATATCTATTACGTTATACAAATCATTAGTCAATTATGATCGCAAATTTTAACTTCGTTTAAAATAACGCATTTTTTTCTACTATTAATAAGCTTACTGTTGTGGACTTGCTGACAACGGCTCTTCCTTATTATTTTCAACAGCTATTTAAAGTTCTATGATTAAAATATAATTTTTATTATCGCTATTAATTTTACAGCGTATACAATACTTAAGAATCAGCGAAAGTTATCACAGGAGGGCTACTTGAAATTATGGATATAATACAAACTCGCATTAAAAGTGAACGCATACGTGGTCGAATATTTACTTCAATATGAAACAAGCCTAATTTTCTCGCATCCCGTATTTTATGCATATCATATATGTATATATATTATATAATATATAATGATAGTTATATACGTCATTTACATAGTGGATATTTTTCATGTTTTTTTTTTCAGATAATATGAATACGGACTCCTATATAGATCTGCAATATAATAACGGCGGTGCTAACAGTTCGTCCGCTTTAAATAGTCATCACCATCATCACCATCAACGCACTAAAAGAATGAGAACTTCCTTTAAACATCATCAGCTGAGAACTATGAAAACTTATTTTACCGTCAATCATAATCCGGACGCGAAAGACTTGAAACAACTCTCGCAAAAGACCGGCCTCGCGAAAAGAGTTTTGCAGGTACGCTATTTTGATCGAATATATTTTTAAAATTCTATAAATTCTATAAATCGATTCGAATATAACGTTAACGTCTTAATGTTGATTTTTTTATTTATTTTTATTTAATAAATCGTACGTCCAATTAATTCGTAGAATATGTTTTAAGTACACTGGACCGTATTGTTTACGCGCCGTTCGCAATTTAATTAAGACGATCGAGTTATCGAGTCTCAAGTTTTTATTATTAAGTATATATATATATATATATATATTATCTTATGAAAGAGGCACATTCTGTACAGTTCTCCATGTTGGTCGTTCATCAACTATCTCGTTAATGCTCCATGTAAGCTCCAACTAGACTAAACGTGTCCTCAAAATCTGTGCTGTGTTCTCTTCTTGTTCATTACTAGGTCGTTAATAGTATAATACAATTAAGACAATTTATATTAAATCATCGTTGGTATATCAAAAATGGATATTAAGGAAAAATATGACATTAATTTTAAATTATTGTTATTATTATGTTTTTTTCTAAACCATACGGAATGGAGACAAATCGATTCGGTTTGATTATTTTCTCTATCTACGGCCAGCGTTTTAAAAAGCGTCGTTTATTAGTTATTTCGAATAGTATGGAAATAGATAAATAAACAAACAAAAGGTAATTAAATTCGCCAAATTTTTATATAAAAACAACACTAAGCTTTTCGACTATTACAGTCATTATCAAGTAGACATGAAATAAAGGAAAAATATGTAAAATACATTTTCTATGTTCCTGCAGGTGCATTTATCGTTGTTTTTTAGACCAAATCTACATAGATATTCTGTAAAGTTCGCCAAATATCTAAGAATGCCTATATCTGGGCCAACTGGTTAGTATCACGGGATCATTGCATAAAGAAATAATAAGAAGGATCAGACTGGGATGGACATCGTTTGGACGGAATTCGCTTATTTTCAAATCAAAAATGCCACTGCACTTAAAAAAGAAAGCGTTTGACCAGTGATGATATACTTATAGGTTACAAGTAGCCCAGAGATCAATGGAGAGATGCATGTTATCAATCACTAAAAAAGACCGGAAAATGATCGAATTGGTTCGCGATAGAACAAAGGTAACAGATATAATAGAAAGAATAAATAAAATGAAATGACAGTGGGCCAGTCATATAATGAAAAGAACAGATAGAAGATGGACAACAAGAATCTCACAGTGGTATCCACGAGGGAAAAATAGACGCCCCAGCGACAACCGCTTATGAGATGGGATTACGAATTCAGAGAAAAATTAGGAGTTAACTGGACCAGAGCTACTCAAGACCGGGAGATGTGGCACAAACTATGTGGTTAATTCATGAAAAGGCTGCACCATGAAATACTGGTTGATCAGCTGAATATGACGATATATATATATATCATCATCATCAAAACGTTGCGTCTTTGATTTCCAAAGATTGATGTAGTTATTTCGAATATCTGCCCCTTGCGGCATCCACTATGTCCATAACTGAGCATTCCTGATGTTATCATTTCCAGTATTTTTGTTCTCCGTGGAGGCTTCCATTCGATTTTCCCTTGTATAACCAGCATGAATAATTATTCATCTCTGATTTTGTATGCCACATATATTTTTTTCCTCTTCATGATGTCGTCCATCCGGATAATCTTTTCCATTCTATATTTTTGGAGCACTTATTTATTTGTTCTTTTCTCTTTCCATGAGTATCACCGCATGCGTCTGAGCGTTTATATTTTAAATCCGTTTGATCGTTTTATACATTCCACCCTTGTAGTCTGCGCCTCTGAGGCATATTTCACTACCGGCATTACATGGCGTTGACTAATTCTCATTTTCGTATCCATTTTTAATTTCCGATCTTTTAGTGTCGTCTGCGGAAAATATCTATTTCGCCATTCCAATGCGCGATCTAATTTCTTTAATATCTATTCCGTCTCATTGGTGAACAGAGCTTCGAAAATTGTCTGAACTGTTTGACTGTGTCCATCGTTTCCCCTCCAATGTTTATCTTAAGATGTGACTTACCATTAGGGAGAGGGTTCGTGGGAAGCTCATTATTTTAATTTTTCCAAAGTTGATTTTTACTAATTTCACCATTTTCGACTTAATCTCCAGTTGGGTGAGCAAGCAATACATTATCGTCTATATATAACTTATGCATCCTATCGCGTATCCGTTAATTCCGTTAATCCTAACGCGACCATTTTCTATGATTGTATTTTTCGTAATTTCTTCTGTGTATATATTGAATAATCTCGGCGAGAAAGGGCATCCCTGCATCACCCCTTTGACATCTTATATATACGTGTATATGTCAAATGTATTTAAGTTTTTCACTCTTTCGATATGCCTACCTTTCCAGAGACCGTCATTAAAATTTGGTTACTGAAAATAATAATTATCGTAAAAATTAACGCTGGAAAGTATAAAGTCGGATAACGTCTGTGAAATAAGTTGATTATGTTCGTTTTCATTTATGGCCATGATGAATTTATGTATGTATCCGTGTGTTGTATTACGTAAGTAACCGTTATGGTGTAGATATTCCGGTTAATGAAGAATCCGGAAAGATGACATTTTTCAATTTATAATTTGTATTTCTTTTTCCTCTCGTTTCCATATTATCATCTTTCCATTTTGCTAGTGTCGAACTGAAACTTGATGTGGGTAAACATTATTAGCTGACTTTATATTAAGAACAACTCGAACATTTTATCATTTCATTTTTGGTATCCAATTCGTGAAATACGATGGGGTATGTTTATTTATAAATGTTATAATACAAGTAAATTAAGAATAATGAACTGAACAGAGTAGTCAATCCAATTAAGTTTGCGATACTCTAGCCAATCCATTTTACAATTAAAATTTATATAAAGTTTATAATACCGCGATAAATGTACATGCGTTTACCGGTATGTTATTTCAGATATTGTAAAATTATTAAATATTGAAAACTTTTTATTTACCAATTCGGTACGGCTGATGTCTGTAAATTCAGTGCCGCTACGGTTGCATCCTATCGTAATATACTTTTTTACATTGTCAGTTTTATTGCAATACATCTGTTCGAATATACTATTATACAGACGAGGAAGATTAAGACGGCAGACTGTCTATAACGGCACGATTGCTCGTTGACAAGGAGAAACAAAGAGATTGAAAGGTTATGGGATAGGAAAAAGGTAAGGAATACAGAATTAGGATGAAGGAAGGGAGATTAGGAAAGGAAGTATTTTCGGTTAGGGTTTGTTCACTTAGCCTTCGGGCAAAAACCCTAACCGCAAGGTAGTGGTTGATTTCTGTCAGAGAGAGTTGTCTCCCTTAGGGCTTTAGATAAAACAGCCTAACCGCAAGGCAGCGGGTTGTTACTGAGAAGGTAACGATTTGAAGGCCTTTACAGCGACCTAAACCCGCCGAGCATAGGTTTTTGCATACTTTTAGTAGACAGGTAAGCTGTATATCTGCATCCTTGTGTTTCCTTGCCCTGTCACTACTGGAATCGTCTGCAGGAGACGTTCGCGACTGCCTATTGGTTATTCGTAGCTGGCCAGTAAATCTACTGGTCACTCCACTATCCACCATCTGTGGACGCGTCCCATTCCGATTAGAGCTCCGATCTCAGAAGATATATATATATATATATATATACTATCAACAATTTGCCGTGTTCTCTAACAAGCTTAAGGAACTGTATAACTGAGGGAATAGTTGAAGGACTGTTGGAGAGGAAAGCAGATAGGGTATGCGGATGGATATTGGGCCGGTAAGGGAGGAATGTAGGGCAGTACATTAAAATATGGCAGATAAGAGAGGGGTTTGGGAGTAAACAAAAGGGGCAAAAAGCTGGCGGATTGGTATGTTGGAGAAGGTGGTCATGAGAGAGTGATATGTGACCAAGGATTGGAACGAGTTAAATTGGCAGCTGGTTCCCAGAATCGTACATTGGATTTGATGGCGAGAAGGAAGTTATGGTGGTATGAATTCCACTTCTGTTCCCAGTTGTGGTGGAAGAAGTATTTAAGGGCTGTATTTAGTACAGGGGATGGCGGTGCTTTATAGGGTGTAAGGGAACAGTATAGAATGGACTGCCCTATCCACCACTTCATTCGCCAAAATCCCCTTATGACCTGGAACCCACAAGAGGGATTCCAGTATAATGTAATGTTAAATCTTGTAATAATGAAATAAGCTTATTTAGATCTAAGCTGTCGAATGCCTTTGTAATGTCTAGTACGATTAGGCAAGTGCAGAGATCTTTTTTCTTAAAGGTTTTAATAGTTTTCAATATATTATGTAAGGCTATTTCAGTCGTTCTGCCCGGCAATGCACCATACTGGTTTTCATTAATTATATTTTTGCTTTCTACAAATTCTTTTAGCCGTTTATGTATACATTACTTATATACTTTGCTTAAGTTGGATAATAACGCTATAGTGCTGTACGATGTAGACAAATTAGGCCTTTTATTGGGTTGCGGCAATATAATGGTTTTGCTTATTTCATACCTCAGGGTGGTAGTTGTACAAAAAGTACATTCTATAACACGCGGGAATTGGTTGTGGAATTTTTGAATAAATTCGTTGGATATTTTGTCTATGCCTGAAGCCACTTTAGTTTTCAAATATGTGATTATTTCGTCAATTTCGTTATTGCTATTACAATTTTTACTCCACGGTGGTAGATTTAAACTGTAAAAGGGTTTCTAGGAATAATTTAGACATCGATAAATCCACCACATCTTGCTCTGTGCGAGCGTGGTCAACTAATGTTGTTTACGCTATAGATATTAATTTATTTTATACTTTAGGCCGAAAACGTGTTTGTCGGCCATAAGCATTTTCCACGCTTTTAGTTTTACGTTTTTCATCGTAAATTTGTGTTGTTTAAAATGCTGTTTGTAGTTGTAACGGTTGGTTTTGTTAATTCGGTTTTTGTAGCCCTGATACTTCTTGTACAACTTGTTGACAGTTTTTTTTTTTCTTTGTAGATCAGCATAGTATACTGCGCATCTGATAGTAACATAGGAATTATGTATCCTATACAGAATTCGTTTTATATATACGTTTAATAGTTTTAAGCGACGTGAAATATAATTGAGTTAAATTTAATTTTCGAAATTTATACATTCGAACATGTTAAAAGTAATCATAAAAAGAATATATATAAAACCACGATATATTACAAAAAAAAAATAAAAAAAAAAAAACTTAAAATAACTATCGAGAAAATTAATAATAATGATCAATTAACAAATTCTATTTCTTCATATAACCCGTTATATACGCCTACCATTAACGCGAACAAACTAAAATAGCGAATATAATATAGGATGACCCAGAGAAGACGGACGATTTCAACCTAATATATTCCATTCTTATTACACGTCTGGACTACGTCGAATTAATTTTATGAAGCAACGTTTGATCGATTTTAAATATATAGTATAAAACGTTGATAAAATATTTAATAATTCGCCGTTTTCTTTATTTAAAAAAAAAACAAGTCGATATGGGGAAATTTTTAATCGATTTATATATTTTTGTATACATCGTGTACGGTGTTAATAATGAGATTTAAAATAATTAACCGGCTTTATTTCTAAATAATTTTAAAACGGTAACATTTCGGAACGAGAATCGATTTTCAATTAACTATATAATTCTAGAAAGTGAAAATCCCTCGCTAGTCGGATAAATATCGACGGCACATATTGATCGAAGGAGACCATTAGCAATTCCTAAAGGAGAAACTGAAACCGACCGCTCTATCGTAAGACCAAACGTAGAAAAGGTTGTTTCGTCAGTATAACCGGTAACAGTTTAAGGGAGTATACATTAGTAGGCCACTGGGAAACAAACATGGCTTTTACCGTTATCCGTTGTTATTAACATTACCATCGTCGTTATCATCACTGTTATCATCGGTAATAATAGTAATAGTATGTGTGTAGTAATAGTGGAGTCGTCAGCCTCGAAAAATGGCAGTAGAGCGAAAAGGTATAAAAAAAAAAAACAATTCTCGATATATGGTATGTCATGTTGAAAATAGTAAAATGATTAGTATTCCGAAATCGTCTTCGAATTGCGCAAGCATCCGGAGGCTGCGCATCTGTCCAATCTAATCCAATCCGAGTACGGATTGCAGATTGTTCGACATGTCGTAACCCGCCGATATTCAACAAAAGACAGCTTTCCGTGTATTGGCTCGTAAGCGTACACTAACATATTGGATAGTCGGAATGGATAAATCGGTTAAACATACGCATCTAGAACCAGTTCGCAATATCAAAATGGAAGTTGTGTTCGCCTCGTTCTCACACAGTAAAATTCTGAACATTACATATATATATAATATTATATATATATATATATATATATATATATATATATATATATATATATATATATATATATATAAAAGCTACGTTATTCGCTTGTCTCACAATTCGATCTAATTCTTCCAAATATATAACCGCCAAGAATAGATTTATACGTGTGGGAAGTGAACTTATAAATATCTAATACGTTGTCGCATTCCTAAAATCGGATAATATCTTTTGCAGCGCTTTCTCAATTTCGTAGACGTTCAATATTAAATAATCAGCTATTCAGCAGGTTTAATTCGACTAATGTATTTCGATATTTTAATCGAATTATTATTCTAAGTTAGACGCAATTTATTTTCGTCTTCTTTAAAAAATCGATATTCGAATATTACATACGCACGCATAAACACACTCGCGTACATTTTTATCTCTGCGCATGTGCGTATATGTGTACGTATTTATTTGTAGTTTATACATATCGTGAAATAACAGTAAGGTTATTATTGAAAATTATTAAATAATTCGTAACAAAGTTTTTCAGCGGTTATTTTCAATTTAAAACCGATAATAAAAATGATAATAATGATAACGGTAATAATTAAAATAATAACGTTAAAATCTTACATATGTACTTTCGCACGCGTTAAATATCAAATACCGGACATAAAAACTAAATTAAAATACTCTCATACGCTGGTACTTAACCGCGCACTATTGTTTATTTTATTTACCCAGAATAAACGATGGTAACAGTCTCGTTTATAGATGAGAAGATCAATTTTTACTTATATGGGTAAATTATTGAATACAACAGTTCTTAAATAGCCTGGAATCTCGTATTAGTTTTATTCAGGCATGGAATCACCGCCCGATGATCTAGTCTTTCCTACACCGATCGATATATTAAATTTACGCTAATTTTTTAGTACGAAAATCAAAAGTTGCAATTTATATAGTTCAGATACTTGTTCATATCCCACTTTCTAATAACGCATCGTTATTTCCTCTTATGTTACGTGTAATAGATTTGTGTAACACTTCTACTGCATTAATGCGATATCTAGCCCCATACTACCCTAAAATGCCGTCGGATAAAACTGGCTGGTACAATGCTAAATAAAATCGTCTTAAAACCGCTTTAACCCGTTCAATCGCATATTTTTTCTTTACAGAATGTTATAAATTTTAATGAGTAATATTTATTTTTGTGTATAATACTGCTTTTTAAATAACTAGATAATTATTAATGCGTTTTATAAACATTTTTTAGAATTGAAACATTTTATGTCGAGCAAATTCAACCTTATTATAAAAACAGATAATTGTTTAAAGTTTATGTGCCATATAATGGACACTGCGACTGAAAAGGCTAAGTAATAAAATAAATAATTCAACTTTCTTAACCTTTTACACAAATAAAGAGAATGCGGTACAGCTTATTTGTCAAGTAGCCGATATATTTAATTTTATCAGTCCTAGTCAATATTATATTATCCAATTTTATATGCAATGATCAATAAATTTTACAATAATAACGACGAGAAAAATAACATATGAAAAAATATATACTAAAACTAATTGTTTTTCTTTTTATTATTACATATAATTTATTCATTATTTATTATTAATCTTGAGGACTAGTAAGTAGGAATAACAATAGGAGGGCGTAACATTACTAGAACTGCTGAGACATTGTACAAAGAAGAATTGTGGAATTATCAAGAATACATCATCCAAATCCATTGGCAGCTAATCTACTTAATGATGAAATACCTAATAGACTAAAACGGAGAAGAATGATAGATCTGGCTTAAAATCTAATACTACTCTAATGCGGTTGGATTTGCTAATGGGCAAAATCACCATCTCTTGATACTTACCAACATAAAATCTAGATAATTATTTAAATTAGTTCTGGATTAGAGGGAAATAGAAAAAAAAAATTCTGATAAATGCCTTTTAGATGGGAGTGTACGGGAAAACCTGGCGGACACGATGAACGGCTCGTGGAACCGGCAAATTAATTTTGAAGAAGCTAAAGATAGAAACTTGCAATTTCTATATAGGACATTTTCAGTTACTTAATTACATATTATGTACACGAAATTTCATCCAAATCGTTATAATATTTTCCGAGGTGTCCGAAGTATATATGGGGTGCCTCTGCCTTCACCGTGATAATTAAAGGCTTTCTACGTCACGTGTTTGTTTCGAACCACCGACCGTCGAGTTGACAGTCGAGTACCCTAGCAACTACGTCATCGCGACATTATATATATATATATATATATATATATATATATATATATAAACATTAGAATCGCTCGTTTAAATACATACATACATACTTACATACACACACACACACATATATATATATTATACAATTGCGCTGGTATCACACGCAAGTAAAACCCTGCTCCACATTAAAAATTTGGAAAGATCATTCCATTACTCGCTCAACAAAAATAAAGCTAGTAAATGCCTTAGTATTTACCATATTTACATATGGAGCAGAAACTTGGATATTATATAAGCATGATAAACGAAAAATTGGCGCCTTTGAGATGTTGATATGGCGCAGAATGCTTAAAATTGCATGGAAAGCAAAGAAGACAAATATCTCGATTCTAGAAGATCTAAACATGGAACAGCGCCTTTATACTTCATGCCAACAGAAAATCTTTAAATATTATAGACACATCGTGCGAAAAAGTGAGAACTGCCTAGTAAAAAGCCGTAGTAATTGGACAGATAGAAGGAAAAAGAAGTAAAGGAAGAACTCCGACTCGATGGATAGGTACTGTCACGGCGCTTACTGGATTAACAAGAGTTCAAGCTATATTGGAACGCCGAAATAGGGTCAGGTGGAGAAAAATTATATCAGATGCATTAAAATAGAGGTCACGTTACTCAGTCATTGAGTTATTGATTATGACTGCTAATATTTATTGTGCGTGCTTGAAAATGACGTAATTGTCGAAAAGCTTCGCAATAGAAAACTTTTAGTGATTAAACGGTGTTATATTTTTTTTTTGGTTTATATATATATATATATATATATATATATATATATATATATATATATATATATATATATAATTGAATATATTATGTGTATATATATTTTATTTACTAATTATTTTCAAATAATTTATTTTTTTCAACCGGGAAAAGCAAAAATCAAATTAATTTTGTTGAAATTTTAATATCACCGCAATGTGGTAGAAGAAAGGAACGTTTAAATTCTAATTTAAGTATTACATGGTAAATTATAATTCTAAAAAATAATAAAATAAAAAGATTTTATGGACGGACGTTAGTTACCGTCAATAATTATTCGAAACATTATTACTTAACAAGCACCTCTGTCTATACTCATACCATTGCATTAATAATAATAATAATAATATTGAAGATGATAATAAAATATAACGCTCAATACTACATAGGCGACTTCTACCTAGACGATAAAAAGTTCGGGAATCGGTCGAATGAAAAATTGAATTAAGTCAAACAGGAAAAAAAAATCGCATCGCGCATAATTTTGTCAAGTCGGTAGACGTACAAAGTTAAATTTGTCTAGCGATCAACGAAAAGATTTACGAGACGAGATAAACAGTACCGATAGCGAAGAAGATGAATACTCTACAGTCGAGGATTCGGTATAATAATTTACTACATATTCGACATTTGGCTAAAATCCATATTCGTCCGTCTTACAAAAAGGATTTATTATATTGTAGCAGCAGCAGCAGCATCGAGGCATCGAGGGGCATCGAGCGTCAACTGCGACGATACGATAAAAAGCTGCTACGAGAAACTTCTGTCAGATGTGTCACAGAAATAGTCATTAGTCAAATCTATGGTAAACATTTCGAGTTTTCTTTTTTTTCCTAAACTTTAAAATATCGTTAGACGCGTTGCTACCCCCACCATCGCTACGGCGAATATGCGTAATACAAATTTATACCGGTTAGACGCGGCCGATTATCTCTAAGAGCCACGCTAATCAATTTCATTTATACGAACTTTTTCAACGTCATTTTTCGAATTAAAGCGAATAAGTCTAATTAAAATTTAATCTTCTCGTGTGCAACTCGATAACAGTTAGGATGTCGTAACAAAATTTTTTATTATCCGGTTGACGTGAAATGCTTGGATTTTTAAAACGTCGTTTTAAATACACTACAGTTCACCTAACAAACGGTGTATCGTATAATAAATAGCTGCTGTATAAAATTTATAATTATCAACATTTTATAATATACGATTGGTTAATGGTTACGTCTCGCTGATGATGTTACTTTCAATAGTACTACACTTTGATCTTAGCCAGCAGGCCGGGAAGCGATGTGTGGCTTCTCTGTTCTGCCTGCGGAACTAACTAAAATAGCGATAGAAATGAAATATTCAAATGATCTTCACGAACTCACTTACAACTATACTATCAACACGATCACCAATTAATGAAAACCAAACATCATCTTGTAAGTCAAGAAATCCACGTGCCGTTTATAGATTCAACCAAAATCTTCTACCGGATTCCGAGTAATTTAGACATCACTCGCAACAACATAGCTGACGAGGCAGCAAAACAGGCATCAACTATGTTTCCAGTCCGACCGGTAATCATCGCGCCGCGAAGAAATAGTTCTTATCCGGCATCGAGCATACAGCCCTTACACACAAGCATATACTCGATCGACGAGACGCCCCATTGTGCTGCTTTGCACCCGAGTAATCTACAACTGTCGCCCATATTCTCTATGAGTCTCAAATCTTATCACATAACCCGACCTTCTTCATTTGTATCAACTTGTTCTGATAATCCTAACATGATCGATCACACTTTTTAATTTCTGAAACGCACTAAACTCTTTCCTCTAATATAATTATCACAAGCGGTGTCTCTGGCCACAATATGCTTAAAGAAAATAAATAAAAAAAGTTACAATCGATTCCAATCTCTCGCTATTCCGACTAAAGGCCAATTCACACATTTCCGTCACCGATCCGTTCCGGTCCGACAAATCGAATCAACATCAGTGAAATAAAATATTATTTAGAGTAATTTGGCTAGAATGTTCGCACTCTTCCGGTAGTGTTAGTTCAGTACACTTTCCGTTAAAATTCAATATCGTTGCTTCCGATATTTTTATGTTTACCGGATCAGTGTTTTGGTTTGTAGTTGAGAATAGATACAGAAAAATTAATAGAACTTGTTCGAAAACATGAAATTTCGTATAATTTATCCTATTAAAAGTATATGGATGTTTGTTTAAAACAAAGTATTTGGTTTAATGTAATGGATTGAATGTTTCTGATATATTTTGACTGCACAGCGGCTTTACTTTAAAATTTGTATTATTTGTGTGAACATCTGATATTAACATATGACATTTTAATTTTGAACTAGAAATTCTAGAATATGTACATTCAGATTTATGTCAACAGATACTTCCGTATTTACGGATATGTATGAACAGGTGATACTTAATATCACGGACGCCACTGTAACTGAACTGAACCGGAACGGATCGGAACCGGAAATGTGTGAATAGACCTTAAATCTTTCGATTTTTAAATTCTTGCGGTTCGTTTTCCGAATATTATCTATGGCAAAACTTTCTTCTTTTTTCTGCTTCCATTTATCGTGCGCATTAATTGTTACTTTTAAACTTCGGCGAACTGTCCGAAACATTATAACATGATCTTTCTTCGTTCGCTATTGTCATTAATATTCGGTCACTTCCAATTAGGTCGATTGTATTTTCATGTTTTATCTTCTTCGTTCAGAGTATTTCCCCTATTTTTCGATAACGCAAGAATAATATCTTCATATTTATTTTTTAAATGTGAAAGATCTCTAATGATTCGGAAGGACATTAATGAACACTTAAGGCTACGGCCGGTGCGATGTTATGTATGGCCGGTACTATTCTACGGTATGGAAATTCTCACATCCACGCTTAATTTTGATGTATATATATATATATATATATATATATATATATATATATATATATATATATATATATATATATGTATATCGCAATATTTGAAGATTTCATACAGAGACCGTATTACCGATAAATATTTGCTGCGAAGTCGAAGCAAATTTATACGTTCCAGAAAATTAAAATATTACGGTTATATAAACGGACATCCAGAAAGGTAGAAGAAGAAGAAGAAAACGTATATTTCACATAAATTACAAATTAAAAAACAAACAGAAATTTTTAAAACTGTGTACCGTTACAAATAAAAACTTCCCACAGTAACAATAAACGTAAGAGAAGAAACATGAATTTTTAACGAATGAAGATCAACTTAAGTATATACTAAATACAGGAAAAATTAATGCTAAAAAACCTGCGAAAATATGCAAAGCAATACCGTTGAAATCAGCGATAAATAAAATGATAATGATAATAAACAAAAATACTTAATACTATTAAAACAAATATTAACAATTATTAATATTTAACAGGCTAAACCAAATTATGTTTCAGCCTGCGATGCTTATATTTAGTATATTTTATTCTTAACTGTTTGGAATCATAATTTCCAATCACCGTCATCAAATCATTATCATGTGTAACGCACTGTTTAAAAAAGTTGGTAGACACTTTTAACACATGATCTTTTAACATAGCTAGTTCCAATTTCTCATGCATTTTCACTATATTACTATATATTGGAGCGTTGAGTATACACATCTAACGCACCTGTTCTGAATCAACTGAAGCCGCTTATAACTAGAATTGCTAATAGAACTCCACACTGGACAGGCTAAAACTGGTCTAATGAGCGATTTATATATTATTAATTTATTATTGACATATTCTTTATCGCAACTTGTGTTGAATGGTGTCATTGAGGAACATCAGAAGCCACGGAGGAGAAAAATGTCGCGGATAGTTAATATTCGTCTACAGAGATTGCAGAGGTATCAAATGAGGGAACAGCTATGTTGATCGCCAAACTTCGGTCGGAGATGGCGTAAATGAAGCGTAGTAGCACACGACTTATACAGTTTAACGTTTGAAGAAACGGAAATGTAAATGGCGGGCTATTGGCTGATTTAATACTTTCTGGTATACCGCAAACTACGTAAAATGCAAAAATTTAACGCTCAATGGTGGCATTCTTCTTTCCTCGTATAACCCGATTTCAAGTATATTTTTTCTTAAAATTATGAAGCCGAGAAAATCATAAATCTGCTTCTTGCAATTACGATAGAGGGAGTGGCAGCTGACTTCACAAAACAACAAACTACGGCAAATCAAAATTACGATTGATCCTTGGATAATTTCGCTTCCGAACCGCAAAAATTACGTGATCATCACAGATTCCGCCTGGGTCATACGCATCTCACTCATGCGTATGTCATTAATAAAATTTTGACTGCGGTGTGTTTAATATTATCCTATCTGTTTTCCATATTCCAGTTGATTGTTCCTCATACTCCTCGTTTCGAGCGTCTCTTAATCTTCCTTCTTCCCTTCATCTCCTCTTCAAAGACCATGTTACATTGTCGAATCTAATTATCTTCTATTCCTCAATCTAATCCTCTTTTGCTAGCGTGCCTCTAGCCTTGCCTGCTGTACGCGGCACGTTAATTTAATTTAATAATAATAAAATTATCCTGGATTTTTTTTTCGGTGTGTTGTCATAGTTGGCATTTCTCGCTTCTAATCCAGTGGATAGGAGACGACAAATAGGTAAACAGAATGTTAACTCTTAAGACTAATTAAAATTAAACATATTAAACATATGCAGTAAGACCGATCTGCTATCGCTTTATGTTAACTTATTTATATTGATACTGATTTTTTTTTCTTTGTAGCCGCTATCTTTCGGATACTTGGTAGCGTATAAATTACATACTACCTCACTACTCGTGGGCTAGATAATGATCGACGCATGCTTGACAGCGTTAGATGCAGGACATTTATCCTATAGCGGATGATGTGTATTGGTTACGGAACCATTATTTGTAGGAAGGGTGTCCATGGCACCATCTTCTTTTTAATCTTCTAGAATTGCCCGGCAACGTGTATGTGTATATCCGAGGTATATTCAGATTATCGCTTAGGCGAAGTTTATCGAAAAATCTTCGATATTGTTGAATGTACACTTCTTTAGCAAATAGAATATCGAGATATTTGCGGAGAGTGCTATTCGAAACATATCGAGAAGCCGCGACAATCATAGGAAGAATTTTTAATTGTTTTTTTTTTCTTGGATTAGTGCTAGATTACTTTTGCTCTAATATTGCCGTTCTATCCCGTACCTTCAGATTAGAGCTATAATCGTGAGGTATATCCGCCTTTTAAGATCTAGACTTAAAGTGAATCTTTTTCCTATTAACGAGGAAAGCATGTTGGCTCGTACCACAGGGTTCGTTTGTCAATTTGCTCAACAACGCCAGTTCAGTCTTCTGCGATTATACAAATATTTCACCAACGTGACTTGTGGTATTTCACAATTGTTTATTATTGACTTTGTAGAGGTGTCTGTTGGTAAAAGTCATGTGTTGACAATTTTCATTATTGAACTTTATTCTCCGGTTATTGGCCCACGTTTGATGTGCCCGGATTGCTGTGTTCGCAAATTCTGGATTTTCATTACAATCCTGTAATTATAAAATACGAAAGATATGTTAAACATTGTAACTGGTGGTTAGCTTATTCTAAGATATCTCCCCGAGAAAGGTTCGTATTTAAAAAATATTACAATTTATTTATATTTAAATCAAAATTACCAATAATCGGATACTTGTAAACGACCATAAAACACGCATTTACTTTTAATAAATTTATGTTTCAATTATAAAATAAAAATAACTTCGAATAAGAATGACTAACTGAGAGCCGCACACATCGTATATAGTAGGAAAAATAATTCCAACAAAATATAAACAAAAATCACCGGAGAATCAGAACTGAGAATCCAGACAAATTTATTCGATTTATACATGTAGATATATACGGACACACACACAGTTATTTATAAACGTAAACGTTTATATATATATATATATATATATATATATATATATATATATATATATATATATATAATATATAACGAGTTAAATAACCTATTCAAATAAAAGTTTTACTAGAAACGCATGTGTAGGGCAAAACTCCAAAAATGACTAATTACCGTTACTAGCGATAATTTACCATATAGCCTACTTCCGTATAAATAACGGACGTTTTCAAACTAAGAACATCTTATGTTTTGCGACTCATTTTTAGTACCTGGTAGAGCGAGTTGTTTTTGCTCGCTATTATTTTCTTCGTCTTTTTTTTCTCTTTTCTTCTTTTTGTTGTAAAATCGTGTTTTTAAGAAGATGTATTTAGATAAAAATCTCATACCACTAAAAACTGATAATAGTTTAGAATTTCGTTTCATAAATTTCCGAAGTTATAATGAATAATTTCAGTTTTGACAAATATCGGAAGTTACAATGGGTTTTTTTTTTTGGAAATAAATTTTGGTATTTTTCTTCGATGAATTTTTTTCAATTTCCGGAAGATACGATATATTAAATCGAAACGGTTCCAGAAATGTAACAAATTAAAAATACTATGATAAACAGTGTATGTGAAATAAAATATTTAGGTGTTGTTGTAATAGACAATAAGTTATCTTGGAATAGCCATATAGAATACATTAGTAGTAAACTCAGGAAGCTAAATTATTTATTTTACTAAAGCAGTTCTTTAATGAAAAACAGTTGCATCGGCTTTATCTTGCTTTGTATCAACCTATTTTATCGTATGCTATAATATACTGGTGTGGAGCTGCTGTGTACCATATACGATCTTTACAAATTTTACAGAATTATTTGTGTAGATTAATAAGTGGGAGAAATGGTTCTGGTGATATTCTTAAACTGAAGGACATTTAGAAATTGCACTTACTCTAGTTTGTGAAATAAAGAAAGATTTGATATTCGGATTAGAGGTGGATGAGATTGCTAGAGTACCAAACTTTAACAAATATCATACACGTATGCAGACAATTTATATGGGTCCTGCATATTACAATACTCTACCTATAGACATAAGGAATAGTTTAAAAAATTATAAGAGGAGGCGTAAGGCTATTGTTAGATATTTATTAACTAATAGTTGATTGTGTTCTTCTTAGTATGTGCTTTGAGTTGAAGTGTTGTTATCAAAAACGAAAATTGTTCATATATCAGTTTGATAATAAGTATTTAGTTTTTCTTTTTGCATATATGTGCACCTTTTGTTGTTGTGTGAGTGTATGTTAAATTATATTCCGGTGTTAGGTATATATGAACGTTTGTATGTGCGTTATGTCTCTTTTCTGTATTTCCCCTTATGTTTAAATGAGTTGATGTGTGCATATTTATGTCTGTATATGTCGTATGTGTATGTAATGTGTAGTGGGTACTATATAGTTAATAGCATGTATATGTAAAATTTCAGTATTGTGATTTACTTTTTTTCTAGTTTTTTTGGTGCCTAGTAACAATGTGAACCGTCAACGGTGTTACTACGAGTATAGTATATTAATTTTATTATGTAATCCGCGACTCGCGCAGAATTGCGCATGCGCGGAAATCTTGTGCGTATTATTCTATATCGTGTAATTGTGAAATATTTTGAAATAAATTGAAATTGAAATTATTTTATTGTCATCGTTAGCATTATTTAAAATTATTGTTAACATTTACCGCTATTATTATTATTATTATTACTATCATTGCTTTCACGATCGTGTCTTATGATACAATTCCTGTTATGTATCATAATATGAATCTTCTTGTATCTCTGTTACTTTTTATACGACTCTAAAGAACTCGTCGAACTTGCACTGCCTTTACGTAATAAGCCCTATACGTTGTTTTTACATGTTTTCGTTCAATAATACGCTAATACTCATTGTATAAAAATATTCTGTTACGTGTAGATGGGGTTTCAAGTGTGTTTGTGTGTGTATTGTGTTTGTGTTTGTGCGTATGGTGTTTGTGACGTGAGTGAACAAAAAATTGTATTTTGTCATTCGCGCATTACATAGACCTTTTATTTTCTAATTGCTATTACTATTATTTCGTTGTACGTGGAAATGTCTTGAAAACGTGAAATACATTTTAATTTCAATCTGAATATTATCAACTTCCACACCTAAGGTAGTTATACTACCACCGGAACACTTTAAAGGAAATTTTGATAACCTAACGGCGTGTCATCGGCTGCTAATAATAATTACGGAAAGCTGATATTTGTTAACAGAACGACTGGTCATCGAGCTTCCAAAAACTATAAAAATTCTGAGACAGTGTTTTTTTAAGTTTTTTATAACCGATATTTACGTTTAAATCCACTTTTCATTCGAAATAAAACAAAGACAAGTGTATATATATATATATATATATATATATATATATATATATATATATATATATATATATATATATAAGCTGCGAATACGTATAAACTGGTCTTTTAATATGACTTCGATTAACTATTCGGTGTAATAATACATTCGTACCACACGTATATACGAAAAACAGAACACACATAACGCACAATATATATATTATATTTTAAACATACACAAAATATATATATGTATGTATTATATATATTAATATATATCTATCTATCTATACATATAAATTACATATTTCACTTATGTAAGCTATTAATAAATCAGTTTAAAGCAGCAGATTTATGGTTATTATTCGGTAAAAACTGTTTGTTAATTAATTGTGAGATTATCAATCATGTACAACTTTATCTGTTATATTGAAAATTATCACGGCATTATAAAAATGCGACTATTCGATTTCGATACTTTGAACAGTACAAAATCAACACATATATACACATATGAGAGAGAAAGAGATAGAGAGAGAAATAGAAAAAAAAGTAGCACATATAATTACGTAATCACGCACACATATACATGTAGATATATGTATATATAAATGTCTACATAAACATATATTCAAATGAATGTGCTAGTGTAAAAGTGTATACGAATATAATTACATAATTACATATACACACCTACATATATATATATATATATATATGTGTGTGTGTGTATATGTGGGAGTGCGTGTGTATAGTATGTAAATTATAGCGTAAAATACATAAATGGACCTAGACTATCTCTTATATATATATATATATATATATATATATATATATATATATATATATATATATATATATATATTTATATTGAGAATACATATATGCGCGTGTTAATTCTTTATGTATATATATATAAACCCAAACACTCACAGGCGTGTATATATTTTTTTTCCATCACTTGTATTTTGGGATCCTCAAATAACCAGTTTAATTAAAAAGAAATATTTTGTTTCAACCGCTGCCGTATGTGGTTGTGCAGATTATTTGTTTACCGTATATCAGGAAGCCCCTCATATCCCGTCGCCACGTGTAAACCGTGTTCCGTAGTTTTCAGCATTAACTGCCAGTTGTTCCTCATTTTTTAATTCCCCCGAAAATAAATAACGACATAAATAAACCAGGATATATATATATATATATATATATATGCATACGAATTAAGACGATGCTCTGGACATATTTTTTCGACGGTAAAATATTAATTTTTCGATAATTTAAATATTTCCGATAAACGATCAGAAGTCCGATACGTTAATAAATTTATCTCGATATCTACCCGATTCTTACTTGACGATTCTACAATCCGGCGTGTCACACTGTTGAATGTCGCTGGGCAATGAATGAATAAATAAATGAATAAATTAATTTAATAAACCGATGGAATGAGTTAAATAGATCGGTACGTAACGATTAAAATGTAAACTTTGCAATAAGATATTATCTTAAAAGAATAAGGAGCACAAAATCATTATAACTGCCTTAGTGCGAGTTAGACAATACTCACTGACGATGTATGGAGTGGCTAATGTAGGAAACTTCTTAATTTTTTTATAATAAAAGGGATAATTGACAGGTTTTCATACAATTTTAATATATATTTGTATATATATCTATATATATATATTTTTTTTTTTTTCGATTGTTTTCAACTGGAAATTAATGGTCAGAAAATTAATATCTCGGTTAAATAATAACGAAAGACCTAATATTGCGATAAAGAAATAAACTCGAGAATTAGATTAACTAAGCTTATGTGTGTAGGTAGGCGTATAAATGTTTTTACGAATATACGTGTTTGAAATATATACGCACAATTATTTTTGTAATTGCAATTTGTCCGGATGACTCGTTTCTATCTGCTGACCGGGGTAAACTTTTTTACAAATTATTTGTATCATTTAAATCGGGAAAAAAATAATTGCGGTTTTTTTTTTCTGGATAAATGCCTGTCGGTTAATTTATAACGTTTTCTAGTCTACGGATTTCACCCCGGTGATCGTACACAGACAGGAATAACGGGTTACATTTTGTGTTACACACATTCACCTCTGCCTTTTGTAAAGTAAATATAATTCCTGGCGATGGTGAGCGATGATCCGCGTATGTCGAGGGTAAGTAAAATATTTTAACCTAAACGGGGTTTACGTTTATTTCGGGAAACCAAGTAGAGACGTGTCTTAATTTTACTTATTCTGAAACCGATCTAAGTATATCCGAATATTTTCCGCCATTTCTAAGAAGTTTACTACCATTACTTCTTTATTACTGTCGTCGATAAAATGTATAAAATAGCTCCTGGGTGATTTGCGCGCGATTTTTCCGACAGATAACGAAATTTGACAAACGTGTCTGTTCCCCTCATAATTTGGCTTTCACCCAGTAAGAGTATCGTTGTATAAGAAAAAAAACATCAAATTAATATTATAAATACTTTTTCATTTTTTGTTCCGGATAGTTCAAAAATTATCTCATGATGTTTTTCGGTCCGCATTTTTTTTGTTTAAACGCCAATTTACACTTTTAGCAGAAAAATAGGCATATCAATTTTTTCTTTAATAATATTTTAATTCTCTGTAATCATCACGCTTCGGTTCAGTTTATTTGCGCGACATTTTTTTTCTAAATTACGAATAATGGCTATTTTTAGCCAATTAGTCTGGGAAATAGGGCGCTAGACCGACATGTCCTATACGAGACCATACGTTGATGATATAATTGATTTTTAAGAGTAATATTTTTATTTCCGCTCGTACTGGTTCATCCGATCCTTTTATATATATATATATATATATATATATATATATATATATATATATATATATGCATATTATGTATATATATAAATGTGTTCGTAGGAAATTTTTTTTCTTTATTGTAGGATAATTTAGTTCTATTATAAAAAATTGTCGAATTAATTTCAAACACGGAACCTAGACGAGTTTAATTAAGATTTCAGTTCGGTCAATAAATTATTCAATCTGTCTTGCTTTTTGCCTAATCTCGTAAAACAGACTACATCCGCGATGCGATAACCTTTTCGACGTTTCCAGCTGGTTCTTCGAAATAAACCGAAATAAATTTAAGACGCGCGTAATTTTTAGTGATATCGTTAAATCCGAAACGGCGATATTATTTAAATTAATCGTTTATCCGGTAATTTTTTATTCATCATTTATTTCCTAATTCGAATTTTATGTAATTTGATTTGATCATTTATTTAAGTAATCCGATTTGATAATTTATTTTGAGATAATCGTCGGGTTATTTATTTTTACCAGTTAATCAAATAGTTTTAAAATTATTTATTACGTGAAACTACATCAACGCGTAAAAATATATTCGCGCAACAACTCAATCGCTCCGCCCAGATGTAAAAAAAAAAAAAAAACCGATTAAATCGTATTTAGCACCGACGTTATTCGCACGCGATGATAATAAGCAGGCAGCGGCTAGTAAATATATATGATCGTCGTAGGTGTTACGAAAATGCAAAAAAAATTCGTTATTATTAATATCATCATCATCATCATTGATCCTTATTATCGTGTTTATCGACTCGGGTTAGCGTCGGCGAACGTTTACATTCTTAATGGAGCGAACAAGTCAAAACCGTGACATACGCACACTTACTACAGTCGAATAGTATAGACGACGTTCGCGCCACTCGACGAATTATAAAAACAAACAAAAAAATTATAAAAAAATAAAAAAAAATTTCGACGTCCTTAGGTGGGTCGCGGCCAAAAATTCGATCGGGCTGTCGCTGTTTTGCTTCTAATTAGACGCTTCCGCGCGCAGATTCATCTCAATTTCTTCAAACGGATAAGCTTTTTAAAAGTTAGAAGCGCGAACTCGCTACAGCGAAAATGATTGGGAACAAAACGATTATATTCTTACGGTTTGCTTAACTTCCGAAAAGAATTGTTTAACCGTTCCGATACGACCAATTTATCGCATCCACCTCCGACCACCCGATTAGTCGACCATCCTATGCCATCCTACCCGAGCGCACGTATGATATACCGTCTCTGAACATTTTTCTATTACCTTTTGAACTCTGGCCAAATAAAAACCTCCGCTAATCCTCTCTTACGCGTTACGAACGCACTTTCGTTATTATTTCTAATAGTACAATTTGTTCGTCTTCTTAAATTTACATAATTTTTTTTTTTTTTACGTTTACTTCTCCCTCTATTATGTATGTATCGCGTACAAAACAACGACTTTTTATATTATTCTTGAAATGTCGTTCGCGACAGCTGATTAATGACGGTTGATTCGGTTTGGGTTTTTTTTTTTTGGTTTGTTGCAGAACTTTCTCGTAAGGCTTTTATAAACTCCGTTATTATTCGGCCAGTAAGGCATAAAACTATTTTAGTTGTTGCTGTTTTAATAAGAGTTTTTATAGTTAGCGTTCGTAATTCGAAGTTGGAAACTCGTAAAAACAACGCAAGCGTAACAATTAAGACGGTAGTTTCATCCTGACCGATCTCCTAGACAGCGTAACCATCTAGTTAATTGCCTATTAAAATTATCTATTAAAACTGCTTATTAAGATGCCTACCGCGCGAGTTCATCAGTTGAGCAGTTTGCGGTACCCGTCCCTCACACTTTTTAACTCGAAAAATAAACAGTTACTATTTCATTTTTCGCGAATTATCGATAAAATTATATTATACGTATATATATATATATATATATATATATATATATATATATATATATATATATATATATATATAAAACACAAGAACACTAAACGCTTTTTAAAATAATTACCGAGTTCTCTTCGGCTGTTAAGCCGTTATCGAGTGAACGTACAAATAATTTATAAAAATATATCTTAGGTAATCGTGATTCACATTTAATCCGCCAGTGATTTTGTAATTTTTCGCCGTCCTCTGATTGACGTATCATTCCGAAAATGGCAACCCTATTTATTTATAATGCGCTGTATACAATATCTGCCCATCTTTGATGTGTGGTGTACACTGTCCATGTGGTCGTTTTCCGTTAATTTTACCTACGATCATTTCCTGTTTTGTTATTATTATGTGTCCGAAAAATTACAGCCAATTGTGATAATCATTGACAACTTTCTAGTGGCAACGATTTATTGTAACATCGATTGATTTGTACGTTTTGCTGTTTATGGAATTCTTCAAAGTACACGCAGCTACTTACAATGCGATAGAAAGCTTATTTAACACTAAAGGAATTGTCCTTCCGAATCTTGATAATATTTTTACTACGTAGCTTCGAGTAATTCCGATTATTTCACCTTCAGAGCTCCGTTTATTTTCTAGAAACGATCCAAAGCATATAAAACTTCTCGCAATTTTGTTTGATCTTCTCCTTTTCCTCAACCCGTAGATTGGTGGATAACCTTTATGACTTCGTGAGTTCAATTAAAATTGTGTTTGCCCTTCTTTTAAGGTTTGTATAACTTTTTGCTTCCGTGTCGTCTATCATTTGATCTATGTATTTACATCTTGCTCGGTATCGTTTTCCTTCCATCTTCAATTATTCGAAACTTGGATGCTTTAAGTGGCCTATCCGTTTAATTAATATACTTTTTTTAACTTCCGAATTAAGCTCCTGCCGTTATTAAAAACTTTTTCGTTTTTTGGCACTTTTTCCGTCCAATTAATTTGTAATCTACGTCAGCACCGAGTTTCGAAGACCTCTATTTTTTTAACAGTTGATCGTCGTCAAAGTTTCCGATTCGTACAACATGCTCCATACGTATGATTTAGCAAAGTACTTACTAGTTTCCAATCTTAAATTTCTGCAAGTTAGTAAAGATATTTTTTAATTGAAATCCATTTTTGTTAAACTAATTCTAATTGATATATTTTTTTGTCACTTCTTCCATCTCTTGAGTGATTACGCTAGGTATCTATATACCAATTTACTTAATCTTTCTCCATTAATTTTTACATCTATTATATCTTGTTT
The DNA here is from genome assembly GCA_032883995.1 of Coronaproctus castanopsis. Taxonomy (NCBI): domain Eukaryota; kingdom Metazoa; phylum Arthropoda; class Insecta; order Hemiptera; family Monophlebidae; genus Coronaproctus; species Coronaproctus castanopsis. The sequence continues at coordinate 162,269,633 of CM065052.1, forward strand.
TTTAGCGAACCACCGTTTTTTCTTCATTCATCGACTTATTATACTTTTTCGCTGCAATCGCTAGCTGTTTTACCGATTCTTCAAGTTCTTTTTCATTACTTCCCACGATTGCTATGTCATCTGCAAGAACACGTCATCTTTCATCGTCCCGCTTTGATTCAAACTTTCTTTTTAAAATCTCGCATCATTTTTTCTGACTTATATATCAAAAAATCCCGCCAATATGAAACATCCTTGTCTTATTCCTTTCCTTATTTTTATTACTTTTTTTTTTCAATATTATCCTCGATCTGTTATCGTTATTTTCATTTTATTTTTATTTATATTTAATCCGCATTGCATACTAATGCTTTCCAGCTAATGTAGAAGTTCCATCTACCTAATATTCCCAGCTATTAATTAAATTGCTGTAAAGGAGTAAAAAATCCATTAACAAATACGTACAATCCGTTATATATTTTGATATATATATATATATATATATATATATATATATATATATATATATATATATATATACATATATATATACTCGCATATTATAAATAAGTCTCGTAGATAAGTAAATTGTTACAAAATAAAATTCTAGATATAGGAGAAAATCACTAATAAAATTAAAGTATTACTAAATAAATATCTTTACGCTTCGGTCACATATGCATCCGTTGTGTAGATTTTTAGAGCGTATACAAGCGGTAATTAATACAATTCGGGAACAGTTACTTTATATTATTTGCAGCTTTTAAAGTATGAAGATACATCTAGATATATGACGTATATTTTAAAGAATTCCTATGAAATTAATTTATTATTTATGCTTAAGATTTTTCACCGAATGGAGTAAAACGATTTTTACCCTCACTTTGTTTATGATTTATTACACAACTTTCAAAAAATCATTCTTTCCTCCAAGATAAAAGTATTTAATACCATTTTTCCAACCGACATAATTCTAAGAGTAAAATTACTTCTGGAGAAAATTGTAACTTCAGTTTTAAAAGAATTCGCGATAAGTTTCCATGTCTGGAAGAAAAAATCCGAACTGTTGCTCATCTCACCCTTCGTTTTATTCGCGCTTCGGTTTGCTCGAGATTCGTGTTTTGTTTGATATTTCGAGCTTTTCGCTTTGTTTGTTCTGTTGAGCTCTTCATTTTGTTCGGACTATCCGGCTTGTCTTTATGTTTCAAAGTGCCGATTTTCAATTCCCTCCTGGTAAATGAATTTATCATCATCATTATCATCTCGCTATTAAAATAAGTTACGAGTTCTATTTGGTACTTAATGTAACCTGATAAACAAATCGCGGACATATACTACCTTCGCCTCGATAAATAAGCTGCTGGATAATATAGCGGCGTAATTTGAGAGTTAATTTTTATCCTTAAAATGTCCATCTTCTTCAATAAACGTATCGGCCTTGCGGACGAATTCGTAATTCTCTCGTTATTAAAATAAGTTAATATACAAATTCAATTTGGTACTCAATACTACCTTCGCCTCGATAAATAAGCTGCTGGATAATCATAGCGGCGTAATTTGAGAGCTGGTTCTTTTTTCGGTAAATATATCGTCCCTGCCGGCGAATGAATATCGTTCTATTTGGTATTTAATGCGACCTGATAAACAAAACGCGTACATACACTACCTTCGCCTCGACAAATTTGAAATAAACTGTTGGATAATGATCGGAACCGATGCGTAGGAGTTCTGTAGATTATACTGTTGAATGTGGTTTATTAACGAATAATTAGCGTACATTCTACTAGAATTGTTACTACACGTGCGGAATCAATTTAATTTAATTAAAATTAAATTAGTAGAGCGGCGCCATATTAATTAATTAATTTCAGTTTAGTCGCGATGTTTCCTAAACGGTAGGTAAAGTTTTAAAACTAACAAAATCATCAGTAAGAACGGTTAGACGATATTCGATCTTTTTATCTTGCGAGGAGTTTTATAATCTGAATTTCGGAACTATTTCACGGAATCGTATTAGTCTAGGTAAATTACTTCTTGCTCATTAACAATTATCAGTCCACCGATGGGAGAGTCACTCAATTTTCTCACCAACTTCCCCTGAACTTTCGAATTTCATCTGTAAGTCGTCTCCTAAGTCTTATTTAGCCATCGGATTGTTTAAATAGTTGTTTTTCAGGTTCGGAAAGCTGTTTTAAGTATATCGTTTAGTTTTGAGAATGCGTTATAATTGTATTCTTCTGAAATTTATAATAAAGTCGATAAGACGCGACGACTGAGATAGAATTAAGCGAATTACGATTCGGTGTTAACGTTTGAAATTTTTCTCAGTGAAAACCGCATCAGCGTATGTTCGATTTCGAACCAAATTTGAATTTAGTTACGCCCGTGCGAAATTCTGAAGCATTTTAAAATAAGTTTAGTTAAATATGGAAAGTGATCTCCGTATTTGGGAAAATTAACTTTGAATTTTTTAATATATTATCTAGATCACGTGGATAAGTTATTTTCTAGTTCGCAGGCTGATTAATTTTAGAATTAAAATTTAACAATCTTAATCATTTACGCATTTTCGAATATTACTTTTTTTTCCCGATTTTTTCTCGTTTCTTATTTTCCGACGTTCATCTTATTTTTACTTATTATTATGATTATTATTCAATTTCAGGTATGGTTTCAAAATGCTCGCGCCAAATGGAGGCGTATGATGAATAAACAAGATGGCGGCAGTGTTTTAGGTAATCCGCTGAAAAGTATGGAAGAGAAAAGTTGCTCCGAAAGTAGCGGTTCGACGATGGAATCGGTTTACCATAGCGGCAGTTTAAGCCTCGGCGGTCACAGTCCTCAAGAGTATATGAGTCCGTCGCCGCTGGATTGTAATTCTTCGTGACGATTAAGAATAATCGTCGATCAAACGATTCCGTTATAAACCGCTATATTAATCGTTTACAAAATAGGGAGGGGCGAGTGATACGTTTTGTTAAAGTCGAGCTATTTAATCGTTATAATTTATAATAAATGTAATAAATTACGCTCGAGCAGACAACTCTGAATTTAACTATTAACTTCAAACGGACATTGCACACATATATATATATATATATATATATATATATATATATATATTTTTCGGAATTAAATTTACTGAAATTAATCTTTAAAAAAATGTTTTAAAAATTTGTGCATTTATATGGCCAACGTAAAACGTTATACTTTTTATTTTTAAATCATTATTATTTCTATCGAATTTAATAGTGTTTGAGGTATATATATATGTGTGTGTGTTATGTAGACAGGGAAAAGGGAGATTGTTAGAACGATGCATTACGGGTTTCTTTAAATTTATCATTGTTTTAGGATTACTTTCGTTAACCTGAAACGCCACGGCATTTCCCGTTACTCACGAAATGTAACGTATACACTGAGATATGGTTATTTTCGAAATGAATAATTCGCGTTTACGATTTAATTTATTTCGATCATAGCGTCCATATATCAGTTCCCTAATGCTCTTCTGTCTGTCCATATATAATTTGCCTAATGCTCTTCTGTCTGCGGGTATTGCGTACATATATAATAAAATAACGATTACACCTTTAAAAAGTGACTATTAACCAAAATTGCGTAATCTAATTTTCACATACGAATAGACTAAATATTTGAAGTTGATAAATAACAAACGCTTATTATAAGTAATCCCAACTAATCATCCAATGCTACAGCTTAGCAGAACAATAGCGTATAGACGATCATATTTGATTACTTATCAGCAAGACATATCGTCTCCATTGATATTACAGCTCCGCTCGGAATCACTAATGCCCATTTATTATAAAAATATAAAAATGTATTAACGATAAAAAATAATACACATAAAAGCGCAAAATGGTATATACATATTACATATGATATATATATATATATATATATACGTTTTTTTTCGTGTTTCTTTTAAATATTCGACGTAAAATAATTTTCTTATTAATTAACGATAGAGAATATTCGATTGTTGGAAAATGTTTACGTAATTTCGTAATAACGAGATAATATTTATATTTCAAATCGTACGACTCTATAGGTTATTCCTATATACTCCGCTTACGTAAGTCCAAGATTTTATTTTTCAATATCGAGGAAATTCCTCTTAGTACATTTGTCTCGTGCGGTTTAAATACGCGACAAATTATCGATATTAATCCTTCCCGAATTGTTTAATTATTTATTATCGCGTCTTTTTTAAAACTGGAAAAAAAAATACCGCGCGCCAATATTAGCCCATTATGGTTTTTTACCTACTTCACTTTTATTTACGTCGAAATTACTACTAAATTTATTATTGACGTTATTTCATAAGTAACTTTAGTATTAATTATTCTTATTTAATTCATTATTATCGTTTAATTATGGTATTTATTACTACTATAACATTGTTGTCGTTATTATTATAATTATTGTTGTTGTTGTTGTGATAATGTATATTTTTTTGATTCAAAATAATAAAAAAATGCGAGAGCTAATGTATTACTATTTCGTGTTCGCCTACCGGAACAAATTAAACCCAGCATACTTTGTAATTTTATTCATTTCCTTTTTTTTAAGTTGTTTTTGTACAAAATGATCTCGAATTCACTTAGAAATTATTATATATATATATATATATATATATATATATATATATATATATATATATATATATAGCGAAATGTTTCGGTGTACGATTCATAAAATATGTACATATGTACATATGTATATGTAAAAATTTATATAAATTCATATCGTTATGTATTACTTGTGTAAATTTCATATTACAATGTAATAAGTATGTGTATGTGTTTTTTCGTTAGATGTAAAATAATAGCTAATATTCAGCTACCAATACGCGCGCAACATACTTATCAACGTGCGCGTGTATATACTTTGTAATAATTTGATCAAAATTTTAAGTCAACTTTGTATGTATATTTACGTATAAATAAGTTTATATATATATATATATGTATGTATATGTTAATTCTCGTTTATTCGTAGTGTGCAATAAACTATGCGAATTTTAAGGTTTATTATTTCAAAACTAGAATAATTTAAATTATCACAAATAACACGCGGAAATGTCATGTTATACATATACTTTCGATATATATGGATAAATTACGAACGTATTAATTTGCGCGGAAAATCTGTATTATCGATCGAGAGCGGACGAATTAGAAGTTAATATCGATATTCTAAGGTTCGTTCGAGTTCTAAAGGGAATTTTTGCCATTTAGCTTCAGAAGATGAATAAGTATTTATTTATTAATTAATTAAAATGACATAAATACGATTCGTAGCTAAAGCCTAAATTACGAAGTTAAATTATAGAATAATTTATTAATTCGTCGCGGTAAACATAACGGAAAAACCCTGGCAACGTACAACGGGAGAGTAAATGATTAAATAAAATAATAGTAGTAATACCATGTTAAAATAGGATAACGTATCTACTCAATTGCCCATCATAGTCGTCAACATATCCACTTCGAACAAACTTCTGAACATTGGCGAAGATATACTTCGTTTACAGAGTTTTAGCAAAACGTTTCATTGTAGCTGCTTTTACTATATTAGAGGCTTCGATTTTTGGACCAAACGACCTCATACACGTTTTACTTTATTAACTTTTAGTTAAGCTTGCGCTATAATAAAAAAAAAAAATTAAAGACTTATAGCGAACGCTAATCACCGATTATGTTAATTAAATCGTTATCGCGAAATTTACAATAGCATTTTTTACCGAAACTTTATTAACGAATGATATGTGGACGATTTAATTAGCATTCGATATAATTCTGCAACAACAACACAAGTTTCGCATCGCTCGAGTACCGTCGGTAACATGTGAACTTCGGCCGAATTATAGTAGTGTAAATTAACTTATTGTTGCCGATATTAAGATATGACAGCACGCGACGAAATATGACAGAAAGCATACGAATGCGTTTGCATGTACAGCCCGTTTTATACGGTTGGTGGAGGTTAGTCAAGAGTCCCAAGTAATCCGTAATTATTTTAACTGTTTGGACCTGGGAATATTTAAGAAAAACGTTAGGTATTGATTTTGGAAATCTCCTTATAAATAATATTCAGTTTTACGCGTGTTCAATCGTAGATTTCAGCGGTTCTGAAATCGAATGATGACGCGTATCTTAATTCCGACGATTTCAAAATCGCACGACTATATAAATTACACGGCTGGAATCTTCATTTGATAAACGATAACGTAAAAGAATTATGGACGATCCGATTAATTTGGGGACAGGTTTATTAAGATTTGATTTTATCGGGTACGTCTATTTATAGAAAATTATTATATACATTACGTAATAATTCGTAAAATAAAGGCATTACGTTATCTCCGCCGTTGTAAGAATGTTATTAATCGCACTATTAACTTCCACGCTCTGTTCCAATTTACTTTTTAAAATAAATAAATAAATAAATTATCTAGGTCCCGACGATGGAAGATTGAATATTAAAAATAAACGATTTTTCGACGAAAATTGCCTTAATTACAAAATTACACGTAAACGATTACAAACATAAGTGAAAGACGTTTACGTAAAAACGAACGAAAACTTACTATTTTTAGATCGCGATATTTTTAACTGAGTAATAAATAAATTTTGAACATACGTACGAATTAAGGTTAAAATGTCGAAAAAAAAATTTCAAACAAAATATAAAATTTACTTCGGTACGCTTATTTGTAAAATTTCAAACAAAATATTAAATTTACTTCTGTACACTTGTAAAATTTCAAACAAAATACTAAACTTACTTCGGTACTCGTATTTGTAAAATTTCAAACAAAATATTAAATTTACTTCGGTACGCTTATTTGTAAAATTTCAATAAATTTCAAACAAAATATTAAATTTACTTTGGTACGCTTATTTGTAAAATTTCAAATAAAATATTAAATTTACTTTTGTATGCTTATTTTTTAAATTTACTTCAGTATGCTTATTCGGTTTTTTGTTTCTTAACAGACCCAAACAAGATATTTTGCTTTTTGTCTAAAATGAGCATATGCGATTTTTATCCCATTAAATTACTCAAAGACGTGTTTTCCCTAAGAATATGTAAATTTAAAGTATTTTCACGCGAGCTTGCACGAATAATTTCCTTGTTTATGCAAATAAGTTTTTTTCAATTGGGTAACAAATTTCAAACAGAAAACTCGATAACAAATTCTAAACAGAAAGGAATTTTAGATTTCTGGCTTTCGTATTTAGAATCGGAATTTTCATAACAATTTTAATGTGTTTTTTTTAATGTTTTATTTTTATTCAAACGTGGCCATTTAGTAATATTTTTGGTGTTTATTATTCGTCATAAAGGGAAAGAAGCAAGCAACCAGCTGTGTTCACCCGATAGCACTTACTCCAAACTAGGTCCAAGGGTACACTGTTCCCTTTAATCTTATCATGTTTTCACATTGTTGAAAGTGTCCAAAATGTGTTTTGCTTAACCGTTAGGATAGCATTACACCTTCATGTCTTCCGGTACACCGTTTTATAATATCAGATACATGAGGAATGTTTAGATCTTTATGTAGGGTTACATTGCTTAATATTTTATTTTCAGCTATTTGTATTATTTTAATATTTATATATTTAGGCACAACCCTGCAGTTCAATTCCATCAGTTCGGATTGGTCGAACAGTAATTGTATATATACACATATATCAGCCGCTTATTGTTAAGTGTTAGAGCACTATTTTTGTCTACGAGACAATTCATTTTTGTGAATTCAGATATATCAACTGTACCCACTCGTATGTCGCACGAAAGTAGAGCTGCATCGTAAGCAACATGTATGTTCTCAGCTAGTGGAAAATTTGCGGTTTACAGTACAGACACCGTGGATTCCAATACTGCAGTATCACGGCTCAAATAGGATGATTTTCAGAAAGCGCCTGTTCATAACGTACTTGAAAGTGTCTGTCGTGTATATGAGTTTCAATTAACGATGTAAACGGAAGTTGCTACTTCAATTTAAATAATAAACCTTCGTGCAAACCTTTATTAAAGACTTGAGCAACATCAATAAACGCAATTGTGCAAACCTGCCTCAATTGTAGACTGTTTTCTATAATAAACAACGAATTATTCCTCGCGATGGTGGACCCACTTCTGTGGCTGACACGTCGTCTGCATGTTTATTTTTTCGTATGTAATCGCTTATTAATCCCAATTACGTTGTGATTTTCATCATTTTTACTTTCATCCAGAATCAACGGTTGAATAATCTTCCGAAACATTATCAATATCGCCAACGTTATACCACTTAATTGATAATTCGAACACAAACGTAGTCCTCACCTTCTCATAATGATAAACACGAAGCACAACTGAACCATCCTTATTGAACTAGAACTTAAGTCTTATTTCCTTAATTTTCTTCAGAATATGATCTTTCCAGCACAGACCACATTCGAAGGTAGTTGACTTCCAAGTATGGACATATGGACATGTGTTGCGTCTATTGGACTAGATAAAAAGTAGTTTCGTACAATTAATACTTTCTGTCAAGCGATGACGCGTCTTAATGTAAGGATCAACTAAATGTTATAAATTTAGGAATTAATATTAAAATGTTCAACTTCTTAAAGCGTGAATTTAATTTTAGCCTATATTAGAAATTATTATTTGGGTGTAATGCCGGCGATGGTGTATAGTCGCGCTGCTCGATTGTCAACAATTTCAACTCGCTATACGAAATTTTCTCATCGTAACGCAACTGTTAATTATTAGTGAAACGGCATATTAGCACCTTCAATGTTAGCCCATTTGTACGCAAAAATAACGCACAATGGGCTGTTGCTAGTATATTCGTAATACGACCGTAACGATAATTCGCGTGCAAAGCTGATATCGTTAACAAACGGTATCTTAGGATGATGTAACTAAAAAGTATTAGAAAACTTTGCCACAAGCGCGAGTTCAATTTATGTTTTCATTTATGTCGGTCTAATCTTATTAACCGTAAAAATTTAAATTTTAATATTCAGGACTAATCTTATTAACCGTAAAAATTTAAATTTTAATATTCACGACATATCTGCTAAGTACGTTTGAAAAAACCTTTTAAATTTTTTAAATGTAATAAGCTCGTTTATTAGCGACTTGCGATTTTTGTTTTGTAGAGAAAAAATTACACAGTTAAAACTATCGACTTGTTCGTATAATTGGGCAACATTTTTCAAAATCGATATTATAATAAATTTAAATCGATTCCAATCGAATTTGTTAAACGTGTACGAACGATATTGTTAGAATTACCACGAAAGTTATCAGTTCGAAATGAAACGTATTTATAATTAAATCAAAGCCCAGCTGAACTAGTAATAAATGTGTAAGTGTATATGAACAATAGAAGGTTAAAGTCCGCCCGAAAATTAGCTGATTATGCATTCACAGTTCGCACTTGTATATCGTGGTAACAAATATCCTCTAGGATAATTAGGCACTGTTTTGTGAAGGCTGATTTTCCAGGGAGTACGTCAGAGAAAAAAGATAATGACTTAACTGCCTGAAACGAATACTCGTGAAACTCCTTCCATCGGGATCGGTTTTTAGTCAATGTCCGTAAAAATTGATGAAAACTTAAAAACCAAGTACACATCAGATGACATAGAATTTGAACACGACACAAGCAGGAAAAAAATCTATACCGATGAAATGAAAATGATGCCTTCATCAAGCTGGGAACTTACTCGACTTTGTCAGTTTTATTTATGAAAAGGTGACGAACGAGGGCTTTCCATGACATGTGAGCTGATCATAACTCACAAACTGGAAGTTGTGAAATCATAGTAAAACACACAAACATTACTTCTTTTTTTTTTATATTTAAAAAGTTTCCTACCATCCAGGAGAACCGATTGTTAGGACACAATGTAGTCCCGCGAATGTTGTGTTTGGTAGTTTGCCATTGTCGTCCACGCGATAATAACAGGTAGCGGAATAATAATTATATGTTTCATTTTAACAGACTTTATAGATTAAATTTGAAAAGTGTGCAGAAAAAATTATCCGGTCACCAGTGGTATTTTACTTAGTTATAAAATCTTTTTATACTTATTACAGGCCAAAATTACGTCATCAACAATTTCAATAATATTGTCGTTAGAGTCGGGAATTTTTAATTCATCGCGAGTAATATGTAACCGACCGTAAGCAGTTATAACATTTGGATTACGTAATAGTTAACGTGTTAAAAGCTGAATTATTAAAACGATCCGAATGTATTCGACGTAATATTTTAATTAATTCACAATCCGCTTGGTTACCTTATTCAGAATTCTTTAAAGATGGTCAGTTTAATTTCGGTAAGATTTATTTTTATCATAATACGAAGAATGTTAAATGTAGTGACTTTTTTAAAAAACAGACGACAGAAAACAAGTTAAAATCACCGAGATCACGTTGACTTTTAGAGATTGTTTTATTAATACTGTTTTTCGTTTTACTGATTTTAAGCTAAATTAGAATTTTTCATTTTATACTTTTATCATTTTTTAAATATTTTCTTGATAATAGCCTAACAGTCGAAATGATTTGTGATTTTTTACAAAGAAAACATTTTTTTAGCGATTTTAACTTCCTTTTTTTTTCGTTTATTTTTACCCCCCCACTCGGAAATTAGGCTAGATCAAACGGTCGACTACGTTTTACGAACATACAGACTAGTGTGAAGTAGTTGATGGCCAATACGTTCGAATACGTTTCCAAACGGATTACACAATAGCGCGTAATTTGATCTCGTCTTTAATGAATTTAATTTCCCTATTTTACCTGTTAAATGGATCAACGCACACTTTGTAGCGTAATATACACAAAATTCAAAATGCGCTATTGGAAGAAAATCAAGTGGACTGAAATGGACGTGAAAAATAACGTATAAAGAGATATATACAATTTACAAAAAGTAATAAAAGGAAAAACGCAAAAAGTAAAATAAAATGTAAGAAAATATTTTTAATTTACACGTACAATATTATAATAAATAGCAACGAGAAAAAAAACCAGATTTGATTATAAAATAATTCGACCTTAAAAAGAAAATTAAAACGTAAAAATATATACAATTTATAAAAATCGATTAATGAAAAAAGAAAAATTAAATTAAATCTAAAAAAAATACTTAATTTGTACGCGCAATATTACGAAAAAAAAGCAAAGTGAAAAAACAGATTTGATTATAAAATATTCAGTTAAAATTGTGAAACCGAAATTTTTCTGAACGTTAATAAATTATACAAATTAAAACGAGAATATTGTTAAAAATACATTCTATACAATTGTAAAACAGAAATTAATTATAACACGTAATAGAAAGAAAACGAGATAATAAGCCGTTTAAGGAAGCTTCACACTACGAAGCGAAATTTTAAAAATTATCACGGAGGTTGAATTAGGCGGTTCGTGTAACGATAATTTAAATAACTGGTCCAATTTAGATGTTCCATCACGATAGTCGAACAAAACATGCTAAATTATGATTATATTCGGTATTTAACTAATTCGAGATATCGTCTAGCGATCGAGATATTTAAATAATTCCAGTTGCGTTCGAAAGATAAGCGGTGGTAAAAGCATTCGGATATACCAAATTAACCTCTTTTAGTTATTAAAACAGATATTAGCGGACCAATGTGTACGGGTAAAACATGCAAGAAGGTCACAACGATGGTAGACGAATTAAAATGCTAAATTTGAAAATTAATAAAATTCGAGCACGAAGCCAGTTGGACTATGGACCGATTGAAGTGAAGGAAAACCGTTTATATGATAATAGGTGTTGGCGATCTTTAAAATTATGATTATCTCTACCTTTATCAAATAACATATACAAGCGTGTATTATATATTTCCGAAATTATACGTATATTAAATTTCATTTTGTATGCGATAGCAAAAATAATTTCAATTTCATTACGTCATTAAAAAAAAATTAATTTCGTAAATTAAAGAAAATTTTTTCGGAAAACTAAAAAACATGTTATTATTTATTCGCGCCAATTATAGACATCTTAGACCTGGGATTGACAACGTGCGGCCCACCGAGCAATATAATTTTTATAAAGTAAAAATTAGTAAGACTAATAAATTACAATAACGAACCGTGGTTCTCCAAATAATATTTAATTCACTGAAATTATTAGATGAAAATTTTCTATATCGCTTTGAAGATTTTTATGCGGAATAAACTGATATATTAATATTTGAAAATCCTATTAAATTTGATACTTCAAAAAGCACCGGAGGATTTAAAACTAGAGTTAATTGATTTACAATCGAACAATGTATATAAAAATCATTTTAAAGGAAATAATCTATTCAAATCTACCGGAAAATAAATTTCGTAATTTAAGAAATTTTGTAAAATCGACGATTTGCACTTTTCCAAGCACTTATTTATGCGTAGAAACTTTTTTTTCAAGAATGAATTTCGTAAAATCAAAATATAGAACGAGATTGATCGATGAAAATTTGCAAAGTATTTTGTGAATTTCAGTTTCTCAAATCCAACCTGACATAAACGCGATATCGAAAAAAATTGAAGAATAAAAATCGCATTAAACTTTGATACTTTTTATTTGAATAGAATAAATTATCTTCTTATGTTTGTGTTTTTTTTTACAAATTTTCGGATGATATTAGTTTCATCTTTGATGTTATTATAGCACATAAATAAACTCGTTACTAATTTTTATTATATTTATTATTATTTAAATAACATTTGTTTCATTAAAAAAAAACCTATATTACATACAATACAAAACATCTGACTCTGCGGCCCGCTTAAAAATATATATTCTTTTTTAAAACGACCCGCCATCCAAAAAAGGTTGCCCACCATCTATCTTAGACGAGGGTAATGTGCGGCAGAGGGGATATAGCCCGGATGTCGATATTAGTCGGTTTCACTGAAATCGATTGAAAATTAGTCGAATTTCGAATAATATATTTTTACTAGAATAATTTATTGATTTTGTAAAACACGGATTACATATATCCACGTTATTTAATTTATTGATGGAGTTATAAAATATCTACGATTACGTGATTTACTTCACGAAGTACATTCTAGATTATCTGTTAGTTACTTTTCAACTGAAATACATTTTTAAACTTTAAAATATATTCTTATTTTATAGATGTTTATTCATTATATAAATTACCATTTAGGGATATTTTCATTCGTCATACCGTGTTTACATTTTACTAAAGAGACGTGTGGTTTAACGTTCGGCATTTGTAAAATTGATTTATTTGATCTGTCCGCTGTTCGCGGTTAGGATTTACAGAATTCTGCCGCGTATAATAATTTGCTAGTCAATAGCTTCTGATGTCTGGTCAAGAAGTACGGATATCTTAAAATAATTTTATTTCTTATTTTACATTCTGTGGCTACGTTGCATCGTCATCAGTCTAACCACACTAACTATGTTATCATATATATATATATAAAACCAGAAATAAAGTTACTAGTAAAAATCACTATTAGTTAATCGTAACAAAAGTTTTCATTTTTTTGAATTGTAAATAACTTAACAATAATTAACAGTAACGAAATGAATTATTAATAATAGCAATAATAATCACGGTGTTTAAAATAGAAATTAGAAATATTAGCCGTAACTATAATATTTTAAAATATAGGAAGAACAATTAAAGAAAATAATTAATAAATAAAAATATTTAATGAAGAATTAGTTCTAAAGACATTCTTATAAATATATTTACTCTGTAGTATTTAGAACGTAAGAGTATACCACTTTGACGAGTATCTCAGTGTAGAACTGAACGATCGATAGTTATTAGTTAACGATTAATTTAATCGTCAAATATATAACTTTCGTCCTAGTTATCATTAATAATTGTATTTTATTATAGTTTCTTATTGTTAACTAAGTTATTTATCAAATGAAAATGGCGTAAATACCGAAAAGCTTCTTTACGATTACTGAACAATTAGCAATTTTTACTTGCAAATATATAAATACTCCATTGCTAGACTATAGGCTCTCCCCCTGTTGTACATTGATATATTTCTATAAACTGCTAATTTCAATTCGTATATGTTATCAATTATAACAATCGAGATATATATGTATATATATATAATATATATATATATAAAGATATACTTATATTTCGGATTCCTGTAAATAATAGTTATTATAATTTTAAAATAAAATTATATTGGAGAATTAATACTTGAGTCATTATTATCAAATAAAACAAGAACGTATAAGTAGTGTAATATATATATATATATATATATATATATATATATATACACGTGTGAAAGCGTGTGTGTATATATATATTCGTACACGTGACGGGATGAATACCTGGTGGAATGAAATGTATTCAGTCTGCAAGATTCATATGTAAAGATACAAGACTGATTTTCCCGTATACAAACATTCTCTTTTAATTAAAATGTAAGAAATTTCATAACAGTAATAATAATAGATAGTACATACACATACACACATATTATATATATATATATATATATATATATATAAATAAAATAAGATGAGAGAAAATGAGGGAGTTAACATACAACCAGTAATCATTGAACCTTCCGTTTGGCTTTCTCCATTCCGTTCTATTCTATACGAGACTTTCAATTCAAAATATGAATTCCGTTCGGTGTTATCGATCAACTATGTGATATGATCCTTTGTGCGCGCTTATCTTTCCTTTATTTTCATTTGTGTGAGTTCCGTTTTCAAATTCTATTTGAGGTTTCTCGTATGCGTGCCTTCGTATCTCTCTTTTCCTTTTGATTCGGCATCTTGTGAGTTTCCATCATTCTATAAAAGACGCCTTCGTTAGCAATCTTTTCGGCGGTGTTTATTTTAATTTCGACATTTCTCGTTTTTTTTGTTTTTTGTTTTTAACATCCTATTTCTAACGGTGTCCCGTTTATTCTTACGATAACAACCCTTTCGCCAACACTGTGTAATGCCTCGTTGATTAATAATTTGCATTCCGGAAAATCGTTAATGTTGTATATATAAGGTGACCCAGAGAAGACGGACACCGGTTTGTTGTTCTTTGAATAACTCAAAATCTAATTGACCAAAATTTCGAATAAAATTTTATTTAAAAATTGGAAAACGAGATGTTAGCTTACAGTCATTTGTGAAACACAATATCGTTCGGATGGTCGTCATTTGCAACAGTACATTCGCATTCAGTCTATACAAAATTTTCCAAGACTTTTTTCGCTGAATTTTTGAAATTTCGTCAGAAATCCGCGTTTTCTCGTGGACGTGTTTCGTTAACGCGGCTGTTAAAGTAGCCCCACAAGAAAAAAGATATCGCGTAACTTTGAATTCATTTCGAAACTCTGCCGTGGTCGATTCAGGCCGAAAACAACGTTCTACGTCAAACGGCCACTCTTTCTCGTTATACACTAAACGTAGAGCACGCGGTTTGCAGCAGTGTTATCAACTGCGCTATTGAAACAAAACCGTCCGTCTTCTCTAGGTCACTCTATATATATATATACATATATATATATATATATATACATATATAAATATAGATATATATATATATATATATATATATATAAGTTTATTTAAAGAAATTTATTTTATTTTTCTTATAATTTTTATTTTATTTTTATTTTTTTCTATATAACGTTAAATTATTTTTACTCTTAGTTCTAAGAGGGGATAATAGTAATACATATTTACAGGTCGTTTAATATATTGCTGTTGATTATACCTATACTACCTGCTGGTCGGACAGCAATAATCCAGCATAATAATATGAGTTTGTACACGGTCGATGGGTGTCCGTTGATTTATTCGAGTTTTATTTATCGTAGCCCCTGTATGGAGTTAAGAAGTTTCGTATCGGCCGATTTGTAGCCAGAATTTACATACTGGGTGTGAAATTAACAAATAGAACGTTTCTCTTTCTACGACATTCATCTCATTACATCCTGCTGCGTCGATTTGTACGTAAAAAGCCCTGGGATACACACTATTAACAAAAATTCGATTTAGTTCCTCTACTTTCGTTTTAATATTATTATTATTATTATCATTATTGTCCGTGATAGCCTATTATTATTTATTACATTATTTTCAGTTTTAATCCGATCGCCGATTATTTCGTCTGTTTAAACAGAAATTCTTAACAGATTCGCCTCTATTAAAGCCAGCTTTATTGTGCATCGAATTTTTCCCCCAGAATAGTTCAGAATTAATTTGTCATTAAAATCGTATTATTAAAATATATCATTATGTTAACGTTTAAACGAATATTACTTTCTGATATTTTAAACCTTTCGTTGACGCATCAAATTTTTATAGAAAATTGTGCAAATTTTGGTACGCGCGAAATAATTAAACAAAATAATGAATAGGTTAAAATGTGTAAGAATATTTCGCCTATAATACTAGTTTAATTGTAGAAAATTCTAAACGAATTTTATAATTATTTTTATCAAATCGACGTATATCGAGTTAGCGTCAAAAGTTTATGTATCTTACAGAGCGTATAGGGATTAAAGGATAAGGTTAGCTGGTTCTTTAGCTGCTTTTTCAGCTAATTCATTGAATGTAAAACCTGTGTGACTCGGATTCCATATTAGAGTTATCTTCAGAGTTGGACATTGGTATAAGAGATTATCCGCCACTCCAGCACAGACATTTCTCGAGTCTTCTAGTAATATACGGCAAACAGATTCTCTCGACAGGTTTAAAGAACTATCACGACGACGAGCAGATCGTCCGGGACTCCCAGACAACGAATAATCGTCACTGTTGGTTCGAACCGTTTTTTCTTTGTCCAGGACGTTTTTTATCAAAATTGAATTGCGAGATGGTACAGGTTTACACCGTGTAACTTTAAATTCTTTTCGAAATTCTATTTGCACTGTTGTCGTGATCCAGTCACGCCGAAAACAATGTTCCACGAAAAACGCGCCCTCTCTCTCTCTCTCTCTCGTTATAGGATGTCATGATAACTGAAATTGGACAAACACGAATCTCTCGCGTGTACACTAAACGTGAAGTACGAGGTTTGGATTTTAGCAGTATTGCCAACTGCACTATTCTAAATACAAAACCGTTCGTCTTCTCTAGGTCACCCTAACATACATATATATATATATATATATATTTCGTCAGTTGCCGAACGTTGCGATTAACTCGCGCCTCTATATTTTATGCGATAATTACGAGTTATATGACGAAGAATAAAATTATGATCGATCACCGACCGATGGATTGATAGTGCTTTAACGACTATGCCATCCATATATAAATCACTCAATCGGCCTATCAGTCCGTGGACTGGTCCTATCATCCGAGTCAAACTTTTTTTTTTATTTTTATCTCTCAATATTCGTTTCTTTCTCGATTGTGTCTATTAGAGTGTTTGTCTCGATCTACGGACATTTTTCCTTCTATAATATCTGTCAATAGGCCATCGTGTCTTTGTTCATTTGTGTTTTTCTAATCGTTTTCAAGAGTGACCATTCCTCTTGTGCTCGATTAAAAACTTATTGGAATTTTATCAACCCAGGTAGCTTTTAACGCGATTCGTCAGCATTACGTTTCGATAATATATATATATATATATATATATATATATATATATATATATATATATATATATATATATATAAGAAACAACGAAGTTATCGATGAAAATCATTTAATAATTGATAACGATGCTCTTCCGAAGTTGTGTCATTCCTTTCAATTTTATACTCGGTATTTATTATACAACACTGTTTCTTAGACGACTGTAGTAAACGATTTTCAATTTGTTTATAGAAGTATTATTAGAATTGAGACATTTCAGGGTCAACCGGAAAATACATAATCGTTATTAAAATTTCACGTACCACATAGTGGACATCGTGACAGAAAGGGTTAAAGTTAAGATGATCATAAATAAATTCGCATATAATAAGAGTAAGAAAAGAAATATATGAAAAATGTTTATCTAACGATAACTAACATCTGGTTCACAACATTCTGGGATGTTTGTTAGTTGGTGCTGTATATTATAAACCATAATCTTCTACTCTACGTACATTCGTAATACGATCTTTAAAACTAATTCATCGTCGAATGTTATTAAATATTTCTTTTATTATTTCTATAATTTTTTAAATAATTTTCTGTTTTTTTTTTTACTTTCTGCCTGCGTTTAAGATACATTACAATTACGGTTGAGATGATTATTAAATTCTTTTCAATTTTTACCATAATTATAACGATTTATTATAATGGTATTTACACAAATTTAGACGTTCATTTATCTACTATCTGCTTCGACCTCCAAAAACATTTTTCGACGATTAGTACAATTTACTTTATAAACCGCTGAATGTTTTAATATATTGACAAACATCTCAATCTCCAACTAGATGCGTCAACTGTTAATTAAACGTATATTATACTTGTGTATTACGTGGTTTTTTTTATTTTTTTTTAATTATTTTATTTATAGAGGCTCGGTTGATCATTCGCGCCTTAAAGTGTCGGTTATAAGCTATTTATTAAGTTATCTGTAAGATATTGTAAAAGATTATTAACTTTGTTATCTTCCAGTATTGTTTTTATTGTGTCGTCAGAGTTTACATTGTATACGTTGGCTTCTGTATTTTGTGCATTCTAATAGCGTGTGGTTTATATTTAATTGCGGATTCGTGGCAGATGGGTAGTCCCCCGTTGAGTAGGTGTTGTGAAGTAAGTAACGTGTGTCTCCTGTGCGTAGTCTAACAGTTGTTTCGGATTTTCTCTCTTTCTGGTCCGGCGTTTTCCAGTTTCCTCATATCGGCTTAATTTGATACAAGTGAGTATGTGCGCGTTGGGTCTCTAAGAATTTTTTATATGACGTTTTAATTGTTTGTGAAAGGACTGTGTGTAAATCGGTAATGTGTGTTGATTTTATTGTGTTTTCAGATTTATAGGAGACGTTTTAAGTATTCTATCATTACTTTTCGTAATTAATTTTTAATTATTTTAACTTGAAAATGGCCTAGTCTTCGTCATTAATTGTCGGCGGCTGTTTATGCCGCAGAGCCACCGGGACCTCTTAACAACTTGTTGCGATGATTTTTACAAATATTTTATTGTTTTATTTTTTTAAATCAATACATATATATATATATATATATATATATATATATATATATATATAAAATAATAGACAATCTGAAGAGGGATTCCGGATTCTCCAGTTACTCGGAAATGAAAAGAATGACCAATAACCGATACGAGTGGAAAAAGACAAGCATAGGGGCGAACCAGTCCGCGGACTGTTGCGCCAGATGATGATAATGATATATATATATACTTTTTGACACATAAAAATAAACAAGTAAACAGTAGGTCAAGAAATAACGGCGATCGTTATTGATACTGTATGACAAAATTGGCGAACATCTGTACATAATTAACGCATAAATGAACGATAGTGAATGTAGCTTGACTACGGCTATACAATTTACAAAGGCCGGTAACTTCCGGTAGATGCAATTTTTAGTTATCGTCCTGTATAACCGGCAGAAAAACCGGACGGACGGAGTTATTCGTCTTCGCCGAGTAGAGTTTTAATTAGCGTCTGTAAGGTAGAGTACACGACCAAATCTAATGAAGAAATTTACAAGGTCGAAACTAGCAAATTGCCGAATTTCATTCGGTCGGAACAAAACGAAAACGCCTCTCGCGGTTAATTATTAATTATTAATTATCAGACGTCGAAAACTCAATTAGCCACCTTACTTTTCTCCGCTTCCGGCAACAGGTTATCGAGGAGGACATTTTAAAACGAATATACACGGACGAAATCAATCGTTCGTTAAAGAGCGCAAAACGAATTAAGCTTTGCAGGAGTTTCTATTTTTAACTACCCGTCTATCACACGATAAACTTGTATACAGCTTGTTTTCGTGCAATTTTTCTCTGTGCGTACGCTTGAATATGCGCTTTGTCTATATTCGGCAGAAAAACCGCTCCATACAAGCATAAGTTACTTAGCGATACGACATGGGGAGTAATATTTAGTATTAATTTTAAATTTCGATATAATAGCGAACGAAAGATTTAATTGATTTATTCGGGTAGAAATTTATCTGAATAGGTTCTAGGATCAAATCGACGCGCGTTATGGTAACGGTCGCAAACGTACATAACTATAGTTACCAGATTGTATTATAATTTTCATCATCGTGTATAATCTGTAGAAGCCGGTTTGAGATGTGCAAACTATTATCGTATAGTAATGATAATAATTAAGTAAATGTCTTTTTAATTAAAATGGGATTCGAAATTAAAAATTACGCATGACCAAACTATCCTGTAAATTTTCGTTCGCTCCAGCGAGTAGAGCCAAAATAGGGGAAAGTCCGTCGCATGATAAAGAATGATCGCAGTGCTGCGCGCTAATAGAAAGATTTTATACTTAGGCGCAATTAATGACATAGAATCCGACACGTAATTAAATAAAGATAATTATACTATAGCATACCTGATAAAGGGAGAAAATGACGAGGGCAAATCGAAAAAGTTTAGAGTTAGGGCCCGATCAGAAAAATTACAGAACTATTTAGTCCCAATCTCATTCGCATATTGTACATTCCATCTTCCTCATCGCAGTCTTGTGCCTTAATGGAGGCACTTGATTAAACGCCTCTCTTATCCGTGATCTACGTTGTTAGTAGCACTAAGTGCTGGTACGATGTTAAAAAAAAAAAAAAAACTTTTTAATTATGCAAAGTTTAGGTATTATTCGATTTTTAGCTGTCATCTCTGCTCCTGCTGTAAATCTCGAAGCCTCTGCCTTGAAGACCCGCGGGGAAGAAGAAAACATAGTTTAAAATAACTACAGAAAGTTGACAAAAATTTCGGACTTACGCGGACTCACGAGGAACACGCGGTAAAGTGATACGAAGTTTTTTTCTTTTTTGGCTCCCCATTCCGCAATTAAGCGGTGGGGCAAATGTATTGAAAAAATTTAAGATTAAAAAGGTGCAGGAAACTACTGTGTTTAATACTTAACTGTAGGTAAGTGTTGTGTAGCTGAAACGAAGAAATATACATATAAAGAAAAAAGAAAAAAAGAATAGACGGATGTGGTAATTCCCTGTAGTGTAGGATGGTTAAGGGATGAGAAACAAACCATCAATGATGAGTGTAATGAGAATTTATATCTTAATAATAATAATAATAATACTAATTATATAGTAACAACAAACAAAACGTATAATGTACATAAACAAAATAATATAAATTATTATATACATGAAATTGTTGTAAATTTAAAACGGAAATATAATCATCAAAATGTAGAGTAAATAAGTTATAAATACAAAGGAGTTAAATAGAATATTATATATATGTATATATATATATATGTGAAAATGTTGTAACTTACAAACGTTACAATATAAAATAAAAAGTCGATAAATAAGCGAATAAATTAGTACGCGATTAATCATAAAACAAGGATGACAAACGAAACAGTCGAGCACGCGAAACAAACCGAGTCGGTTTTGGATTCACGGTTGAATTAGCTTTTGATTAAATAAAGTATAAATGATCTCATTCTTAAATTTGATTGATTGTAAATTTCAAACGCGTGGCGTGTTCAGCAACGAGTAAAAAGTTATTAGACCAATCCCCCGAGGGAAAAGTATCAGACACATTAACCCTATACTCGTGACGAGGAGCAGAGAAGGCTGGACACGCAAAAATCATATGACTTATATATCATCTGATCATCAGCAAGTTGTAACCTACGTAAATAGGTACCAAACTTACCGTGACACCAGTAAGCATCTGCGCGCTATAAAAGTTAATAGGAAATTTTTTTAATTTTTTACGTATTAAAATATTCGGCAAGAAGTCATAAGTTTGCCTAACCTACGCTGCGACTCGTCAATCAGCATAGAACTAATTTGAACAATTTCCTACTCATATACTGCTTATTAATATTATCTAATATACGAAGATGCTTCATCCTAGCCTATGCTTCCCGGTAATAGTTCTTCCCGTAAGTTATAAGTCTAAGGGCACGACACCATAGATGGCGCATGCTGCAGAAGTTGGTGTAGTTCTATAGAGTGAAGCGATTATAAGTAAACATTTTCTTAGTTGTTTATTAGCTGGACCAAAAAAATTAGAACCAAGAAATTTTCGGGGTTGCGCTCTACCTTTAAGATCCACGTGGAAGACGTGTTCGTACTACGAAGTTTTTTTTGAAACAATCAACTTTCTGAGCTCAGTATGGATAAGTTTGATATGCAAGTAAAAAACATATAACCAGTGCGACTGTGCTGAGGAATAAACAATCTCCAAGAGAGAAGATTGCTAAAACTAGGTAACTAGAAACACATCTTTCCTCTTAATTCGATTTTAATTAACCGGTTAATGTAATTATTGATTGCCAAAGAACGTAAAGTCATATTATTAATTAATTTCGAGAAAAATTGATCCTTTCGCTCGGTAATTAATTTGACTATCACCCATAACGATTTTCATTAAATTATTCGAAATTAAATTGATATTTTGTATGAAATTAATCGCGTTAAATTATTCGATTTTAAATCGATATTCTTGTAATTATTATTAGTCGAATTGGTCACAATTTTATAATAAATAAGATTTGATCCTTATACTGAAAGTGTCTGAGTTTATTACCGCGATCAGCAGATTTAAAAAGATAAAATATACAAAAATAGTTGTAGAAAATATTTAAAAGAGATAAAGAAAAAGGAAAGATATTATGGTACAAAAAATTTATTAAAGAATATTAGAAAACAAAATTTGGAAGAGAGAGAAATAAATAATTTAGTAAAATTATATTATACTAGAACACTAAAAAAAAGTCAAGTAAAGAAAGAAGTCCACATCACCGTTAGGCACGCATTAGGGTTCTTGTATAATATGTATATTATAAATTTTGTGTGTGTATATATATATATATATATATATATATATATATAGAGAGAGAGAGAGAGAGAGAGAGAAAGTACCCTTTTCTTAGTTTTTTTTTTTTGTTATTGTAAAATCGTGTTTTTTCTGGAATTATATTTAGATAAGAATCACATACTATTAAAAAACGTTAAATACAGAACTATTTTAATCGTGTAGAATTTAATTTCCGGTGTTATAATTAAAAATTTCAGTTTTGGCAAATATGCGAAGATAATTTTCCTCTCTTAATGTTTTTTTTTGGTTTTCTTCGTAAACGAGTCTTGGTTTTCTTTAAAATAATTCTTTCGTAGATCAACAAATATTTACGGAAGATCCGATACCTTGAATCGAAACGGTACTACCCAAGATATAAAATGTTAATTTATATTTTGATAATATTGTTAATAGCTCAAATTTTAACGTACATTTAGATGAATATAGATGAAAAGGGTCGTGTTTCAAAATTTTAAAATTTCTAATTTCCACACGGGCTGTTTTCAATTAATTAATAAATTACGGGTAAGCGCAAAATTTATTTCCAAAATGGCCGATATTATATATGTAAGTCGTTTATTCACATGTTATATATATATATATATAATATATATATATAAATATATATATATATACATGTGTGTGTAAAAAAATCGAAAAATGTAAAAGGTTTAATTTTCCGTCACCTACATCAAAATTTATATTACATCGTTTACTATATATATATATGACTCTCTTCCAAATCTATTTACTATTCTTTCGGCAAAATTATTTGCTATAAAACTTGCTATAGAATATGCAATAAACTCTGATCCGACTGCAAATCGGCTATATCACCGCAGACACATCTATCATCTTCAATAATAGCCCATTTTTGAAAATTACCTTTACACCGCGTCATGTTCTCAGTCGATTAAGATCGCGCTAAATCTCCCACGATAAATCATAACCTAGTGTCAGGTTCTCTTGAAGACTCTACGAGTTAATTCGCTCCCAGCTCCGGTCTTCCGTATAATCGCTCTCTCCCGTACATCCTGGTTATTCCATCGGTACAGAGGTGGTTGTAACTTTTTCCCTCGCTTGTCATACTTGCGTTTAAACTATAGTGTTGTTATTTTAATTTTAATATTGCGGTCGAGGTGAGGCTCATGCCGGAACTCAACTATGTAAATATTTGCGTGTACATATCGTAATTTGATAAAATACATTTTTCTTTCTTTCTTTTCAGGAAACTCTTCCCGGATTTCAATCGACTTCTTGGAACACTGTGATCATAAAGCGGATGTCTGTCGGCCAACATTTGCGTGGCTCGTTCCTTATTCGCTGATATTTCTCTTCTTATTTCAGGAGGCGCTATTCCGACGAGTGGGTAATATCTTTTCCAATTTTGTCGGCTTCAAACAGTCTGCTACTATCCTTACCGTGTCATTCAGCGCATGTACACCTGTTTCGTATAACTTT
This sequence comes from Coronaproctus castanopsis, assembly GCA_032883995.1. NCBI lineage: Eukaryota > Metazoa > Arthropoda > Insecta > Hemiptera > Monophlebidae > Coronaproctus > Coronaproctus castanopsis. Next base: position 162,294,075 of record CM065052.1, read on the forward strand.
TTCTATACCAGCGCTGCATATTCAATTAGTGAAACACACAGGGCCATCAGCAAGATCCAGTTATCTTCCTGATTATATTGTTTCTCGCGGGTTTTCTTTAACGCTAAATTCGGAAAGTCATCAGCCGACAAGTTTTTTCTACAAAACTTACGGACATTATATTCTTAACTCTATATAGTTCGGATGGATCTGACAATTTTTTATTTGAATTTTGACCTTGGAAAATGGAAAAATAAATATTTCTCTCGAACACGCGAATTAACTTCTAAATAACGATTTTCGACTTTTTTCTTTTTTTTTATAAAAAAAAAAAAAATAGATTAAAAAAATGAGGATTGATTATATTTTTCGCGACAATAACGATTGAAAGGTTATTTTTCTCTATATTGGCTTTGCGGAATTGAACAAACTATTAAGAAAATGAATGAGAAGAGATATTCGGGTTGGAAAAGTTTGTGGACTGCCTACACCCAGCAGTAGGTTGATATAGGCATTTCGTGATATCGTGATATTGATTCTAAAGTTTACCCGCCTAAAAGGTATGCCCGTATCATTGTGTCGCCATCTCGATTTAGTTTTTTTTTTTTTTTTTCGTAAAGCTTCATTTAAAACATTCGGGTGTCCCGTTAAATCGACACAAAGATCTGACAACCATTTCTAATCACTTCAAGAACTGCCATCCTTCATGAACTTTGTATTTCGAATGACACATTTTTTTTTGTTTTTAATAGGGAGTTTAAGAGCCGTCGGGTTGATCAATAATGTCGGATATCTGTATATTTACTTTTAAGATCAAAATCTCGACGATTTAATAGGCTGATTTCAACAAAAAAAAAACACGGCGGCAGTTTGTTCTGAAATCTTTTCATCCACTTTTCCACTATACGCATACACGTTCGACGCGGATAACTTATTTCATATAACATGTATAATGATAATTAGCGGGCTCCGAATTTGTTACAGCTTATAAAAAAATATCAGCATACATTTTATATACATTTTATTAATGCAGATAAAATACTTACGCGTCGAACTGCTTCCAGAAATTAGTAAATTAATAGCCATAAAATAAAAATTATATACCCAACATATATATATATATATATATGTATATAAATAATTTTTGGAAAATATGTCGTAAAGTAACTGTTTGGAATGTAATCGATGTTGTTTATCAAAGAAAATTATAGGACGAGTAGAATTTTAAAAGGAACGTTTTAATGGAAATGCAAAATATATACTTATGTACACACACACACAATTATCAACGTATACATATAACAACCAGCGGATATTTTACTTTGGACTTTGGCAGTCGTTAATACTTTTAATCGAAGCAAACCGCGATGGATGTTAAAAGTCGCCCCTCCCCCCATTGACGATATTTATCCATAATTAAAATGAAATAAAATTTGAAAAAGTTTTTCATTCTTTTTTAAATAGATAAAAACAATAATGATGACGATGATAATGGGTTAATAATAATAATAATAGTACTGACGGTAATAATAAAATTAATAATAGTTAGGACGGCCACGCTGGTCCGTTTTAGACTATTAAGAAAATCGGTAAGCGAATTGACGAGTAATTAATTACCGATTGCGGATACAAAAAAAACACATCGTAAAAAATCTCTTTCGCTCTATACTACATCGATAAGGGAAAATTTTCGCATAATGAAGCCCACACGCGCGATATGCTCGAAATCGATAAATCGCTTTTTTACTAAGATATGCCCCTCACAAGCAACCTTCCTAATGATGATGAACCACCAGTGATTACTTATCTCCTCTAAAAGTAAACTTTTAATGCGGATCAACCTCCGATAAAATTCCCACCTGACTTCGACGCGTAACATAATATGTGTTTATATATATAGTACTATTTGTCACTGCGCAAACCGTAAAATTCAGGAAACACTAAAAGTGTAATTAATTACCGATTACAAAACGTTAATGGTAAAATTCATTATTAAAATCGTAATAAGCACAACCGGATTATGAATACACCAACAGTGGTTTCGATATTGCCGTTCAAATGCGAATATTCTTAGTGGATGCAATATAATTTTGATTTTCCTTTCCTCCTTGATCTTCAAATAACGTGTCAATTGAAGAAGTATTGATACAATCATAAATATACATTCCATATAGTCCTGGACTATGACTAGTTTATAGAGGTTGGTCACGACCATCGCAATCAGATTTATATGGAAATATATAAAATATATATCGTTAAACTAACGTTTGGGGAAGTTTTGATCTCAGTTTGCGACATAAAGATTTTCATCCTCATAATTTCAATTTATCCGACTCTATTCGAAGGTTCTTATCGACGACTAAAACTGACGTGTCGTCTGCGACTATTTTTTTCATGTGAAAATCTGCTATTGCACTACTATCGTATTTACACTAGCGTGAAATTCTCCAGCAATTATTAAATGAATAACAGAAATCGCATCTTCGAATTTTGACTAGAGTGCATCGATTTTTGAATAAGATTTTATCGACGGATAAAAAGAACGTAGAACGGTTTTATTTTATGTTTATTAACGTCGGAACTTAGCCCGGCGTAACTTCTAAGAATACTTGAATTTTCAATTAATAATTTATAACTGTAATGTGTGGGAGGGATATATTTTTTAATCGTTTAGAGATAATTTAATTCTTAATTCCAATTTCGAGATATATAAATACGATATTTATAATATTATCGATACGAATAAATAAATAAATAAATAAATATATGTTTATAGTCTGTTATTAGAACAAAGTATCGCTGCGGCGTAGTTAGTAGAGCGTTCGAATGCCAATCCAACCGATCACAGCTCCCGATATAAAGTTTTTCATCATCAGATAAATGACGTAGAAGGCAATGGCGCACCACTCCGTTTATGTGCACGCGCTTACGTTGCAGATAATTAGTAACTGGATTGCTAGCCTATTTTCTACGTAAAATAATGTACAATGGGCTAATTAGGATGTTTAATAGCGAACGATATGGTATTATGTGATTTTAAATCAGGTTTCTCAATCTGCGTACTTCGTCAATGATAATCGTGTAAATAATATTCATCCGTCTTGTAGGTAATATATTTCGATGGTAATTTTTCATCAAAAACACAACCACGGTACGTTTACTACCTGTTTCCGAACTTCTAGAATGTCTGTCGGTAAGAATAAAATGTATTGTGTATGTAATAATTACAGCCGACATCCCGATTTGAATAAAACTTTAGCGATCGCACGTACTGAGAACGCGGCAATTCTTTCTGAAATCGAAAAAAAACAAATCATCAAAATGCAGTTAACCCGGGAAAGAACGGTCGTGTACGACATTTACTAACAGATTTATCGAATATCAATTACGTAGGTAATAAAATAATTGAAACGAAAAACGACGGAGGGAGTATCTGCTTTTGGGCCAAAAGGTGACGTCGGCATATCCAAGCCAAATGAAGGGTCCGAAGTATAAGAATCAAGCAGATATATCTAGGCAGGTAATCAATTCCGTAATGAATAAACGTTTACTCTGTGATCTTATCGTGAGCTGAATTTGAATCCATCAACAATATGAATTATTTTTAAAAAGCCATTTAACCAACTCGGCTGTCCATTCAGTTGCTTAGTAAATGAGTACAAGCTTGTCGAGGAAGTAGCCGACGAACGACGAACTATCTTAACTTAGTCGGGATGCGTCAGGTTCCTTATTCCTGCTCTTAAAATTCACGGATAACTCGAAATGCGCTTTTTCAGTAGGAGCTGCATTCGTCACATCCCCTTCTTGAATATCTTCAAAAAATTTATACTCGATTACGTTCCATCTTTACTGCAGAGGCTACCTACAGTCTCTCCGCTACATTTCTATCCGTCGCTTTTCTAAGAATATTCTAACCCTCTCCGATTATAAGAATTGTTTGCTGGCATTGCATCATGCGCAACTCAATTCTCGTTTACCATGAATTATGAAATAGCTATTACACTCTATCGGCTAATTCGACTTAAGCGCCTAGTCTACTTAGATGCAAATTATCAGATTGAATCATTTTAGTTCATTTCTATTTTAGTATTTCGAGAAACGTATTTTAACTAGTTCGTTCCTGTCGTGTTCAGGCCATTTCACTATTATATTTCAGAGCGTGCTTATCGGCGTTCATAAAATTAGTCATATCGCACCGAAGTCCGGCAAGTCTGCACTTCAATAAGTGACACATACATATCTCCGCAATCGCAGCTTGAAATGACTATTTCGACATACTATCTCACGGTCGAGCATACCCAGTTCGTATTCTGTTCACCTCCATATTATCCATTCTTGATTTAAGCCTGGATCTTTTCACTGGAAAGCGAACAAATGATATTACAATAATCTAGCCAATAGCCTATATATATATATATATTTTATACGTAACTGTTAAATATCGGTAAAATAAAAAATTAATTTATTCGCCAATTTCAAGGACGTTATTTCCGGCTTGGTAATTGTGTTTGCATTTCTTCATTTCCGAAAAAAATCCGATTCGTTTTCAATAGATTTTCGTAAAAATTTTTGCTTTGTTCTAAAACATCGCGAATGTATTTCAATATTTCATGTACTTTCATCGTATATAAATCGATATGTGCATACTAGTCTGTTTACAACTATTTGTCTCGAACGATACTCATTTAATTCCAATCTTTACTTACACATATACGTGTATATATATAATATAATATATATGTATGTATCCTAATTTTGTTTTCACTTTTGACGTATTAAATATATAATATGAACGCACACGGTCTTTGTCAAAAACCGGAAAAATACTATAATAACTTCGAAGTAAGGTAACAGGTGCTAAAGTGAAGTAAGACATAGAATGGTGGATACGAAACCGAACGAAATAGAACTGGCGTTGTTGTAAGGAGATGGAACCGGATGATTAATTTACTTTATATAACCGACGGCTTGCGACATTTATTTATCATTATGATCGTTATTACTACTATTATAAATACATACACACATATATATATATATATATATATATACTTATATGTATAAAGATACGGCTTCGTAAAGATTTTATTTTTTATCCAATAATCCACCTACAATCTTGCTTTTACGTATTTTCGTATCAATGCACAAAAGAGAGTGTAGGTTGACACACACACAATTACAATTTGCGCCTTTCTTAAAATCCGTCGATCGCAATGGCAATCCAAGTGAATACGTTATATTTTATGGATCGTACGTAATATCTTTATAGACGGAGCTTGTCTGGGTTAAACGTGAATTGATTATTAATAACCGGAAAATTGGCGTCTTCCTTGAAAGCTGGAAGAACCAGAACGTTACGTCCTGTGGAAATTAATCTGTACTCGGTTTTCCTCTTTAAACAACATTTCGATACAGTTAAAACGAAAATTATGTATTACATAATAAGAATCATCATAAACATAATAATTGTCATCGTTATAATCGTTACGAATCCATTAAGATGAGCGAGTTCAGCGGAAATACGAAAATCAGATGGTAACCAGATCGATGATTGTAAAGCATTAAAACGAGTCTACCGTTTAATAGGGAAATGGAAGTGAAAATGAAATCTATATATGTATCGGGTTTAATTTCGTTCATATACACACATACATGTTATATATATATATATGCGCATACATGCTTTAATCGTTATACTCGTACCATGTTGGTGTTTACTATTAATCGATAAAGAACTGTCCGACATACGTAATTGGTTTAACTTCTTCACATGGTAACTGTTCCAGTTATTGCGATGCAGTTCGTAGAGCGCCAATTTTTATCTAATCTTTATATTTCACAAAAAGAAAAACTTCTCTAATCTCTAACCCTTACAAACGCGGTCTGTGTCCTTCGTATGTGGTACATGAAAATTTTTTTTAATTTTCTAGTTGAAATATCACCGTGTTAAAAATATTTATATAAATATATCGAAAATTATCCACGATGCACCTGAAATGCGGTATTGTATAATAAATATCGTCATTTAAACTACCGTCTCCGTATCGGAGGTAGGCGGCTACTTACTTATGGAATATTTTCTTGTACAGTGTAAGTAGCGTACACAGTGATCGTAATATTACGTTAGCGTAGACAGACACACGCATACACACACCTGGGAGAACTGATTGTAATCGCATCACTCCCGCATGTTCTTGTGGTGCACTATATTATTACTATCGAGCATATGGTGTTGCGCGTGATGGTTTGCCATTGCTTTCCACGAGATAATATGTTAGCATTATTTATACTTTTATTTTCCGATGATAATTATTGCGTCGCTGATCATATTTCCCTATAGAAGTCCGTGCTCTAGCCACTAGGCTATTCCGACGATTTGTATAATGAATACCTCGTGTAAAATTTATATAAAATACAAGAAAATCCATTTACAAATTGATTACTAAATATGCTACGAATCTACGCTAATTTTGCTAAAATCGTCTATATTACTGGATAAAAAGTAAATTTTGAACAACTACGGAGATACTATAATTCTTTCATACTTAGAGCGTTTATATTGTATTATCCGTAAAAAGTTAAGTAAATTTTGAACAATTTTTTGTAACATAGATAAATGTTGTAAGTATAACAGAATTATAAAATCTCTATAATTGTTTTATACTCTTTACCGAATAATAGAGACGATTTTAGCGAATTTCATTTGTACTAATCGAAACGTACATTCGTAGTTTATTTTTTAGTAATAAATTTATAAATGGATTTCCTCTTATTTTATATTGATACGAGTTTATACCAATCAAATATAAGATATGCAGACGACGCAGTAAATCTCTGGTAATATCGTTAAGTTACAAGACGACTGAGACTCGTCACACAGTAAGCAAAGAATATGGCCTTGAAATAAATGTAAGCGAAAGAAAAATTATTACACGCAGGGAACGATACTCTAGCCGTGTCAAAAATTAAATTAACGATAAACGGTCAAGTCATAGAGTTCCTGAATATCAGTATGTCCGAACTCGGTTTAAACCGATTAATCGATCTATAGATACCATCACGCGTTATAAAAAAAAAGCAAGAAGAGCTTTTTAAAAATTTGAAAGAATTTAACCTACAGTTAAGACTACGACTGGTGCGATGTTATCTATGATGCTCTACCGTATGGAAAGTTGGATTCGTACATTTACGCGTGAAAAGAAAATCGAAGCGCTGAAGATGTATTCATATCGCAGTATTTTGAAGATTTCATACAGAGACCGTATTACCAATACAGATGTGCTAACTGCGCTCATTAGAATATTACGGTGGACATCCAGAAATGCATTATTTATTCCAACTTGTCCCGAATAGTGTATCGAAAGACATCGGAAGATAGGAAGGAGTAAAATACCACGAAGAGCTGTTGCAATGATCTATAGAGTTTGCAAATGTGTCAAAGGACAAAAAGAGATCAGCTATTTTTATCGCCAAACTTCGGTCGAAGATGACGTAAAAAGAAGTATCGATTTAATAATCATGTTTGCTCTTCTCGCAGTCCATAGATAAAGAGGTCGCCGTATGATTTGTACAGTTTTCTACTCGAGTATGTTCAGTTACGGTTTACACCTTGAGATCTTCATGAAGTTTAAGATTAATTATATACCAGGTAGCGTCGACAACGGTCCGAAGAATTTTATTTTGAGCCCTCCGCAAAATAGCGATATTACCCCCCCATAATTGGTAGCTGTATCGCCAAACTTGTTTCAAAATTTGATTATATAATAGCAACTTATTTTCGATAAATATTTCCGATTTGGAGCTAAAATATTTGTATATATATTTTCAAAAGCGGTAAAGTCCGAATAAGAATTATAAAAAACATATAGTAGAACGATTGTGTAAAAATTATATTGAATTAAGGAAAGAGACCCGATGGCGCCCCAGTTCTATTTTATGCTATGCTGGAAGAAATATTGAAAGATATGAACTGGAATGGTGTAAATATTAACGGAATAAAATTCAATATTTGCAGTTGACGTAACTTTAATCTCAGCTTCTGCAAAACTAATTATGGTGTTAACGGAACTAGAAGAAAATTCAAAAATAAAGTGTCTGAAAATAAATCTTGAATCAGCTTACTAACAAATGGAGAAAAAATAAAAATAAATAGAACGACGTAGACGATGTTACGAAAGCTCTCCAGTAGAAATATATATAGATATAGATGGAGGAAGAATTGAACCCCAGGTAAAAGAATACAAGTACTCGGGGAGTTTAATTACAGAAAATGGGAATAAAGAAATAAGAGGAATATGATACGGCAGAAATGTATTTAATAATCTAGAACGGATACTTAAGGATAGAAAACAGTCCGTACGATTAAAAATGAGAATTCTTCAATGGTTTGTATCGTCCACAATGAGATATGCTTCGATGGACAATTTCAGAGTCCAAAAGAAAGAAAATAAACGCCTCGAAATGTGGTGCTATAATACAAGAATGCGCAGAATATCACGGAAGGAAAAGACAACCAATACGGATGTATTGAATAAAAATCAACTAAGTAAAATTAACGAAGCGAAAAAGAAATATTTTGGACATAAAATCCGCGAGGAGGATCTGTTCGCAATAGGCGATACCGGGAAAATCCTGTGAAAAAGGTCAAGAGGAAGAAGAAGGACGGAGTATATACACGGGATCGATAGAAGAAGGCCAATACCGGAAATAATATAGATATCCGCACCAACCTCCTGAATAAAAGATGGAAATTGATGATGACGATGATAAGAGAATCAAAATGGAGATGGGCTGGTCATCTGGCAAGACATCCGGAAGAACTTAAATGTGGATAACAGACGGAACCCGTAGAATAGGCAGACCGCTGACACGTCGAGTTGATGATATAAATAAAGTTCGAGAAGATTGGGCAAGTAAAGCGGTCGACGTGGAAAAATGGAAGGAACTTCAAGAGAGTTACATCCAGCGGTGCATTGAAAATAAGTGAAAAGAAAACGATTTAGTAAACTATATAACGATAGAAATAGATTAAATTATATATATATATATATATATATATATATATATATATATATATATATATATGTATGTATGTATATATAAACAGTTATAAATTGGCAATAATCCGGAATTTAATCTATGGGCGTTTATACTACGAAATGTTAAAAATCAAAAGATTTATAACGTTAATTAGATCTTTTCGGAGAATAATTGCGATTAATTGATAAAACTACTATATATTAATTTTTTATAATGTGGAATGTAGTGATTTTTTAATAAAAAATCAATTGAAAATTAGTTAAATCACTAATATTTATTTTCTTAAAGAAAACACAAAGCTTTTCGGCATTTACGCCATTATCAAGTGAAACTTTTTAAAACATCATAATTTTAAAAATATAAATTAAATATAATTACTTAAAAATATGTGATGGTGATTGTGAAAATATGCTCCAAAAATGCCGTCTGCTTCTGTTCTGTCTATTTTTTGATTTGTTGAAGTTTAATATCAATATATTTGTTTATTAATTTTGTTTTTTATATTAATTTTTTCTTCAATACTATTTTCCGGATTCTGTAAAAGTTGTGTACTGGTGGAATTCATTTTACATGTAAAATTGTGTTTTTTAAAAAATTTTTTGCGTTCGTATATTTTTATATTTTATATTTTACTTTTGGGCATCATACATCGCAACAGCTAATGAAAAATTTCAAATTCCACCAGTACACAACTTTTACAGAATCCGGAAAATAGTATGGAAGAAAAAATTAATATAAAAAAACAAAATTAATAAACAAATATATTGATATTAAACTTCAACAAATCAAAAAATAGACAGAACAGAAGCAGACGGCATTTTTGGAGCATATTTTCACAATCACCATCACATATTTTTAAGTAATTATATTTAATTTATATTTTTAAAATTATGATGTTTTAAAAAGTTTCACTTGATAATGGCGTAAATGCCGAAAAGCTTTGTGTTTTCTTTAAGAAAATAAATATTAGTGATTTAACTAATTTTCAATTGATTTTTTAACTACTATATAGTTACTTCGATAGTAATATGGCGAATTTTCGATTCAATATCGATATATTAACACGATTCGTGAATTTAATCAAGCGGAATATATAAATAGAATATTTATCGAAATTTTTATAAGTAAATATTATTTAGACCCATTCCGACTTATCGATATTTTCCCAAATCGAACGAGACAGATTCGATAATAATAATCATGGCTTCGTTCCTAATTTTTATAACGTGCGCAATTTGTCACCGGTCTCGGCAGTTTTAAAACGCTAATCTAAGACGTTTTAGCAGAAACAGGAAACTGTAACTCTGCGGACACGGTTTACCACATATGCCGCGAGGATGTAATTGCAGACGAATAGTTTTATAATGTATAAGAATTAGTATTAAATAGCGGATATAACGAATTTAATGAGTTAGCCATCGAAAACATAAGGAAAATTATGATTATTACGTTAAGAGTATAACATTAATTGTATTTAGATATTACAGTTAAGTTTAAAATTAAAGATAGCAGAGAATGTTATAGAAAAAGTTTGTAAACGGAGTTTGTACGACAACATGCTACATTGGATTGCCGCAATAAATTTTCATGACATAAATTTCTAATTATTAAATAGGTGCACTATTACGAAATAAAAGAAAAAATGTATTTTAACATTTTTTACATTACCGAATGCTGTTTCAAAATTTACGAAACATATCATATATATATATATATATATATATATATCATGTATTAGAAATTTTGCAACTGCATTTATGTTTGTATTGCTTCACTCGTGCTAATGTCGAATTCAAATTAGATTTCATTCGTACGCGTTTCCAGCTTCTAATTAGTTCGTAAGAAGATTTCCATTTTTGTTAGATTTATCAGTTTGAAGTCAACCGCATTTATGCTTTCCATTCTTATTTAAAATCAGCACGAACGTAGAATCCAATCTCTAGGAATCGGCCTCATATTACGTTATGTGATTTATGTAGCGTTATTAGACTTTTTCTATTTAGTATTTTAAATAGTTCCAATATAACATCGTCTTGAACTAGATGTTTAAAGTTCTATGATTTCTCAAGAATTTTTCTTTCTCTCTCTTAATAATGTACGAACGTGGTTTTCTCGTTCCTTTTTTCAGCATCCGTTATTATTTTCCATTTCAGTCACCGTTGATCGATGCACGTGCATTCTTCCCGATTCGATTTCTAATTCTTAGAGTTCTTTTCATTTACTACCTCCGCCTGTAGTATTTCCCTTCCTATTTATTTCTAGTATTTATTTTTTAAACTCTTCATCATTCTGTTTATTTCTGTACATCGTTCATTCCCCCGCCATTGCTGTCATCCAACTCTTCTTTTTCTTCGCTTCGCCTCTTTTTCTAAATATTTTTCCGCGGACTCTAGAATTTGGTTTAATTATGTCCATTTTCTACATCGTTTTTAAAATGACTTCCCGAGTGCTGCTATCTATTATTTTTTCCTTATACTCGTATTTATTAGGTCGCTTGTATCATATAGTTTATCATGCGCTTTTAGTTTGAACGTTGTTTCTAGTGGTTTCAGATAATTCATTATCGGTCTTTTCATTGTTTTATTTATAAATTTCTTTAAAATTAGTTTAATTAATGTAATCAATTTTATTTGCGATTATTTTCCTATTTTCGCTGGAGCTCGCCTTCGTGATGGTCGTTAAAAAAATATATTTGTTATACATACATTTGTTGACGGAACTGTATCAATATTTTAATTCCAGATTTTCCAGCTATATTGTCTAGCACTTGAACATTTCTATTTTGGCATTAATATTACAAACAATTATATTCGCTCGGTGTCTTTTCGTAAACGATAATCTTCCGATCGCTATTTCTCGATTTTGTCTGCAGTTGATGCGTATACTTTTATTAGGGTAATTCTCACGAGTATGCAGAGTATGTGTAATTAATCCGGTGCTAGACCATTTGTTTTTTCTATTAATATCCATTTTTCACGATTCTAGTTATTATTCGTAACACATTTTCCACATCTTAGTCGCTCTAGCAAATTCCAATCTATACGTAGTTTTTTCAATTTTCTAGCTTCTAATAGGCTTTACATATCCCATATCCAAATTTTGAAAGCACTCTCCGCTAAATTTTTTTTTTTTTCAGCTGGAGGTTTCAGTCACATATTGCACATTATCAATCCGGGGACAATGAAAACTGTATCCGAACAAGATAACTTTTCATGGGACTAAGGCGATTCCTGTTACTATAAGATTTTCTGTCAAGCGTTATTTTCCGCCAGACAACGATGATTTTCGTTTATTTTTCTTCTTTAACACGACTTTCGTTTTTCGGGCAGTTTTTTTCATTATCTCTTCCTACGTTTCGTCTTTTAATTACGGTTATATATTAAAATTACTTCTTTTAATTAATCGATATAAATAATTTACCTCGTCACATAACGGACTTTATACTATTTCTACGGTAAATATAGGTGACGTGTTAAATCTTTTTCGCAAGAAAGCTCCGAGTTCTTTTCTCGCATTCTTTTATTTCGGATGTTGCTGTACCGAGTGTTCAATTGTAACTTCTGCATCGCAATTTGAACGTCGACCGTCCGATATTATTTTCATTCGTGCTAAATGTATCTTAATCTTATCAATTTTACTACGTAATTTTCGCTTATGCCAAAATATGCAGAGTACCGTGCACTTGTAACCGTACGACTGAATATTAGCTTCCAGTAGTAAAAACTGAGCGTGAGATATTCGTAGAAATTGTAGTGATAAACTTCGTCTGATACTTCTTTACATCTACCTGTCTAACGCCTGCATGAGTCTTCCGACCAGTAATCGTTATCAGATCGCAACCGAATATCTGCAAATCAACTCGGTACATACATACATATATATATATATATACAGACTATTCCAAATATGGTCAAATTACATTATTAAATGTTGGAAGTAAAAAAAAATTAGTTTTTTAAATATTGGTTAACGAAAAACGACAGATTTAACGTCGAAAATAAACATAATTATTTAGGCTGGCGGTAACATTTGCAATAAAAAATCTGACATTTAGCTTCTTGAGATAATAAATTGGAGTCAAAGCTGGAATATTTATGTTTTCAAAGTTTATATATAGAAACAAACAGATACTTAAATAGAGACAGGTAGATAGATACACACAGATAGCTTCATATATATATATATACATATATATATATATATATATATATATATATATATATATATATATACAAAATTCGAAATATTACCCCTGAGATTAAAGTTTAAACTAAAGCTATCTATTTGTATTTTCAAAAATTAGCGTTTCATACATACATATCTATATATATATGTGTGTGTGTGTTTGTTTATATATTTTTGTATGCACGTGTTTTTACATATGAATATACACTTTCAATTGTATATATGTGTATATACACATGAACGCGTAAACGATATCTATGTATATATATATATTGTATTTATACGCATATACATGTTATGCATGTTTACACCCCGCATATACGTACGTATAAAATATATGAATATATTATATATATACACATGTACATTTATATGTTATGTATTATTTATATATATGCGGGGTGCGCGTGTGTGCGAATATATTATATATTCACATATACGTTTATATGTCATGTATTATATGTATATATAATACATATATGTATGCATATATATAGGTGTTGCATATATATATATATATATATATATATATATATATATATATATATACATATATATATATATATATATATATACATATACATATACATATATATATATATATATATATATATATATATATATATATATATATATATATATATGGTGTTATTACATGCGTATATATGTAACTGTATATTTATATATAAATGCAATACTTTATAGATAGATAGATAGACACATAGATAGATAAATAGATGGACAGATTATATATATATATATATATATATATATATATATATATATATATATATATATATATATATATATATATATATATGTATCCAAATGTAAATGTATGCACACATAATAAAAGAGAAAACTTGAGAGATGGAATATTGACCGACTGTTATGAAAGCCGCCGATAAATAAATCCGACCGTGTACAGACAGTCTACATTTGCCGTATCTGCCATTCACTTACATTCCTGATACCCGTCATCAAAGTAAATAAAAATGCCGCTGCTGCTACTACTAAAATAATCATCTAGGCACGGTTCGATGCAGAAGTATAACTTCGCCTTTATATGCATACGCGTCATATATATATATATATATATATATATATATATATATATATATACACATATATTGGAGTCAGCCCGTTATGTGTGAGAGCATCAACTAACAAACATTCGATAATTACAGGTTTTCATAATTAAAAAGAAAGAAGAAAATAAAAATATTTTCAGCCACTGGATAACCCAGAAAATAATATGTACATATGTATATACAAATGTATACGTATTACATATTATATATATGCGTGTATACATTTGTATAAAAGGTAAAATATGCCGGTTTACACATATCGTTGGCTACTTTGTCACCTGGTTACAGCTGCAAACCAATATCATTTTTCTTAAAAGCTTATAAGATTTGTATATATATACATATATTGAAATAACATTAATGTATGTAAATTTACAATCGTCCCTGCCATATAATATATATATATATATATATATATATATATATATATATATATACATATTGTGTAACAGTAATCTGTACGTCTATGTCGGTATACTTTGTCGGGTTCTTCAACTTATTTAAAAAGGAAACAACAAGTTAACGATAGTGTTAATTCTCGTCTGATTATACAATACGTGCCAAAAATTAAATAGAAAATTTTACAAAGCGCCAGACGCACGCAATGTACAAATATAAAAAAAGATGCGTAAACACAGAACACACACACGCATATATATGTATACACATAACCTATACATAAAAAATAAACAAACAACATATTTAAAATTATTAGCTTTATTTGGCGGCTATTTAGCTCAATTTATTTAATATAAAATTTTTTGGATACATATTATAAATAATAAATCATTGTGAAATTTTAACCGTAATCCATCGTTATATATATATATATATATATATATGTATATATATATATATGTATATATATATATATGTATATATATATAGGTATATAATTTTTTTAAATATCCATTACGTTTAAAATTTCTCATCGTTTTATTATGTAATAAATAAGGATGTTTCCGAAAACGTTTTGTTTCTGTGATTTATACAAAGGTCGAATTTGAAACGGAATAGGAACACAAACATTTCATATAACATACAACGCATGTGTAATATATGTGTGATAATATAGGCAGTTACAGCCCGAGCACGTGTTTGTGTGCATTTGTGAAAAAAACAACGAGATTGATACGATGTGGCTTGTTAGAATCTTATGAAGTTATTAAATTCTACAATGAACTGTAGCCAAAATTTGTCACTGTACTATTTCGTATGCATGCGCAACGGATATCTCGAAATGTAACAGGAAATATGAGATAAAGTAAATTTCATACGGTTCGGATTTATAAAAATAAACAAAAGAAATAGTTAAAATCATTAACATTTTTCTTTATGATAAATCACAAAGCTTTTCGGCTGTTAGGTCATTATCGAGCGACTATTTAAAAAGATAAAAAATATAAAATGAAAAAATTTAAATTAACGATAACAAAAACCTTTTATATTTTTCACCTTTTTAAATATTCACATATTCACTTGATAATGGCCTAACAGACGAAAAGATTTATGATTTTTCATAAAGAATAAATTTAGTTTTTTTTTTTTCCGTTTATTTTAATAAAAATCACTACATTCCACATTCCTCAAAGTTCGGATTTATGTCTTCTAAATAAATATAAATCAATTACGACATATATTCAAAGTGATTGCACTTATTTAGTTAATTCATTTTTTTATTTTTTCTTCAGGCGCTTCGAAGTATAAATCATAATAGTTAAATTGGCAAATGTATTCATTTAAGTCGATCGATTATATAATAAAATCGTCAATTAAAATTCTTAAATTTTTCGGATTTGCCAGGAACGTCGCTACGCGATCTACAGCTCAACGTCGGCCCTGTGATAACCATGCTACGCAATATTAATCAACCGAAACTACTCGATGAAACGAGACTAGAGCTGTTCTAGTATGCGGAATAAGGCTTGAATCGTCATCATGTTTTTCGCATGTATTATAGTTGTGTACTCAAAATATTGCGCGTTACAATTCCGTTTAAATTATTTAATTGCCGTTTTATCGAAATTATGAATAGAGGCAGATTTGGTCTCACTTCATTAGTATACTCGTGCAAAGAAGTACAGGTCAGCTAATAATATACAAATAATCCAAACATTTTCAAAATTTTTCACCATAAACTCTATTAATATCGAGCTATAAGCAAAGTGGTTAAACGTTATTCATAATATGACGAATAGAGTTGGAAACATTTAATTATAGAATCGGAGTAGCAAAATATCTGTTTAAAGAAAAATAGGACATATTAAGACAAAAGTCAACACGGTTGAATCTCCGAAAAATAATATTGAAGATGTACACTACATGTAGCCCTTTATGGTACTGAAACCTGCGCATTAGATAAAGCGAATACGAATAAGTTACGAGCGTTCGAAATGTGGTCATGAAAGAAAAACCGAACCGATAAGTTGGGTAGGAAAAGAAAAACAAGCAAATAAAACAGGTAGTACGATAAAATGAATAGAAACGGTCGTTATTAAATCGGATAAGCGAAGATTAACTTGGACTGGTCATCACTTTGGCATCGGGTATTACTTCGAAATATTTTAAAAGGATAAATCCCGCCGATGACCGAATTTATAACAACACCCGGTCAAAGAAGTACGCTGAATTAAAAACAGAATAACCGGGGAAAGATGAAATCTTACTATTGTGGCAATGGACCAGTCATAGGACTAGTGATGATGGTGGTCGGAAACATATTCGACTAATGCGTGAGAACTTATATAAGTTGGATCGTGGAAAAAACACATTCTGTCTATGTTTAGTAGTGTTATAGCGAAGGCTTATACGTCATTTACGTAAGAACAATGAGTAAGACTCAGAGACCGTCTCTTCTATAAAATATATAAATCGTGCTAAAAATTTACTCAGCTTATCGTTGACTCGTTAATTTTTTGATATCGCTTTGAATTAATTTAGTAATTATCGTATCGATTTAAACGACTGCGTCTATCATCTAATCGCATCTGTATTGATTACATACGTAATAGTCGATTTATCGTTTATTGTGCGCGGATTATTTTTTTTATCAGCCTCCAATTCCAAGATTATGGGCGGGGAAATATATTTGATTTTCTAAAGCGAGTTTAATATTCCGATATACTAAAAAAACAACACACATTTTTTACTAGAAGTCTATTCTGCGTTGTACCAGAGAATATAGTAGATTCGACGAAGTTTGGTCTAATATAAATCCACGGTGTATATCGTGTGCACCATTCCTATGAAACTAACGATTGAATTGATTATATACGAATTAAAGTAGTTTATTTCGGCGATGTTAAGTAAATCAGTCGCAGTTGTCAAAGTTTCCGTATATCGCAGGAAATGACAGTTGCAGATCTGCCGACGCCGGTTGAGTATTTAATTTGAGAAGTAAATTTAAGCATCGCGTCTTCCGAACAAAATTTTGATTAGTGGGCGATTTCTTGTTATAATCTGAAAATTGAATTTAGCGGCGGTAACTATAAGGACCTTTTCCGGCTCGGGAATCAATTTGATACCGACCACTTTCCAGACTGTGGAAAAACCTGCAATTAATTATTATTTTTTAAATCTGAATATAATGCCGTAATGTTTTCTTTATTTATTCTGCGCATAAATAGTTTGTACTATATAAATTTGTAAAATGTATACGTTTATATAGGAATAATTTATTTTTGTTTAATAAATTTGATTCAAATTCATTTTTATCCTATATATATATATGTTCAACTTTAAAAAATAACGTCGAATTTAGTAACCGAAATACTGGATAATGCGTACAATTCTCTCTTTCACTCTCACACACACACACACCCATATGCCAACGAACGCCTTGGTATAATACAAATTTTACCCGCGATCATGTGCGACTAGGTAAGTACTCAATTCGTGGGACGTGTTTTGTTTGAATTACAATAGATTTCTATTTTCGAGTGGATAAAGCCATCGTGAACGGACGAATTCAAAATAATAAACCTCATTCATCGTATACGTTATATTCACCGTCCTCTTTATTCGTCCTAATTAGAAAATAAAATAAAAGCCCCATTTAAAAAAAATATATATATACATATAACGATATAAAATAAAATAAAATTCGAACATATCGGCGCATTTAATTTTACTCGCATAACTTAATCACCACTACACACACATATATATAGTTATATATATATATATATATATATATATATATATATATATATATATATATATATATATATATATATACACGGATACGGCTGAACTTGTACAAATCAAGCGCATCTAATCGTAGCGTTGGCCGTCGTTACTTGTTATCCGGTTGTAAAATAACGCTATAATACCGCACAAACGGTCATATCCGATTCGCCGTGTGCCGGACACGTGCCATCTTTAAATCGGCTGCACAGTTCGGTTGGTCAATTATTATTATATTCGCATACTTACAACCGTACACTTACAACACGCATATTACATATACGTACACACACACACACATATATATATATATATATATATATATAAAGTACTTATATGTAGACATAAATGGAGAAATATTAAGGCGTATGTTCTGTTTTTTATTATAATGATGGTTGTTTTTCTCTTGTTTACCTCGGTTAATATCGTAATCAGCTACGTGTAAGGCTTACTAAAAAAAAACGTCATAATAATAATAATAATAATTTTTATTATTATTTCGATTATTTCGTTGATTTATAGAAATATAGGCGATAACTGGAAATAAACTTTCGGTGAAAACTGCTAAAAAAAATCTATTATATTTTAAAATTTTATAAAATAAAATTTATTATTTTCCGAGAAAAATATTAAAATTAAAAAAAATCGCTAATGGGCGTGTTCGATGGACGATCGAAACGATTACGAGAAAAACTGATTTTCAAGTCGCACGTTTTGCAACGAGCCTATCGTTGCGAACGTTTTATAATCGTCATAACTTTATTTTAACATTAACTACATCGCCATGATGAAAACGATGACGATAATAAAAATAAAGCGGTGATAATCATAATGATTATTTATTATTATTATTGATGAAAATATGTCCGATCACATTTTATCGATGTTCGATTCAATAATATAAGTAAATATATTCTTGTGTATGTCTCTCAATCTTTCACTTTCGATCGGTGGTCAACCACCTTCTCTTTCAATATACTGGATACGTCTATTTACAGTCGCATCCTCTTTTATCGGAATGATAAATTTTCACCGCGGTCTTCCTTCTCTCGCCATTCATCGGTCCTTCTCCATTATTGTCGTCAGACATTTCTTGATATAGTCTCCTATCTGTTACAATGTTCGTTAAGCATCTTTTTCCATTTCGATGTTTTAAAGTACTTGGGTAATAATCGTTTAACATAATGTTCGTCTTAATCTAATATAAAACTTCTCAACAATTACGCCATTTTCTTGAAATTTAGATAATGATCTAATTATCGAAATTATGTATTATATACGTAGATACATCGGATAGTGAAGCAGTCTGCAGATATGCGGATTAGCTGCGAATAATACGTTAGTCAAATAAGCAGTCACGGACCAAAAGCGGACATTGGCAGAAAGACTCTACGGCAGACGATTCGAGTAGTGACAGGACAATGAGGCAAGAGTATACAGATGAGCAGCTTGAGGAACTAAAGCCGACAAATATTTCACCCTCAGCGCGGTTTCGTCGCTGTCAAAACTGAGTTACCTCCTCAGTACTAACCCACTGCCTTGCGGTTAGGATTTTTATCAAAAGGCTAATAGCGACAGTTTTCCCTCCGTCACATTTCCTTATCTTTGTATAACTCAAATTTTTCCTTCCTCGACTTTCCATAATTCAACTTTTCCTTCCTCGCCTTTCCATAACCGTAATTTTTCCTTCCTTACCTTTCCATAATACTATCCTTAAAATAACCAACGAACAATCGTGCTGTACGATTAGTCCAGCAGTCTAAGGTCTTCCTCACCGCTGGAACTACTGTCTCATATAGAAACGGCAGCGTAGCTTTTGTCTGCGTTACAACTTCCATGACCGAAAATCCGCTACTAGTTCCTTGAATCGTTTCATTCATCAAAACAATGGATAAAATATGTTTTCACAGTAAATGGAAAGAAATGTCGGACCCGCGAGTCAAGATTTAACCAGCATGCTAAGCAGTGGACTATCTTCTATGATTTTAAATCCATCGGGCCTTATACTTACGGAACACTGCAGGTGGCAACACATTTGCGCAATAGTTTTAAAGACGTATCAAAAAAACATACGGGGAAAATATGGAATTTCGTCAACGTGTAATGTAAGAACATTTTCAGATAATATGAAAACATCAATTAAACGAACTTGTAAAATATAAAATAGATACTGTGGCGCTAACTGAAACTGGATTTCCAGGTGAAATCATCGATTGAAATTGCAATTAACAACAAAATAACCCAGTTTATCATGCATATCTTAAAGAGATCAAAAAGGCAACGTCACACTTCTTAGCGATTTCAATGCTAGAGTAAAGAAGAATGCAGACCTTACATAAACTATCTGAATTCTAAATACTCGATAGTACGGCTTATTTACAACATCTTCATACCCGCACGAGTATCCTAGAATGAACGACATTATCAGTTTGCGATAAGAGAAGTCGCTTCGGTTAATTCCTCAATTCAGCGCTGATTATCATTCCCGCACTCCTTGATATTTTAAGGTCATAATTGTTCCTGAACGTATACTCGAAATTACAAATCAACATAGTTGACTTCACGAAAGCGACATGTTTTCGATAAATTTCCATCGCCCATCGTACCTTTTTTATTTTTTCAATCTTTTTTTTAACGACCCTCTACTGTTTTCCTTTTATTTTACAAATTCACGATTCGCTGTCGTGTTAACCATTTTAACGTTGCCGTCTTCGTATCGGAGCTAGGCGACTACTTACCTATACATATTTTGTTGTACACTGTAAGTAACGTACAAGGTAATCGTAATATGCCGTTAGCGTATATAGAACACACCCGGGAGAACTGATTGTAATCGCTTTGTTGTCCGGACACAATGTACCCCTACTCGAGTTTTTGTAGTGTACTGAGAGGTGGTCCGAATATAATTATTAAAAAATAACACCGAAAATATACAACTAACGAGAACGGCATTACACTTTAATCTTTAGTCATTTCGCATCAGTTTGTCCACAATGTACGATATTTAATCGAATCCTATCGACTAACAGTGCTCGATATTGTCAACTGATCGATGTATCCTATTCCAGATTCTTACCATCCCGCGAGTGTGACGCCATAAACTTTGAAATCAAGACAAACATCTGGAAAGTAAATGATATTTCAGAAAAAAAAAATCAAACTACTTCAACGTACACTAAAAAAAAAAACATGATTTTTTGCCGGACACGGAAGAATTTTAAATATTTTTGACATTTCTGCCTGTGTACTAAACGGTGGCGTTACACCCGCAGCACGTGTCATCGTTAATACTTGTCTAATTACCTTGGCTTGTTATAGTGTTGCGACTTAATTTGTTATCGCGAAAAAGCATCCACTTCCATCTCTTTCTGATTTTTCCCGTATAATAATCATAATGAATGCATACAATGTGGATTCATAAAAGAAGATGAAGACCTGTAGCGGAAAAAAGCAATTATTTCAGCATATTTTATTTCGAACCGGGAAGAGACACCTGCATATTTCTATCGTGATTACTTTCGCATGCGTGTACTTGGTCTGTGTTTAAGTGTATGCCCCGTAGACTTTATATATATATATATAATAAAAATATATAAAAAAATATATATAAATATATATATTTATATATAATAAAATATATATATATATATATATAAATATATATATTTATATATGTAGCGAGAGAGAAGGGACACATACATGGAAATAAAGACGATGTAAAATAGATAAAAGCCGAATAACATAATGAATAGGGCTTTTGGTTGAAGTTTTATCACCAGAAGAATAGCAAGTGACCGTTAAATGATGACATAACAGATAGTTAAGGGGTTGGTTGGTTGGCTGGTTGGTCGGTCGGACGGTTGTTGAAGTCGATGACGGTACGCGCGACAATATATAATAATCAGTAAAGAGGGTTGAAATGATTATATCGTAAAATCAAAGAATTAAACAACCCTCTTTGTGTTCAGCGCTATTGTCAATTGATAATTTAAAGTTACAACTTGAAATCATCATTGAACGATACAGGTGTTCGGTCGATCGATTATTACTATCATCGTCATTACGACCAGTTTAATATATATATATATATCATTCGATATGTTAAGCGAGTTATTTCCAACAGCTGCTGTAATCATTTACCTATAGTCCAGGTCTAACAGTATCATCTAAACTTGTACACCCAGCTATATAAAGTCTACCCTAACGATGTCAGATATCCACTGTTCTCTCTTTCTTTCTCTCTTTCTTTCTCTCTCTCTCTCTATATATATATATATATAAATAATACATCATACATGAATATATTGATGCATGCGATGTAATATTATATATATATATATATATATATATATATATATATGTATGTATTCAAAGACAATATACAATATGCACGTCTCTATGCACGTGTTTACGTGTTTACTTACAGACCAATGTTAACCTACTGATAAAAATGTAATTATTAAAACAGGCCGTTTAATCGATTCCATATAATATTCCTGTTAGATTACATAACTTAATACCGCGCCATCTAGTGCGTAATTCAGCAAATAATCGATTAAATAAATTTTGTTCCAACGCGATACAAAACTATTCTACAATTACTTCTGTAGCACAAAAAAAAACCACAATCAATCGATTTATCGCGGTTTAGTCCTTTAATTATAAGCTATTTTCGCGGTCGTCGATATTCATAATTTGAAAGTATATGCGTATGTGTGTGTGTGTGTGTGTGTGTAAAGAACGTACGATGGTATAGTTGCTAAAGTGCTCGACTATCAACTCGACGGTCGGGGTTCGAAATTAACTCGCGACACGTAAAGTTTATTTCATCATGCCGTAATTATTAATTGTCACCGAGAAGTTAGTGATACTCCATTCCGTATAATATCGTATGCGCGTGCTTCTGCGTCGCAATTTAGTGACTTGAATGTTAGGCCATTTTGTGCGTAAAAATAAACGTACGATGGCTAGTTACGACGTTCGACAAGGAACAATACGACGATGATAATTAGGAAAATATGGAAACATACCAGTATAACAAAAATACAACGGCACTAATCTTTCCAATGCAACGTACACATAGGGAACATGGTATATTAAAAGAGCAGACTAAGATGGCGTAAATGATTTCGAGATGGGGTATACGGAAAAAATATTCGAATACCATACGAAATCACGTAGAACTAACAACTCAGTTTTAGACAAACGGAAAATAGATATTAAATTTTTGACGTAAATAAAGAAAAGATACTTTGGTCGGATAGAGACAAAAATAAACTCCGGAGAAAAACTCATTTTTGTATAAAGAAAATTCGACCTAGAGAATGATACCGAATTCGTTGAACGAGACACAGTGTGTCGTTACCTTTTCGAGAGGAAAAATAAGTTGTTAGACGTCACAAACCAGGTGCTTTCCTAAGGATTGAACGATTCACTTGTACACGATCATCACCGCACATCCGGTGTAATAGAATAATCTATGTTCGCGATAGATTTTTATTTGCTGACACGTTCGAAAATAGAATATCGCATATGGATAATCTACAAGATTTTATATCGGATTAGGGATTTTATATTTAGAGCGACTGAATTTTTTTTTAATAACTATAAATATCACCGAGATACGTTTAATTAATGTGACTGGAAACTACACTCCCAGACAACTAAAGTTAAAATATACTACATATGAGCACAGAAAATTTAAACTAGTTAATATAAGTTACGCGTCTTAATTACAATATGTTTCGTTTTACTTATAATTTTGTATGTATATAGGTATATATATTTGTATGTACTCGTATTTTATCTCTATTTCAGTGTATTTTAATTTTAATCGCAATTCGTATTTTTCTCTTGCATTATACGTATGTGTGCGTCTGTATTGATTTATAAACTTATAAAAAACACGCTGTTAATTTTTATCGCAGTAAGTTATGCGTAACAACATTTATATTTACATAAGACTAAATGAATGGATGAATAACTTTTATTTAGTAAAAATATTTATATACGTTTTAATATTATTGTTATTATTATATATATATATATATATATATATATATATATATATATATATATATGTGGCTATTAACGTTATTGAAATTATTATTATTGAAGCTAAGAAATTACTTTTTTTCTTCAATCGTTACATTACGCCCTTTCAAGCAAAGGCTCTTCCAATTGTTTCCGTTTATTCCACGCAATTCTATTACACGGTCGCTTACGCAAAAACAAAACATCATCCTGAGAACCTGCTAAAATAATTTAAAAAGTTCAATACCGAACATCGAGAAACAAGTCAAAATCAAATTAAAGAATATTTCAGAAAAAATAACTGGAAACGAGATGTCATAGTATCAACCCGTACTTTAAAGTGGAGCTGGGAATTACACGCAAAGATGATCGTCGGACGAAGTAACTAATCGAAAGAGGAGAAATATACGTTGGGAGGACAATTTTAAAATAAATTTTTGCGAAACAGAAGAGCCTTACTCATACATATATACATATATATATATATATATATATATATATATATATATATACAATTTGCAGAGACGATTTAATTAATGCTATATCTATTAGTGTTCTCCTTTACAATTTAATTTTAATTTAATGGACGTTTTTCGCTAAAGTTCAATAAGATAAGCGTTAAAAAATGTTAAAATTTTTATTGAAATAAGTTGAAAAAATTGACACAGTCGCTAACGGTGCCAGAAGAGAAAGGAATTTTGAAGTGAAACTTCTATTGACGTGTTGTATATGGGGAGTTAACCCGTAAAACGAGCCAGCGGGCGAACGGAATACATGAACTGAACGAAAATATATATAGAACTATACATATATATCCCGTTCGAATGTACTTCCACTACCAACCCCACCTATCAAACTAAGTTATATTGCCGTTAAGAACGTCGACAAATATATATATATATCGTGTCTCAAAATACGTTTTGTTGCGTTGCGTGCGTCGTAAGCGTAGCAACAGTTTTTTATCTTTGGAAATTCTTATTTTTCTTATTGGCGTGCGCTTTTTCGCTTTCTTTATCGATATGCGTTGATTCATAGATTACCAAAAAATACATTTTATTAATAAAATATAAATTTTTGATTATTGATTTAATTTTTTATACCTTACACTTTATTGAAAAAAAAAAAAACTGCAGCTAATTTTTGGAAGACGTCTTTTACTTCTTCTGTGCGCCCCGAGGCACAGATGTTTTTTTAAAATGGTAACTTGGTAGCTGATACACCCGTCTTAAAACTAACTCGCCTCCCTATTTAGAATCTCGAACAGATTACAAAACGCACGATTATTAATTTAATTTATCGTGATTTGTCCGTTCTTCTGACAGGAAATCAAACTAGCCGCTATCTTAATAAGTTATCTATTTTTATCATTCGTGTTATTATTGAAATTATTATTACCGATATTATTATTATCATCGAAATTGTTATTATTACTATTATTTATATTATTAATATTATTTTTTATCTTTACAATAAGGGTTGTTAAATATCCGACGAAATTACCGTATGCGTAATTTGCCGGCGAATTTGCATATATTTTTGGATAACTTTAAGCGCCTTACTCGCTAGATGTATTTCTACGGCATAAATCAAGATTTAAAGCCAAAAACAAATAAAAGCAACGCTATTATACGTGTAGGTTACAACGAGGGACCGTGATGTTAATAATGAATCAAGTGCTGAAGCCTAATAGCGCTATAGATTTTTGTCAGTAGACTAGGCTAAGTTTAAGTTACTAGACTGAACGTGCTAATATTTCGAAAATAATCGCCAGTTGGAGAATATTTAAAAAAAGAATAGAAAACAAAGGAAAAACCCCGAACAACCCTTTTTGACGTTTCGTACTGATCTTATTTGAATAACGAAGTACAAAAAAAAATAAATAAATAAAAAAGGAAAAAAAAACAATAGGGGAGACAGGATTCGAAAGGATACAGCCGTTTTAATACTTCTAGCCGGACCGAATATGATTTAAATCAAACGTAAAAATGTGTTTTTTTTACAGACAACGATATATGTTCGGTAAATAGAATTAGCCCCCCCCCCCGGTTTTAACAAGTTCTAAATCGCTTTGATAATAACAGCCGAATCAATCTATTTGTTTACAAACGCCAAGTACGGTAAACATCACGACGATCATGTATTACACCTGTATAAACTAATTTTTTAAAAAAATATACATATATATTAATTAATAATTTTTTAAAGTTTTAATTTTATCAGAAAAAAAAAACCGAAGCTATATGAAAGGTGTGTGTATTATGTAAGGATAATGAAAGAAATCGAATAGACAGTGCTGGATAAAATCTTGTTAGCGATATCTATTTGAAAAAGAGAGAGAATACGTTTAATCGCAAGTTTGCACACGCAACTGCGAGATAACAGTTAATTGATCGCGACGATAGATTTAGTTCTATATCCGTTGCTGATCCGAATGATTGACGAAATGCTGGACGGTTAGATCCGTAGGAAAAGACGGCGAAATGAATTTAACCCTTTCAGTCGCGCATTATAAAATTTTAATTATAAGTTTCATACGGGTGATTATTTAGAATATTCTTAAATTTTCAATGTATTTATATAAATAAACGTTTTCGAAATTGGAGACATTTCACGTTAACCAAAAAATACAAATTTTATAGCGGACATCATCGCTGAAAAGGTTAAAACATTTGCGATGGTAAATTACTTAAAATTCGAGAAGACGCTGAAAAGATGACCCCAAAATAGCAAAACGGTAACGAAAATTACAATTTGCCCATATTGCACTAAATTCGATCGTTGTTAAGCTCGTAAATTTTATTCTAATTTCCCTTGTTGCGAGTATATATTTTAACACGTGCGCGAATATAACGACCCATTAAATAAAATAAATTTCAAATAATATATCGTTCGAGGTTAATTTAAATTAAATATTCAGTATAAAGTATACTATATATAATACGAATAGTTTAATTTATACACCAGTCGAATCGAATTAATTCGATTAGATAATAATTATAAAAACACATCCAAAGCTTACTATAATACAGATGTATACTAGATATGCACCTCATGATGATACTAGCGAACACGTGGACACTTTCTCTACAAGAAAACGTCCTGGGGTTTTTTTTTTTTCAAAAATTCCGATAATCTGCGTGAATATACCTTAAAAAAATATCGCGTGAAATATATAGCGAGGAGGTTTGAAAAATCGATTGTAAGTAATAAATATTTAAATTTAAGTCAAATTTTCACCGATAACACGAAAAACACGAATAATTAATTAGAAATATATGTACAGGATGTCATTCTATGTCCAAAAAAATAAAAATCTACGGACACGAATGCCAACAATCTCGCTAACTCGCACACTGACACACATACACACACAATGTATTGAGAATGAGGAATTGATCTGACATACATGTAAATAAAGACCCCTAACTGCATTATATCGTACATTTAACTCACTCCTACGAACGCGATATAGGTAATCAAAAATTTACTCGCATTATAACGACATTAAATTATTTTATGACAACCGACAAAAACCTTAACAGTACTAATACGTAAAATGATTTCGTATTTTGTGCTAAATACTTAAGTAGTAATTTATATATATATATATTATATATATATATATTATATATATATATATATATATATATATATATATATATATATATATATTTAGAATCTGTCCGTGTAACAAGCCTGTATAGACATTTGAAAAATCGTGGAACCTATTGCAGTGAATTTTGTTTTTATTCACGCAGTGTATTCGGAATGCACTGCTAGGGAAACCAAAATCAGCGTGTGGGATTTTTACCCACTAAAAACTGCCTCCCCTCTTTGGTAAAAAAAACACGAAGTTTTAAATTAATGATGAAAGAACCTGCACACATGCAACAAACCTCCACACTTAAAATTAACTTATAGCGATGAAAGAAGAGATCAGAATACATAGTCCCTTCTACCATCGATTAAAGAATAACGAGTTTGCGCATTAATTAACTAATAATGAAAAAAAATTAAACCAAGTAAAAAAAATTAAAGTAAAATCTTCTAACAGGAAAATTTTAATTAAAAAAAACTTATAGTTTATAAAGGCATACCTAATTAAAAACAGAAAAGAAACAGAAGAAATTAATAATATGGCT
The DNA here is from genome assembly GCA_032883995.1 of Coronaproctus castanopsis. Taxonomy (NCBI): domain Eukaryota; kingdom Metazoa; phylum Arthropoda; class Insecta; order Hemiptera; family Monophlebidae; genus Coronaproctus; species Coronaproctus castanopsis. The sequence goes on from CM065052.1 coordinate 162,322,729, forward strand.
ATTGACTTCTATCGAAGGACTTCTAAATGTAAAAATAAAGACTCTCAAAAAAAAAAATATATATATAGAATAATAAAAAATTAAGAAATAATAGTTCGATTAAAATATTGCAATATTCAAAATTAAGTTAAAAAGGAGGAAAGTCGACCACGCTACAAAGCAATGCAAAAAAAAAATAGAAAATGCAAACACCGCAACGGTAGTAAGCGTCAATTGCGAGCTATGAAATTTTTAATTTTTAATTTTTAATTTTGAAGAAACTTCCAACTTTCCTACTGAGAGGATATACATCTGTACAGTCTATATCAAACTTATGAGAAAGGCAGTAAATACAGAGCAAATGAACATAGTATGCTGTACATCTTCTACCTTACCTACGGTACAACAGGTGCAGACAGGATCACTTAGCAAGCCGGAACCTATGAAGATATAGGAACCAAACTTAGCACTGTAGAAGTATCAAATTTCAGCATTTTCAAACGCGTAGAAATATCAAGAAGAAAGACATATGTCTTCCTGCCAGTTTCAGCTTTATCCCAACTGCCTTGCCACTTCGCAATTAACAAGAAAGCGATATATTTCTTAAATTTTGAATATGGAATGGACTGCACTGAAATACCCTCTAACAGGTTCGAATGTTTCAACTCAGTAACACCTATGCTCGTCAATGAGAAACCTGCCGACAAAAAATAAATCAAGCTGAAGGACCGCACAAATAACACAGGCGGAAGAGGTTGGCGTAGTCCGATACAAGGAAGCAATTTGAGGGAGCAGAAATTTCCTCTGCTGTTTGTTTGGTCAGACTAAGAATTCTACGATTAACATAAATGGCCGCACCATACTCAAAATGGGCCCGAATGAGGCCTTTATATAAAATCGAACGTTCCTAAATGAAATTTCCCAATCTGTTATACATGTTCATGCACTTTGATAAAATATACAGAGTTTATGATCAATAATTATTCCTAAATATATTTTAAAGATGCGGAATGTGGAATGCTCGAATCAGATAATAATTCAAGCTCATTGATCTTGCCAATAAGCAAGGGGCATTTCCAAAAACTGAAAATCTGCATTCGATTGAGGAAAAGCTTAAACCTATATCCATCACCACGCTCTCCAGGTATTTAGAAATACATGCGAGAAGTGATGGTGACGTGACATTCTGAGCTTTAAACTCTAAGCATAGATCATCGGCGTAGGAAATAAACTAACACGAGGAATTAATTCAAGTTTATAGTGCACAGTGGAGTACAGTATGTTCCACAAAGTAGGCCCAAAGACAGATGTGGAACATCACGAAAAGTTGCCCTAGCCGATAATGGAAGTTTAAGTGTGACGGAACGATTATTAAAATAATCTTTAATAATGTTAACTATAAAAGTATTAACTAAATTATCCTTAAGAACATCATTTTGAGTCAAAATTTTGTAATGTACGACTGAAATTTATATATTATTTTAAATAAAACAACGTAGATCTGGATAAAAGAACAGCTGTTAATGTAAAGGCTCCATTGAAGAAAAAAAAATAGAAGTAATACGATTAGAATGAAATTGAGAATGACAGTAATACGAACGATCAAGTACAGTAGCTAATAAAAAATAAAAACTAGATTCCGTTAGGTGATCGGAATAGCATCACGGTACCACTTCTCAGGCGCACCGACGGATTGTCGGGAAGGCTTGTGTTGCGTGTAACCTGCGGATAATGAGATTGTTGCTATCTTCGATCGAATAATTTGTTTTACTGTTCAGTATGCATTGTCACTGACACTGAATCTTAAGATCATTATGTAATGTCAAATTGGAGACGTAGACCGGAGCGAAGTACGAAGTATGTTCGACTGTTGCCATTCTATTCTTCGAAGATTACTTTTACAGGTACTCCCATATAGCTCTATTCCATGACGCCAAATGGTGGCGATCATTGAAAGATGGTCTGTTTAGTCGCTAAATTTAAAATAAATTTCCGCTCTAACAATGGATGTAACATTTAGGAGTGATGATAGTTATTTTAGTCCGTGCCACATCGAAACTACATGTAAGCCTCTTGTCCACATAAACCAAGGTAACGTGCTGAATTTACTCGGACAGTTTCATCATTATTGATTTTCAGGGAACTTGACTTTTCTATTTGTAAATGTAACGTGTCGGCACTTATTTGGGTTGGATAGCGAGCGCCGGCTTCGTGTCCATTGAATCCGCCGATTTAAGTGACTTTGGACTGTCGTGTTTGCGTACATTGTACCTAAGTTGGACACGAGGATAGCTATATCATCGGCAATAAGATAGTCTGACTGTTAGTCGGCATGTCTACTGTATAGATTGTACACGACAAGGGTCCGACCAAGCTACCTTGCGAAACAGACGATGGAATTATTTGTTCTTCGTAGAAAGAATCATTAATTTTAACAACAAATCTTCTATCGTATAAGTAGGAGTGAAGTAGAGTATATAGATTGAAAAATGTTTTTATATTTCTACATAGCGGTGCTAACATTAAACGAATACGCGTACTTTCAGGCTGATCGATCGTGTCGAACGACTATAATCATTTACAACAGATATATAGAGTAGATAAATGAATACGTAGATATAAATACGGATATAATACTTAATAATTGAAGTAAAATAGTACTCGAACATCATGGAACTGATCAGTATCCGGATTAGATTATTTCACGTGTGTAGCAATCGCGATAGATGATTCAATCGATCTAACAGATAGAAACCAGTTCCGATAAGTAGTCATTCATCGCGAACACGTCGGCTACTTTATTAATAAAATAACTAGAAGAAATAATTAACTGTCTATTGTAACTTGTTTTTCGAAGATTCATCATCATTTTATTATTCGATTATATTTCATCATAATCTTATTATTATTATTATTATTATCCCGTTCATCGTTTTAATATCGCCACCGTTTTACAACGGACCGGCGGATGATATATTCGAAACGGAAGCTCTGGTAATAATCGTAGAATCTCTGAAACTTCCTAGTCGCATCGAGAATTGTTCGACCACGCGAGGTGAGATCTTCATCTGCCTTCATTAGCGGTTTATTGTGAGTGTTTTGAATTGGTTTTTAATCGCATTACCTATCATCAACCGTATTTACAATTCCGAATTATATTGTATACGCAAAAATATAACACACACACACATATATATTATATATATATATATATATATATATATATATATATATATGGTTTAAATGAAACTATCGCTCCGGTTACCGAGTTAGTATGGACAACGAGAATACTTAACAAGCTCCAAACGTGCATGATATAAAAGAATTTCCTACTAGCGGCCTGCACGCAGGAGAGTGGTCATCATTATCCAAATTCTTTTCGCATCGTAACCAAATTTTCCCACGTTTTATTGTTCTAATCAAACTTTTGTACTTGACAGTTGAAACAAGATCATTTTCAAAGCTGACCAGAATATAGAACGATTTTTCGTAAGTTCAAATTCTCGCGCAGTCTCATTTCGTCCATTCGATTTTATAAAACACCATTCCACCATTGATCAATTACATAGGGTGGTTAGTGTAATTGAAAAACGCTTAGAAACCAAAAAAGTATGTACCGCGGCATTTCTCGATGTTCAACAAGCTTTTGATAAAGTTTGGCACGATGGTCTATTATATAAACTGAAATGTCTATTGCCGAAAAATTTTTACCCGTTGTTGAAATCATACATAGAAAATCGGCGCTTTCAAATGCGTTACAAACATACCTATTCAGAAATACATCCTGTTTTAGCAGGCGTTCCCCAAGGTTCTGTACTGGGCCCCACGCTGTACTTGTTATACACGGCTGATTTCCCTACAATAAAAAACGTACAGCTGGCTACATTTGCAGATGACACTGCACTGCTCTCAACACAAACGGAACCGAACATAGCTAGCAGTAACCTACAGAAAGCTCTTTCTAAGGCGGAGATATGGTTTAAAAAATGGAAAATTGGAATTAATGAAAACAAATCTGACAATATCCATTTTACCAACAGAAAAGTTACACCCCCACCCGTCAGGATTAATAGCACCGATCTGTCAGTGCGATCAACGGTCAAGTACTTAGGATTACACCTGGATAGCCGATTAACATGGAAACATCACATACAGATGAAGAAAAAATAATTAGATATTCGAGTTAAAAAAATGTACTGGCTGATAGGGAGAAACAGTGTACTAACGACAGATAATAAACGTTTAATATATACGGTGGTTCTAATGTCTGGACGTATGGGATGCAACTTTGGGGTTGTGCTAGACGATCAAACCTGAAAATAATACAAACGTCACAAAATAAAATTCTTCGGATGATAATCAAGGCACCCTTGTATGTAATAAATCAAACGTTGCATCGAGATTTACGTATAGATTATGTGGCCGAGGTCATAACAAGAAAACTTGATAGCCACCCGAATACTTTTGCTAGGGGATTGCTTGATACCACCGGTGACATAAGGAGACTAAAACGTCAGAAACCGCAGGATCTCGTTTAGGGTCGTCGTAATCGGGTAGGTATCGCTGGATACTTGTCCCCTCATGTTCAATTCTTTTAAACGTACTACTAAATGTTCTTGGTGGACAACTCGCAGTATTATAAATATAAAAAAAAAAAAACCGAACTTGTTTACGGTGCAGAAACACGGACATAGATAATTTCGAAATGTGGAGTGCTGGAGACGACTTGTTAGAGTTTCGTGGACGAAAAAACGCGCTGATGCGTCTATTTTAAGAGACATCAGACTGACTGGCAGATTATCGACAGAGGTGCCCACGAAATTTTTCGGTCACGTAATGGGTAAGCACGATAGAATGGAAAGTACGATGATTATGAGGAAAATAATTGATTTATGTACGACGAAAAGAAGAAACGCTAATTCGATGTAGACAAATGCAATGATTGCTGCGGCATAAATATCATTGTCAAGATGCGTCCGTAATGGCGAAGGTCGCCGCGATTGGAGACGAAAAATAACGAAGCTGTTTCACAGATTATCGACATAGCTACCGTTGAAATTTTTCGATGACAATGAAAAAGTACGATAGTTGTAGGGAACATAAATGTTTTATGTACGACTGAAAGTCGAAACACTAATTCGATGTGGATAGATGCAGTGATTGCTGCAGCACAAATGCTGTTCTGTAGATGAGTCCGCGATGCAAATAATTTCCGAGAGTCGAATAAAATTGATAAATACTCCACAGACGAATCGGGAAGTAAGCAATATCTTTACATAAATAATTTTTATAGCTCCTTCCTATCAAAAAATATATATAAATATAAGCATGTAAAACATCGTGTATATATATATACAACGATGTCAGGATATACGTATATCAACCCACTGCTGGATGTATGCCTTCTCCAAACCGTTCCAACGTCTTCAATCTTGTGCGGTTCGAATACAATTAATTCCTACCTATTTCCCATTATCAATTCTCTACCCGATACTGCCCGACTCCATTTTAGGCTGTCGATTCGTTCCACCGCATCCAGTAATTTTGTTTCTTGTCTTATATATGAAATCGTTTTGTGGTTCTCGAGTCTGATATTAAGAATAATTCTTTAGTGTGCAAATTGAGTTTTCCTAATTCTTCTAATTGTTCCTTTAGTAAAACTCCATATTTCAACTCCATACGTTAGGGCCGCCTACACACACTAATTGTACAATTTACTTTTCAGACTATTCGGTATGTCTTTATTGCCTCTCGGGTAGAGATATTTTTTTTTATCTCTAATTGCATCATGTTTTTCTTTTCCATTGTGACTTTTTGTCATATATACGTATATTATATTTATCGTTACATTAGTTTTACCACGTAATATACAAATTCTTCCGTTATTTTATCTATTTACTATACAAGTCGAATTATTATTATCTACAGTTAAACCAAAAACGTTTGATTATAAAAGGGATTTCGCTCGTCCGTCTGGCTTACAATACGGCTTGGTAGAAGAAGAAACGGCGCAACAACTGCAGATAAATAATACCCTTTCTTAAGCTCATTATTAAATAAAGATAATAACGAAAATACGAGTAAATACACATAGTGGTGATATTAATCGCGTTGAAGGCAATGGCAAACCACCACACTCAACGCGCTAACAATCGGCCGTGGGGCTGCATTGTGTCCTGACTGCAAACCAATTACAATCAGTTCTCTCCCGGTGTGTGTGTGTGTGTGTGTGTGTCTATCTGCGTTAACGTCATATTATGATTGCCTCATGCGCTATTTACGCTCTACAAGAAAATATGTATAGGTGAGTAGTCGCCTACCTCTGATACGAAGACGGCACTTAACGATGATGATAATGATATATTCGTAATGGTGAAATATCGTTATTCTTGTTTTGGATTTTTGCTAAAATAAGGATACGTCTTTCGGAAAATATATTTACAATTGTTCCGTCCTTGTTACGAAATATTCGGCAAAGTTCGGGTTATCAAATGCGTGTTCGTTCATTATTTGTTGTATGTGTGACAAATTTAACGGAAATTCATATCTACCCATCTATCTATGTTTTTTCTGTACATATATATATATAATCATTACCATCATCTATAGCTCGTTTTGAGCGTCGTGACACTATGGGTTAACGCAAGCGAATATATTCATTCCTCATGTTATTCTGTCTGTTGCCAATGAGGCGTCAATAGTTGTTTTTACTATATCTAAATATCTTTTTGGTGATATATATAATGTATATTATAAATAGTGTTCAGATGAGGAGTGATCGTAAATTCTTACACAGGCGATCAGTTACCGATCCGCTTATATCTTCCGGACGACGATAAAGCTTCCTTCCGGATTAATTTAACGGGATTATCGATGTACTGTACTAACAGATTGTAAGACTGCTCGTGACATGAACAATAAAACGCGTATTCACGTATATTCGGTTGTGTATGAATTATTTAAATAGTGTTGCAATTCTAACACCAAGCAAAAAGTTTATTTCGAATAAACTACAATCAAATTATCTTACAATTAGATTTTAAAAATTAAAGTCACATTCGCAAGTTCGCATACACATGTTATGCGATATATATATATACATGTATCTTCATGTTCCTTATAGTTTTTTCGGTGCTGGGATCGCTTGTTGGCATATTCTTCTCCAATTCCTATAACATCTGCTATCCCAGCACCGACGTCTAGCATGTCTTTATTGGCAAATTCTATCCACCGTCTTTTTGGCCACTCTTTTAGTTGTTTTCCGTTAGGATCGTAAATTATCAAAGTTTTCACCGTGCTGCTGTCTGCTATTATTGCGACATGCCGGTACCATCCAAGTCACGCTTTCTGTAACTTAAAGTGCGTACGTATAACTCCTATACGCTTCCTTATGGAATATTTTTGGAGTGAAACTTCCATTGGCCCCATTGTATATGGAGAGTTAACCTGTAAAAGCGACCAAGCGAGCCGATTCGTCTCTTGCGAATGCGCACACGGTTATCCATTATTTCTTTCAAATCTCCGCTACATAAAGGATGTAAGTGCGATGTAGATTTAAGAATTAAAACATTATAATGAATGACAGAATCAAGTGTTGATTAATTTTAAATCGAAATCCGATATGACGCATAGATAATGATCGGTAGACAGATAAAACGTGTACAACAAGTTGAACCAGTTATCTATATTTACATACAAAATTTATGATATATTCCAGCAATACATCAGTATCAGCACAAACAGTATACACACACATATATATATATATATATATATATATATATACGACGCACATACAATCATACACTATACATACTTATTAATAGGTGCAGATATATTTTATATTTGTACATCAGTATCGGCACAAACAGTATATACATATATATATATATATATATATATATATATATATATATATATATATATATATATATATATATATATATATATACGACGCACATACAATCATGCATTATACATACTTATTAATACGTGCAGATATATTTTATATTTGTTTTTTTTACGAATATTATACACATCTTATACATGCAAGTACACGTTACATATTTAAATATTTCAAATATAAGACATTTATCACGTTATAATTAATTTAATAAATAAGAAAGCATAACTATAGGTTCTCATTTTTAGATGTTAGTTATCGAAATTAATTATTATACTCCGATGGTAAATAAAATGCCAATATAAATGTTTTTTACGTTTATTGTAAATTTAAAATTTTACTCAATGTGAATATTTGTGATAAATTAATTTCGAACGAAAAACTCCGAGTTTACCAAGAAGGATGTAATATATATATATATATATATATATATATATAACATGTAAGGGCGTGATAATAATCGTACGACCAACGTCAAATACGAGGGTTATATGCAGTCATCATCTCTGGCTGGTTTCCGAATTTCTCCTATTAGGACCGGAGTCAAATGGCGATGAGGTCGAATTGTACATTTGGCTTACTGCCACCGTGCTTTTATCCGCAACATACGTTTTTTCCATTCTGTAGATATATACATATGTATACACACATGTATATATATATATATATATATATATATATATATATATATATATATAATATATATGTAAGCTGACCGAATCCGGAGAGTATAAATTGCATTCATTCTCTTAACTTAACGAGCAACAATGAAAGAAACCAACCACCGCCACCACTAAGGCACTAAGGCATTACAATCTGAATTGTCATTCGTGTAGACTCCCAACGGTCGAACTTTTTATAAGAGGCGATACGACCCTTATCCACACACGTGACTTCGCGCTCATTATTATCCGAGCTTTACATCCCGTGTACACGGAACCGAGGGATTGTATATATACATTCCTATTATGCGGAAGAACAAAACAACTACATATGCTTAGGTTCAAAAAAAAATACACGTATATATAAATATATATATATATAGTCACGCAACATCGTTGTCTGCAAAATTCTAAACTTCTAAGATACCCCTGCTAAGCGCGAATTTCGTCCCTAAGGATATGTTTACTCTATTATCGTGATCGTGTTTTACGGGAGCGTTTTTTTTTTCTCTTTACGTTTCATCTAACTACCGCCGATCCTAGGAACATTTCCTTTATATGTGCATCGCATAGTAAATTATATATAATATAGGGACTGATATACGAGTAGATATTACGAAGAGGATCGTATAAATACGCCTCTTCTCCCGCGATATTCGGACGGGTGTGGGAGGTTGTAATTCGCTAATAAGCCGGTTAATTTTGGACACGAACCCGAACTCGATTTGTGTTGTAAGACGATCTCGTCGCTACGATGATATAAATTCGAGATTTCGACTGGTAAATCCGTTGGGACTGTCGACGACGAGTAGCAGACGTTTAGGGTATCAGTATCTACGAATTTGGTGCTCGATGATGTCTAATTAATTGTATACGATATTTGATATTATGATCATCGTTAATGTCGAGTCTATATAGAGATTTTAAAGTATGGGCGCTCGTTTACTCGCTTGATTCTTTATATATATATATATATATATATGTTTAAAGAACGGTTATCTAACTTCGGAGTTGAAAATACTGCAAATATTTCGGACGGGTTAAAATTTTTCATATAATTTAATCTAATCTAATCCGCGGTTGAATGTTTTACCACTGAGCTACTTAGTTTCTCTGTATGCAGATTTTCAGAGTTTGGCAGACGGGCTCTTATAGATATAGTTAAGGATACATTTTTAAACTTACGTAGTTAATATCCGTATATTTCGGATTTTTCGGTGTAAACCGTGTCGGTAATTTTTTCATAAATAACGCGGTTTAAAAAAATTGTGAATGTAAAATTAAGGATCTCCCCTTATTTCCAATCAACGTGCGAGTTGAAATAATCTCGGGGGGAAAAATTAACAATTTTTTTAAGCAAATTTTAATAAAATCATAAGGTTACAAAAGTTTTTGACGTAAAATTATAAATTGTTTATACCGATGTTCAAGTACTACTTCTTAGGTGGACTGTAGGATAATTTTCGGTGTATTTATATAAATATGTTTAAAATTAGGACATTTCACGTCCACCAAAAAATAACAAAGTTTTAGCGTTAAAATTTATGTACCACATAGCGGACATCGTGAGTGAAAAGGTTACGGTGCGAGTCATCTTGTAGTTCAGTCTTTGTACGTACACGGTGCTTCTACATATGCAGATGATTATATACTTCGTCTAATTAATCGAAAACAACGTAAATTTCTTCCGAGCGTAGGCTTACTTTATAGAATTACGACAAATTCTGCAACCTGCCTAGTCTGTGCAGTTCTGCCTTTTGATTTGTATTTGATCGGTAGGGCCATCACAACAAGCTAAATCAGAAATTGTTACGTTACGGAAAAGCATTTACTATTGAGCGGATCTTTTGAATTTGCCCAATTTGTTTCATTAAAAATAACTAATAAGAAGGTAGGATATTGTCTCTACTGACAGGATTCCTTCCCGACATTCTTACTAGATTGTAAAATGTAAATTAGGTCGTATTCACATAGGTTCAAGAATACAATACTCCATCGTGTATCAGTGTTGTTCGCTGAATATTGCGGATGACATCGAGCACTTATTATTTGAATACCCTAGAAAGACAGAGAAGACCAGTGTTTTCATAAAACGTGTTTTGGTATCCATCGTATGAGGCAAATATGGCAATGTCGTCGAGTTTTTCTCGTATTTCTATTCCATCTTCCCATAAAGCCATTGCTTCTTTAATAATCCAATCGATGTATACGTTGAAACTCAGTATACAACCTTGTCTTACTCCCTTTTCAGGTAGGAATTTCTCAGTTTATTATTGATCTTCACCTTCCCACTCATGTTGTTATATATGGATTTAATCAGTTCTGTGAGATGCTGTGGGACACCAGTTTCATTTAGTATTTCCGTAATCTGCCCCACTGCACGCAATCAAATAATTTTTTGTAATCTATAAATGTAAGCTATGATATTAAATTCCCGCCGACATTTTTCTATTATTTGCCGTATGTTAAGAATCTGTTCTCTTGATGAAACCAACCTGTTCCTAAGATATTTGCGGTAATATATAAACCTCTCATGGATAATGTGCAACACTACCTTACTACATTTTTGCAACGATTTTATCCTCTCCTCCAGCCTTGAATGGATTTTGTCGGGCGGTGCACAACTCTTCCTTAAGGTTCTATTTCAGTTGCTGCAGTATAGATTTTGCTTGTCTCTTAATCCTTATGTGTTCTTTCATAAGCTTTTCGCAGTATTCCTGTCATCTAGATCTTATTTCATCTTCTCCACATAATGTCTTCTATTTTCGCTTTTAATTCGTAAATATTGTGGAGTGAAGTGTCTAGTTATCAATCTAATCTCGTGAAACATGTCTTTTACATCATTTTTGTTTTTATTCTGTCCAATGTCTCTATATATATCATTCAGGTATTTATTTTTACCAAGACTGTAGTTTCGGACTATATTTCGTAGTCCTATATCGTGGATTGTCTCTCCAAATTTCGCATTGAAATATGCGAGTACTATTGTTATTTCCCTTGATGGTATTATGTGTCTCCGATATCCCAACAATGGTGAATTCCGAAATATCTTGTTCAATAATAGCTAGTTTCCAGCTTCATTTAAGCCACGATCGTCCCAAGTTCCAATATGTATACAATCATTTTAATTCCAGTAGCATATTTTTCGCGAGATGCCTGGTTTCCGCATCTATTTGGCTGTAACACTTCCAGACCCGGAACCCGAATAGTGCCGATCGCCAATCGGTTCGCACGGCATCATATCATCGTATAATTTTAGGATCATGATTTTTCGTGGAAAATTACGCCGGTAGTTTTCCATTGCTTTCCAGCGGATTTTCTGTCAGGGTTTACTTCCTTAGCCTTTGGATAAATATCCTGACCACAAGGCAGTGGCATGTTACTGAGGAGGTAACAATTTAAGATTTTTACGGCGACCTAAACCCGCCGAGGAAGAGCCAGTCATAGGATTTATGCAGACTTTTAATAGGCAGTTTCTTAAGCTGCCCATGTGCATCCTCTTGTCTCTTTAAACTGTCACTGCTGGAATCACCTTCTTCAAGCTTTCCACCAGTAGCCGCTGTTTGTCCGCGACTGCTTATTTGACTAACGTTTTATTCGCAGCTAACCTACATATCTCTAGGTCATTCCATTATCCGCCGCTTATGGACGCCCCCCGTTCCGGTTAAAGCTCAAACCCCGGAGTACAAAGTACCCCCGGCGGGGACATATATATATATATATTTATACATATCATTGAACGAGTAATTCTTATATATATATGCATTATAAATCCGGTTATCGCAGATACGGGCTCCTAACGATTGGATGACATTTTACACACCTGTAATTTATTATTTAAAAAAGGATTTTATAGAAATTACGAATTTTAAAATGTGGGTTCCAATCTCGAGTAGACCCCAACAAATTTCGTAAATTCAGATTTTTCTCCTATAGTATTTTTCTCTATACTCGTCTTACGTTAAAAATTTCGATTCGATCGCACTAACCGTTCGAATGTTATAAACTTAAAAATTTGATTTTTAGCGCATACGTGTTAGTGAATTTAAAATGTTTTATCTTGGGCGCACCGTTTCGAATTAAAGTATCGAATCTTACGGAGATATTTTTGTAATCTACGAAAAAATTATTTTAGGAAATAAAAATCCGATCAAAAAATTCAAAAATTCATATTCAAAGAAAACATGAGAGTGTGGTCTCCTGGTAATGGTGAAAACCTGAATGCTATAACTCCGTAAATTTACGAAAAGAAACACTAGGCGATTAAAATAGTTATATAATGGTTTTTGGTTTTTAATAGTACGTTGTTATTTTTATCTAAATATACACGATTTTAATATATATATATATAAGTCAATAGATATTTGCGTTGGGACACTGGAACAAAATCTGTGGTGAAATTTTTTCAAATAATTTATGTACATAGTCAGCTCTATATAGTTTTATTACGTCGACTAATATGGGCCGGGTTTAACATTTTATATTTAACCGACATTTGGTGAAATATATTTTATCGACGTATATTTTATATTTTTCTTCACTAAGAACTTCGTGTACGAATTTCGCGCTAAATATCGTGGAAGTGAAGAATTTCAGCTATCGAACCGTCAACTATGACTATACTCCTGTTAGTCTGATATATTCGGTAGTGTATAGTAGAGTTACGGCCATTATGATACATATGCCGAATGAAGAAGTTTATAGCAGAACGGATGAGAGACGAAATGCAAGATGCTGCAACGGTCTCGCTAAAAATTCATTAAGGGTTCCGAAGTAAAGATGTACATCAATTTTCGTATAGAATAAACAGATGTCGGGGCAGCCGGTTTCAGTTACGAAAATAATCTAACAGCTTCTTCAGAATGCCGAGTTAAATATTCGGATGACTTCCTTTTTCATTTTTTCACTATCCAATAATGTTAAGTTTGTTTCGACGAATAAAACAAGCCGTATATACTAACCCAACAACAAAATTATTCAGCAATGATAAACACTTGATAGATTTCCGTTATTCCGCGGAGCAAGAAACATGGTAAAAATATTTGTTAACTCAAATATAATAATAATTAATCAATTAATCAATGTGCATTTATATATAAACACGGAGAAGGCAATGACACCCCACTCTGTATAATATGTATAATATGCGCGCGCATCTACGTCGCATATAAAGCTCATTTTGTACGTAAAAATAAACGCACAAAAGCCAGTCAACAATAGGACGATGACTATGATGATATATGAACAAATACATCGTATTACAAATAATACCGTTCCTTGTAAATGCGAATATCTGCCCGAGCAACCAGGAACTACAATTGAAATATCAACGTAATTTAGAATAACGACAGATGCCTGTGTGCGATCGTTGCATCGAATCGTATAAATCTTACGTTATAAGATCAGGACTGAAATTTACATAATATCCAAAGATATTTCCACATATCCGCGGATCATTTCCGAAACACAGACATAAATATTATCTTCGACAAATTTTAATTAATTTATATGCACACTACCACACACACTGAAACACACCCAGACATACATCCTGCTAATATGTATCGTCACGAGAGCATATTTACTGATATGTACATTCGAAATTTTGTATGTTTGTATATACATGTGAAAAAAATATATATATATATATATTGATATTCTTACCATGATTCTGCCTTGAAGACCCACGGGGAAGAGGCGCTTCAAAAAGGGAATACAGTAATTAAAAAGTAATAATTAATATTCCGATTATGCTGGAGAAAAATTTCTAAGAAAGTATCACAAAGTCTATTGAAGTGAAAGTTTTTTTTTTTTTAAAGGATTCCCCAATCCGAACTTAGTCGGTCGGTGCAATGTATTAATCAAATTATGCATAATGTGATATAAGTGTGTGGAAGTGCTTGTCGGTGCAAATGTATTAATCAAATTACGCGTAATGGTGTAAATGCGTGGAAGGGCTTGTGTAGCTTTAAAAATGTAGAAATTAACATGTGTCTGGAAGTGTAACTTATTACTAAGGTGTTAGGGGGATGATATAACATAGTCCCCTTAACCATTGATGCGTGTGTTTGTGCAGAAAAAAATATAAATAATAAATAGTTGTGTATTAAATTACGTAACATTAAGAATACAGGAAACAAAAAAAAAAAATAAAAATAAAATTCTTGTGAATCAAAAGTACACTTGAGACTGTTAGTGTATAAGATGTGTTTATGTGTGAATAAGCATATATACTAATGTAAAATAATTAACATTAAGCTAGACACTAAAAGAGAGAGTGAGAAAATAATTTTGAAACTTAAGTTATAGCCTCCAAATTCTAGAAGACCCACATTTCTATATTTGAATTCGAAGGAGTAGTCGATTTTAAATAAGAATTTAAGAGTAAAGAAAACAGGGCAAATAGCAAGTGTTTAATATCATCCACACACCCAAGTGAACAGCAGATGCAGACGGGGGAGATAACAAGCTTCAACCTATACAAGTATGATTCAAACCTTGAGCATTATAGAATATAGTTTTGTGGTTCTTCATATTTAATCTTGTTACGATACTAGGAAACAATTGATCTTACGACCAGCGGAATATAATGGAGACATGTCTCTCGAATAGTGAATTAGTTAAAGCATTAGAAGGAAAATCAAAAGCGTGAAGATATTCTCTACAAAGCCTGTACTCAGATGTGTCAGCCCTACCAGCTACATATACGTTCAGTGGCAGGACGCCACAGATGACACAGGCGGGAGAATTTGGAGTAGTCCTGTACAATGATCCCATACTTAGAAGATATCTACATCGTCGCCGATTGACTAGGTTATGGATCGTAATATTAATGTAAGTTAATGCACCATAGCCATGCAAGAACTGAAACAAACCTTTATACAAAATGACTCCTTCCTTAATGACAAAGCCTCATGTATTTTTTGTGTCGTAATACGTTTGCTAAAAATAGCAACATATTTCGTTGCGATATAATTAAAGTGCGCTGAATAAAAATTCTTTAGTATATTCTATTGGTTTTCCCGATACAAGTGGGATATTCTTAACCTTGTCACCAAACACATAGTATTTGCACTTGGAAGCTGAGAATGACAAACCACAATCGATAATAGTGCATTCAAGGAACATAGCGATAGTGGCAAGTTGGAATATGTTTGTTGGATGACTAATATAAAATACTAAGTAGAGGTCACCTGCATATGAGATAAGATTACACTTTACACCAAATATATTCTAGAATTCATCCATCTCGTAAAGAACATTCCACAGAGCTGGGCCAAGTACAGATCTCTGTGGGAACACCACATGTATCCTCTCTAGAACATAAAGCACTAGCTTTTAAATATTTCATGATTATGTTGATAATCAAAGGATTCTAATCAAAATATGACAGGCTGCAGTTGTCAAAAGCACCCTTGATGTCAAAGCAAACGACAACCGCATACTGGCCAACAGCTACTTAATCCGCAATACAAGAAACTAATAGTTGTACCGCATACTCAGCGGAATAAAGAGCATAAAAGCCAAACTGATTTTGATGATGTACATTTTCATATTTTATCTTTTTTAATAGGCAAACATTAATTACCTTCTCAAACATCTTACCAATACTATTCAACAAAGAAATAGGTCGACAAGCTGAGAGGTCAAAGGGATCTTTACCAGGCATAAGAAGTAGTTTCAGTGAAGCACTTTACAGCAGCAAACGAAATTTTCTAATTGAAGACATTTAGAAAAAAAAACACTAGAAAAAATATTAGGGAAGTTGATATTGATAAATCTAAAAACCTTATTTGACACC
Source organism: Coronaproctus castanopsis (assembly GCA_032883995.1). Lineage (NCBI taxonomy): Eukaryota > Metazoa > Arthropoda > Insecta > Hemiptera > Monophlebidae > Coronaproctus > Coronaproctus castanopsis. The sequence continues at coordinate 162,339,074 of CM065052.1, forward strand.
CTGTAAAGTTAAATCTTTAGTAATGCTAACTAGGCACGGGGTTAGCCGATGTACATTGTGTAAGTAATGGTTTATCAGTACCTATCACACATAAATTTAAAACCTTATTTGACACCCTGTAAACTTAAATCTTTAGTAATGCTAACTAGGCACGGGGTTAGCCGATGTACATTGTGTAAGTAATGGTTTATCGGTACCTATCACACTCTCTTATTAATTTCTATACTATATTGGTTGTGTTTCTTTTGTTCTAGCTACACAACTCTTACACACATTTATTTATTAAGTACACTAGTTCCCTGCTGCACCTTTATAACAACAAATTATTAAATACATTTCGGATTGGGGAACCATTAAAAAAAAAAATCATTCCTAATAGGTACAAAATTACCCAATAATGCAGCGCATTTGTCTGCAGCAGAAGTTAAAACCTGACCACTTACCTGCTATTACTAAATCACATCTGCCCGTAATTATTAGTTTATATATTCTTACCAAGCCTTACTATTGTTAAGCAAATATTTTCAAAGGTCAAATCTTGCTCTTGATATTTCCAGCTTGTATTGTTTAGTAAGTTCTCATGATATATTCTTTAAAAGAAAGATACTGACATCATTTTTGTATGTTGAAAACTTTTTCTAAACTTTGTTTTTTATTATTATATTACAATATGGGGCTTAGGTACGAAAACCAAAAGTACCCATTGTCAACACTATTTTCATATAAATATATCATACATAAGATAACAAAAGGGGAAAAAATTTAAAAAATTGACTACATGTTTAATGCGCTGTAGCTTATGTGTCCAACAGTCAACCCTTGGGATGATCAGTGGTATTTAATAGTTAGATAATCATTAAAATTATTAATAAGGCATCAAGAGCGAGACCATCCTGATATTAAGCAACACCACATACAAATCTTTTGACCAGTTTCCTGTCTATATTTGCTAAGAAGCGGTCAGTTTGCAATTTATATACCTGTAATTTTGGTGAACGTTTGAAATCATAATTAATATAAAAGTCAATATTTTTTATGAAAGTTAGTGTAGTCCACAGGTGTTCAATGACACAACATGGGAGGGAAAAAGTCTATGACGCTATTTCTATAAAAGTGGGTGGGTGACCTATCCTTTAAAATTGTAACAAGATTATTAGACCCGATCAAGTCAGCCAGAAGAGAAAATTCTACATTCTCAGTAATAGCATGTGTTCTATAACAGGCATTCTGATATTTTTATTTATTTCCAAAATTTTCTTGTTAATAAGACTTTTTAATTTTTATTCTTCAGTACAATATTATATCAAGTTTATCTGATAAAGAAATAATGCGTTAAATCATAGATTCTTCGTTAAAATTAAGTACAAGTATAGACATTTTTTCTTCAAATTATATTTACACCGAAATGAAAAGTGTCTACTAAAAACGTTACCACCTTAAGAGTTAAACTATTTTATAATTCAACGGCCTCTAATTCAGAGGTGGTGGAGGAAAAACTGATTATCGATTACTACTTTTAAAATATAAAACAAACCTTGTTACATATACTCGGACAAATCAGAATTTATACTCATACATAGAGTATATATATATATACTCATGTAGGCCAATATACATATACAATGTAATATGTGTATAGATAATATACTCAAATAAGTATATAAACACGCATATATATATATATATATATATATATATACATATATTATATATATATACACTTACATACAGATGTATGTATATAAAATGTACATACAGTTACATATACAATATATATATATATATATATTCTTGGTCAAACACCAGTTAGCAAGTAATACTGGCTTTAACGAGCAGTCTCCTAATACTTCCACGTATACTCCTCAATGATGCTCGGTAACTTCCTGATGAAATCCTTTTTTTTTCTTTTATTCTGTTTCGTGATTTATCAATCTATCTGTTTCTGGATCTAGCTTGTTCTTTTTTTTACATATTGGTTTCTCATGAACAACTACTTATCCATTATCACCACACACACTTAAGAGTATATTTAAATTATATGCGCGCGGTCATACATACACGCACACACATATATAAATGTATATAATGTATACGTTCATTTATTTACTTATTTATTTATTTACGGATATATAAATATAAAATACGTTGACGTCACATCAGATAACATTATTGAATTACTAAATCACGGCCACAACTAGTAATAATTTGATGCTGCATTATAACGGTTACTTTCTGCATCAAAATGTTTTATATACTTACATATACAAAGGTATTCATATATATATATATATAATATATATGTATGTATATGTATGAACATATATAACATAGTTTCAGATTAAAACTATTTGACCGTTTTATGTTCTTCATAAACATAAATGATTTAATTGCTCTTCTTCTAACGCGATGAATAGATGACACCTATTTATACCGTCTCTTCAACCGCGCTATTAAGTTTACAGCTAAGATTATATTGCGTGAAACTGGCATTCATTTAAATTGATTCAGCATTAACATCCGAATTGAATTTTATTGTCTTCAAATATATATATATGTATATATATATATATTGCGTAGTTTTGTTAGTTTTTGATTATAGGTGAGACGTAATCGGGTTTTTTCCAATCTATACACACGAAACTGAAGCGTAGAGAATCGCCATCTCCGTACTCAACGAGGTATGAGCTATAAGTGTCCGAGCGACATGAGTTAAAAGACAGAAATGAATACTTAAGAAATGGGAACACGTATTCTAAATATTCTAAACCAGTTGATGGGTAGGGAAAGATCGTGTTTATTATTTGAATTGGTTTTTCAGATGGTTTAACCTCGTCTTCGTCAAGTTGGCCGTCGTGGTGGAAAGTCGTAAATATCTTCCTATCGATATTGAAATCTACTAGTCGTAAAATCGTCGTATTTAATGCCGTCCTTATCAGTTAGAACCATTGGAAAATTTTGTGACGAATAAAACTACTCTCCGTGGTTCACCTATAATTCCCTATATTTTTATATACAGCGCGATTAAACCTTCCACTCAGTCGCGTGACACGTACACGCACATATACATTAACATACAACACCAATACATAGATTCGTCTACATACATTGTGTATATACATTTACATATTCACATACGAGCATACTGTGTATATTTATTATATATACTTTATATTATATATACGTAGATATGGTGTAGGTAGAAGTCGAGTACACAATAGAGATATGGGCTGTAAAAGATGCATTATATGTATATATTATATATATATATATATATATATATATATATATATATATATATAGATTGACCCAGAGAAGACGCACGGTTTTGTTCTTTTTTTAATAACTCAAAAACTACTCGACCAAAATGTTTAAACGAAATTTTATTTAAAAACCGGAAAACGAGACACATTAGCTTAGAGTCATTTGTGAAAATCGTTCAAGCGCCATTTCAATAGATTCATTCAGTCTTCATAAAGTTTTCGAAGGCTTTTTCGAGCATAGGTCGGTGAATTTTTGAAATTTCTTCAGAAATCCGAGTTTTCAAGTGTTCCAGATCCCGTGGACGTGTTATTCATGCAAAAAAAATCGCCTAACTTTGAATTATTTTCTCTTTGCACTATCGTGATCGATTCACGCCGAAAATATCCACGTAAAGCCTCCTTCTCGTTATAGGATGTCATGATAAGTGAAACTGAGAAAAAAAAAATCGAATCTCTCGTGTGCACGCTAAACGCGGAGCACACGGTTTGCGTTGTAGCGGTGTTACCAACTGCAAAAATAAAACGGCCCTTCTTCTCTGGGTTACCCTATAATTTTGAATTAAAAATATAAAAATCGTCCAGCTACGATCCTCGAGCTAATTATATAATCTTCTATCCGCATCGCTGTTATTCAGCTAGTTCACTGACAGGCGGATTTATATGACTCGTTATGCGGATAACGTTCATCAGTTCTGTTAATATCTTCTTGTACCTTAGGTATTTTAAGATTCCGATGGAGATTTGATTTGATTACGGGATATCACAATACCATAAAGATTGGATATCACGACTTTTTTCATTTTAAAGAGGAAAAGTATTCAGTTTGTGAGTACAACTGACAGGATGCTGCTAACTGAAGCTTAACTCGGCTATTAAGATATTACAATTCGACGTTAGGTGGATGAGGTTTAATAACTCCGAGTGAATGACATAAAGATTTCAACAACTTTCCTGGTCACTTGCTCAATAATAAACTGCCGTTGTTTGAATCATAATTTATTAAAAAGTGTCATTTTTGCAGTTACAAGCATTTTTAATTATTTCGTTATTTTGTTCCTGAGAAACTTGATAAACTAACGATCTATTCATTTGCAACTGCTTTCTCATTCGTCTTTTTTCTCCGCCTCCTTCCAAAACCTGTTTTTCGCATAATTGAAATTGTAGTACCTCTTTTATGCTGCTGTTTATAGTCTATAATATTCGATTGTTTCCTCAGCATCATTTTCCGAGTTTAATGAAATTTTGAGGACCAAATTTCGTCTAGCCAACTTGCGTATTATTCCAATCAGTTTTTTAATTATAAAATTGATATGTAGTGTTCTTAACAATTATAAGTTTCCACAGTTCTAATATCACGGACTCAACATTGATGTAAGATTCTTCGCTAATAGAGAAGTCAAAAATATCAGATGTTTCACTTTTGTCAGAAATCAAATGTATACGTTGGAACGAAGGAAGTTTCGTGTTTGTTGATGAAAATATTATTGAATGGCGAACATGTTTGGATGCTGTTGCGAAGAATAGCCCGCCTGATAAAAGTAAGCTGCAGTAAGTATGTCGCAGCAGCAAACGGTCTGTAGTCGAATTAGTGACATTTCAAATGAAATTATCGTTAAACTGCCCGATCGAAAGCATTCATGTCTAACATAGCTCAGCTTGTAATATTCATCGGTAAAGTAAATAAATCTTTTCACACGACTGAAGAAATATGAAATTTTCGTAAGTTTGAAAGGTCCTAAAACATAGGATGATATAACTGAATTACATAATTGGAGCACCTGCAATTCGTAAGGAAAAGGCAGTTACAAAATTACTGATTTATAAAATAGAATCTGACGATAAAATTAATAACTGTTGCAAAAGAGATGATTTAACTTAATAACGCACCGCTTTATCTATCGACAAAATCTTTGTGCCTAAATGTTATCGATAGAGTGTGTTATGCAATAAAAAAAAATGAATTGCGTCCGATCACATTTACTCTTATGCGGATAATTTAAGACATTTTAAAAAGAATTAGATTCCGCCGCGATGTATATTTCAGTCACGCCAGATGATATTAATTCTTTACTGCGATGTTACGAGTTATGTGAAAAAATTGACTAGTTTACGAAATGACAAGCAACGACCAGTACCAGGATTCAAAAACGTTGAATGAGATTATTGAATTTTGTGCTTCTCAGTGGATATTGTCGAAGAACTTAAAACATATTGCTACGAAGAAAAAAAAAAAATTAAATAATTGACGCATTTAATCATATTTAGCATTTCAGTAGAAATTATTGCTATCTGATTGGCGATTGAAAAATATTAACATTCAACGCTATCCCCATTGTTGAAAGAATGAAAAAATTCCAAATGCATCGATTAGGTTAAATACGTTAAAAGAAATGAGAAAACTTGCGGCTACTTTTGAGAGTGGTTTTAATAATTTAGACAAATATAACCACATTTTTTAAATATATCGAGTCTCGGCTCCAGAGTATCCCCTAATGGAATTAACTTACAACGTAATAATGAACGTCGAAATCAAAAATAAATTTTTATAACAATTATGTCCGCCAAAAAAAAAATCTGACGCAATATGTTGAAAGTGATTTCGGATCAACTTACAACTGAATATCCTTTTTTTTTTAAAAAAAAAAAAAAGTAAATTTACCAAAAAAAAAACAGCGATCAATTACGGTGTGTAATATACACATTGAAAAGGATTGCAAAAGCTGAGCTAAAGAGTAGAGAAAGGTGACTAATTAAAATATTTATATAATATATATATATATATATTATTTAATAATAATTTATTGTTCTAAATTTTCATTCCGAAAGTTTTTTTAATAGGTTCGAATGTATGTACGGACGATTTAATTACACGTGACACCCGGTGAATATAATTAGTTTTCACAAATAACCAATTTGGATCGAACATACTTGCGGTAAGTGTTCTATTGTATTAAATGGTTAGGAGTCTCTGCGAAAGTTAAGCATTGAAGTGGATAAACGTGCGAGGGGAGTTCTGTGAAGTTCTATTGCATATTGGTAGATCTACCAGAACTTCAGACCGGACATGAGAGGACAGCAGTTATTATACCGGGTCAGTTTTACTGTTCCGGAAGAAAATTTAGTGATATAAGCGAATAATAATTTATTAGAATTAGAAATACGATTGTTAAGAGATAATCAATACTACAAGAACTTAGGTATTATTATGCCTGCGTCTACATTCATACATATATTTTTCTTCTTCGATTTTTTTTTAATCCTAGGACTGGTCCGCCATCACTATGTCTTTCTTCCACAGTATACTTCAGTTGTACATACGACGGTACTCGCCTCCTGTTTTATGAAGTACATTAGCGTTAACCTTGGTCTGCCTTTCGGTCTTTTCCCAGCTATTTTGCCTTCCATTGCATATGTTAGCATTCCGCCATGTCTCAACATTCCAACCTCCTTTTTCTTATGCTTCGTAGGATAGAACTCTTGTACTCGGTCAGAAATACTATGGTTTGATACTTTGTCGATCTATGATACTTTCAAAAGGCGACGCCAACACCAAGTTTCAAATGCTTCTAATTTTTGCCTATCTTTTAAAGACAAAGTCCAGGTTTCTGACCCATACACGTCTACTGGCCATACATATGTTGTTACTATTCGTTTCCGTAAATTTTGGGACATGCTTCGATGTGTGATCAATGATTTTTTCTTCATGAATGCTGTTTTTGTGCAATTCTGGCTGCTATATCCTTATGACAAAATGCATCCTCTGTAATCAATTGTCCCAAAATATTTGTGTGTTTTCATCTGTTCTAAAGTTTTTCCTTCTAGTCATATGTTTGATTCTTTACTGATGCACATGATTTTGGGCTTTGCCGCATTAATGTTCATTCCATATTTCTTCGCCGTATGTTGTAGCATCGTAGCCAACATTGCCTGGTCATCTGCAAACATGATGATTTTGAATTTTCAACCGCCGATCTTGATTCCTTGATTCCTTCCTTGCATGTTTGTAGAGCATCATTGACAATCATCTCCGCGCATATGTTGAACAATAAGGGTGAAAGGGGGCAGCCTTGCCTGACACATTTTGTAATTGATTTCGTTAAGCTGCATCCCAGCTGTCGCCATCATTGAGTCCACATTGTTTAGCGTATTTGTTCCATGTTGGAGGGATGCATCTTGACAGTAAATTAACATGGAGCAGACATGTCGAACAGAAAAGAAAACATCTTGACATAGAATTGAAGCAGCTGTACTGGCTTCTTGACAGACACTTCAGTCTTTCCCTTGAAAATAAGCTTTTAATTTATAAAATAATGTTAAAGCCTCTGTATGTGTGTGGGGCTGCGCAAAAAATAGCCATATAAATAAGATACAACGGTTCCAAAATAAGTTCATTAGGTTACTCATTGCTCCTCCTTGGTATGTTTCGAACTATTACATCGTGACCTTCTCATTTCTTATGTTAAAGACGAAGTCAAACATGCGGTTGAGCAGTATAAAAGGCGCTTGGAGTCTCATACCATCCATTTATTATATAACCGTCTTCACATACGCCGATTGAAACGAACTAGGACGTTTGATTTATCCTAATTTTTACCGGAATTCTTTGAGGAGCACTAATGGGTGTTAACCCCCCTCACGCTACTTCGTATTTCATAAAAATTGCTAGATGGCCTCTCGGCCAGTTGTAATTATGTTATTTAAAAATAAAAAAAAAATTAATAAAAAATGTAAGTTTTCTTGGTGAATCGAAATCCGAGGATTTATTACACGAAATAGAAATAAGTTTTTAGTGATATAAGTATTTTTCGGTCCACAGTTTGAACCACCCGTCTTCAATTGTAATATATTTTTCTATAATCTTATCTGTTTCAAATATTCCACGATGTTCAAATATTACTCCAGGTTCTGTTCTATCCCTGTTGCATTCTTATTTCGTATAGCGAGAACCACGTCGCCTGTATTGATAAATTTCCTGGCTTCCATGGGTTTAGATTCGCGATACATAAGCTATAGAATGAAGAGAATCATCGTTATGGAATTCCATTTTAAATGCGTTATTTCCCTTGTAGGGTTACAATACATGTACTCGTTCGAAAGGCATACATTTTCCGAAAGAGAATGGTTTCCAGTTATTTCTCTTCTTCCAGACTGTGTTATATGTCGTTGAAAGTTCGATAAAAACCATTTCGTGGCTGTTTCTTTGCACGGGTAATCTGTGTGATTATTTGAACAGCGTAGCCTCTTAAACCCGCGAGAACGGAAAAGGTATTCCAATAAAAATACTCTCTATCAATTGGCTGTCGGCAAATCCGTAATTTACAAAGACAAGTTATAACAAAACACAGTTCGACCTTACTGTATCCACTTGAAACAATAGTCTGTTATCCGTTTTCACCTACCATAGGCATCGAATCGTTTGTTCAGAAGACTTTTCTCTGAATCTAGAAATTTGAACGCGGCGTACCTCGTTAATGATATACTATATCCTTGAGCATGCTATCCTATCTGCTGGTAATTTATTTGTACGTCCCTCTCTACGTAAATTTTGTAGAATAATTCATTTTTCGACGATACGTTTCCTTTTAGCTAATTATTTCTAAGTCATTTCACTGCTTGGCGCAAAGTCAAAATTTCGTCGCTTAACAATTTCTCACAGGGTGTACGTCAGGCGTAGGTCCGTAATTTTTTTAAACAAACGTAAATAACCGGGAATAAATTCATAATTCCCGCGAAAACAAGAATAATTATTTACGCGTTAATTTCTCCACGACTTGTTTTTCTCACCGTTAGCGATAATATTATTTCCCTCGTGATGTCTGTTCTTCTTAACTCGTACCTTACTCCCAAGTCGTAAACTTATCAAATTCAAGATTGCAGTAAATAACTGACACGTACACATACTCACACACATGCACAAAGAAGTGAAAAGTGTCAATCAGATTATTACTATCTATACGAATGGGACAACCTTATCGAACGGTACCGTTTTCCTGCATCCGAAAGGAGTAATAATAATAATAGTAATATAAACAACGATAATGATCATGATAATAATAGTAGAAGAACAATGGTAATAATAATAATCACATAATCAAAAAATGTGGAAAAGATCGTCATATATGCGCTTCAATTCAACAATATATATATATATATATATATATATATATATATATATATATATATATATATATATATATATATATACACTAACATATATATATACATATCTCCTATATACGTAATGTATGTATATATATTAAATATAAACATATACATGTATATATTTAATGCACACATATATATATATATATATTACATATATTACATGTAACGTATCGGTTTATGGAGTTGACAACCGGATAAGTTAATTAGATCGTAAAATCACACAAATACAATACAGGTTGTAGTAACGTGCACATCAGCGTACACAGGATGTCGCCATGTCAATAGCATCGGTTGTTACGTTATATTTCCAGCGTCTAACGGAAACAAGTCGATACTGTGAATATTTCAATTCGAATTTCGATACTTTTTCCGTTAAGATCGTTTATAGTAAAATTTTACATCGTCTTCGATTAATGTATTATTCGAATTTCGGTAAGCGTATTAAAACATTTCATCCATTTTCTATTCGGTGGTCAATTTTGATGACTTGCGAGCGTTTTCTGTGTTCTGAGCTGTAGTAACTACGATAGCTACCGTATCTGATTAATTTGGCAAACCATCAGTCGTCGAGCGAATAGCCACTAGCAATGAAATTACTCGCGACTTCAGCAATGTTTTAGTAGTTGCATATCGATAGCGATCATAGACGCTTCTGTAAATTCGCAATTATTATCATTTATTAACTTTTATTCGACGTAGAATTATAAATTTTATATCGGGCTATAGGTAATTTTTTCAATGTTTTTAGGTAATAAATATTTTTCAAACACTATTCCAGTCAACCGGAAAATACGCAATTTTATTATCGTTAAAATTTCACCTACCACACGGCGGACACTGTGATTGAACTGGTTAAATAACGACCGATCAGATCGTTAAAAAAAAATTAAATAATAACGAAATTAACGACGACAAAGAAGACAAAGAATTAAATTAGATGACCATTATCATCGTAAATGTAGCATATCCTATTATTCTACATTACACGAAAACGCTACATACATCCGGGTCGATTGGAAGAACTGGACGAAATCATCTTAATTCCTAATTTTTGAAGAATGTGGAATTAAGATGATTTTTTTTATTAAAATAAACACCAAAAAAAGAAGTTAAACTAATTAAATTTTTTAAAATGAAAAATCATAAAACTTTTCGGCCGTTAGACCATTATCGAGTGAACATTTAAATAATAAAAAATATAAAATGAAAGAATATTAATTTAAAAAACAACAAAAACCGTCTGGGTCACCCTATATTATATATTTATATATATATATACTTCTTATTAATATGATCATACAGTAACTGTCATTTTGCGTCATAAAATGACAGTTACTGTATGATCATATTAATAAGAAGTATATATATATATAAATATATAATATAGGGTGACCCAGACGGTTTTTGTGTCGTGTGCCCGTCGCACGCACTGATGTAGTTGTTAATCCGCTCCAGTTTCTTATTACATCTATCCACCTCTGCGGTGGTTCGCCCTTCGGTCTGTTTCCTTGATTCTTCCCCATGTACTATTAATAGCTGCAAGTTCCGTTCACTACGCAGGATATGGCAAAAATATTTTATCACTCTAATAATATCCATATTAGCTACTGCGCTAGGTTCAGTTCTTGTGCTGTGGAAGCATTTGTTCGTTTTGCGGTCCATGCGGAGAAGTTTCCTCCGGCACCACATTTCGAAAAAGTCGGACTAAGCTAGTTTTATTTAACGTCCATGTTTCCGCTCCATATAGTACTATCGAAAATATAAGCGTCTTTACAATTTTACTTTAACATTCGCTTAGTTTCACCATAACACAGCGACCCATTTATTTATTTTTCTACGCTCCCTTCGCTAATGATTGGAGATCCTAGGTACACGAAGTCGTTTACTGCTTCAAATCCTGCGAAAATTTTGTCATTAAATTTTACTCGTCTTCCTCTGTCTACGATCGTTATTTTTGTTTTAGACTTGTTTATTTCAAGTCCACATTCTCGACTAATGCGTTCGACCTTTTTTAGAAGTATTTTCATTTCGCCAAGGTCAGATGTAATAAGTGTTGTATCGTCCGCATATCGTAAGTTGGATATCTTTCGGCCGCCTATAGAAACTCATCCATTCCGTTCATGCATTACCATTCTTATAATGTATTCTCCATAACGGGTAATAGAATACACCCTTGCTTCACACCCTTCTTAGTGTAGAGTTCAGCAGATTGTATTTTTTGACCATTCGAATTACATTGTTATTGTTTCTATATAGATTCTTTATTTTTATATATATATATATATAAAAGTATTTGATTCTTGCGCGTAGGAAATCCTTTGCAAATCTACTTATATTTAAGAAGTCAGGATGACAAAACATAGTTCATACGGTATAATAAATTGTATGTAATTAGTGTTCAACTACAACACTTAAAAGTTAACGATATTATAATTGAGTTTATATTAAGAAAATTAAAAATTAATCTGTATATCAACCAAGGCAATACTTCTCGGTGAATTATGATTTTATTTACTATTAGTTAGTGTTATCACTGTTGCAAGTATTTATAATAACAACAGCACTTATTACCGCTGTTACCATCATTACCGATGTGCTATTCCACTATCATCATTATTATTACCATTATGATTAAAAAATATGCACATATATATACATTTATACATACGCATATATAAAAAGATTTTGGATAATGTTTATTTATAACAATCGCGGAATTTATGTCTATTTTTAAGTTAGTATTATTATTATTAATGAGTAACCGTGTTGTATCGTTACATATTATTTTGAATAATATTCGGAGCTCGACTTTATATTCGTGTTTGCAAATATATTAAGTTTACCATTACGAATGTAATTAATTTGTATACAAAATAAAAATTTGAAATTTGATATTATTATTATTAACGGCCGTTCGTTAAAGTGGTAGCAGTAAATTTGATTAGCATTAATTCTAGATATTCCAAAATGACTTCTAAAAAACTGTGCTACGATTATACGATGTTGATCGTAAAAGTTCGCGGCTTATCACAAATTATCTAGGACAAGACTGAGTATACGGTATGTAAATATCGTGATTAAAAATTTTGTAGGACATATAAAGAAATTTGCAAAAGTTACGGTACGAACCAGTCTTAATTTTTATCGTAAAAGTTAAGAAAATTTGATTATTTATTTTGCGATTAAAAAGAACATTCCTCTAAACGGTCCAAGACGGATATTTTTTATACCATATCTAACCGCTGAATACGACGACATTGTTTGATCTAAAAACATTCGTTATCTAGATATAATTCTAGATAAGCGATTGGCATTTTTTAATCACATTAATTACACTAATATGTTAAGGCGTCGATAAAGAAATTAGCGCAACGCCCACTTTTTTGTAGGAAATCATTTCTGAATGTGGAAAACAAATTAATCTTTTATAAAACTCTTATTCGACCAATTATTACGTATTCCTGTCTCGCTTGGTGCCATATTTCCGACGATACTAATTTTAATAACTTACACTTAATACAGAACCCCGATAGCATAACGTTTTTCCTTACACAAAAATTACAAATATGCACAACGATTTAGCCATTTTCTAAAAATTATATTCTTTAAGTTTTTTTTTCATTAATTGTACCACCCTACATCCGAAAGAACTGATTAATGTCACTGGTAGATACGATTTCAGGCAACAACTACAGCAAATGTACACTAAATATAAACATCTCAGACTAAAACATTATTTGTTACGATTTATTCTGCCTAATATTTCATCTTTTCATCTTATTTTTATCCTATTTTAATGCGTTAGATCATTCTCATTTGTTTAGTGATCATTTTATATAACATCTTTATTTAATTAAAAATTTATATATAACATACGATTACTTGTTTTTTAATCAACTTTTTTTCTTAAAGAATTTTGACTTTAATCCCATTATTTTTTTGGTATTCTTCTTAATGCGCACTATAGGATTATTTGTATGTGTATATCAAACATGTTGCTGCTTTAACGGAGGTGACGCGAGTGTACTCAAATTATTTATTTTCTTTGTTTATTATTTACTTTGTAAATATACGTTTGTTGTTGTTGTAAACATCGTTTACGTCGTTCGTATTTGGCTGCGTATGAACCGGTTTTAGGTTGTGGAATAATTCACTTTGACGGTGAGGTAGAATGGTAAAAAAAAAATATTACATGGGACCCATTGAAATTTTATAAGTTGTTTGCGAAGATTTATTTTTATCGAAATATTCAGATTTCTGAAGATTTCCTATCGGTTTTCTGTAATCGTGTGTATCTAGACCATCGGATTTGAAATCTACCTTCCAAGAAATTTTCTTTATAGTTCTCAATTTCTCGCTATATCGGAATATATCTTTTATTATTTTTGCACGAAACGCCTTAGATAAATTAGGCCTGTTTAGTAATGCGACGTCGACGTATATATATATATATTCTTCTTCTTCTTCTTCGCGTGCCACCCGATTAGGGTATTGCTTAATCATCATGTATGAATTCCACTATCTGATGGAAGGAGTTCCGATCTCTTGACGCTTTGATTAGTTCCGCTGCACTCTGAATTCCAATCCGTATTTTAATATTTTCAAGCCAAGAGATCCTTCTTCTTCCCGGTTTTCTTCTACCATCGATTGTTCCCATTAATATTGTTTGTAAAAGGTGGTATTTCGATCCTTGCATTAAGTGTCCCAAAAACGCAGTTTTTCGTCTTTTTATTATAGGGTCAATTCTCATTAGTTTTAACACTTCTTCGTTCTTAGTTTTACTTGTTCACGGAATTTTCCATATCCTTCTGTAATACCACATTTCGAACGATAAGATGCGCTTCTTCATATTTTCTTTTATCGTCCAAGTTTCGCACCCATACAAAAGTACTGACCACACGTAACAACCCAGAACCTTCTTTTTGACATCTAAGCTTAATTTTCGGTTACAAAGAACGTGTTTGAATTTCATGAACAACATCCGGGTCACTATCTCTTGTGATCCATCTACCTAAATATTTATATTTATTTACTTGTTCAATTTCATTCCCATTGAGAAATAATTTTTTTTTTTTGTAACTGGTGCATGCTCAAAAATTGCTTCTGAATATATGTTGAACAATGTTGGGGACAGTACACAACCCTGTCTAGCTACACGTCGTATTGGTATTCGTGCAGTTAACTCTCTAGCGTGTTGGTTTTTATAAAGAATTTGTAAGAATCTTAAATCTGACTGGTTAATACCAATGTTCCTCGACGTTTTAAATAATTCTCTATACTGTACTTTATCAAATGCTTTATTATAATCTATAAAACATATATAAACAGTTTTGTGAAAACCAAGTTGTTTTTGAATTATCGTTTTCACGCAAAAAAGCGCTTCTCTAGTTCCCATTCCATTACGAAAACCAAATTGGTTCCATCTCATGTTTTTTTTGCAAATTTGAAATATTCGCCGATGAATTATTCGCAAGAAAAGTTTCAGGACGTGGCTCATAAGGCTTATTAATCTATGATCATCGCATTTATATGCATTAGGAGCTTTTGGTATGGCGATGAATACTGATTCTAGCCAATCTTTAGGTAAGATCCCGCTTCTGTATACGGCATTAAAAAACCTAGTTACTTTCTGTATTGCCATGGGACCTAATAGTTTCAATACATCAGCATGTATATCATCTGGTCCTACCGCTTTCCGAGCTTTAACTTGTTTGATTGCAGTTTTGCACCTCGGATTCTAAAACTGGCAAGGTATCCATTTCATCTTGAGGTGTTATCTCTTCTTGATCATTAAATAGAGTTTTTACATATTCTTCCCACGTTTTTATTTTATCTATAGCTCCCGTAATGATATCTCCGTAATCCATCTTAAGGATAGTTGTGTGTGTTTTTTTTTATATGTGTGTGTTATTTCTCTAATTTTCTTATGAATATTAAATTCGTTATGTATCCTTTGTAATTCTTCAATCTGTTTACATTGCGAAATTAACCATTCTTCCTTAGTGCTATCCTCCGTTTAATGGTTCTCTCAATTTGTTTGTATTCGGATAGATTGTTCTTTTTTTTCTTCTCTGCTCCATTAAATCTCATTAGTAATCCATTTCTTATGTCGTCTGTCAGTATAATTAGTAAGATGTTCTTTAGTCGCTTCATTGAGGACAGATTTTATTTGCCGCCATTTTTCTTCAATATTTTCAGTATTTTTCATTTTTTCCAGTTTATGTTTACTTCCCCTTTTACCTTTTGCTTTATTTCTTGATTCTGCAATAATTGTAGATCTAGTTTTGTCGTTTGAGCCCTTCTGATTTTTTTAACTCTTACGCGTATCTTAGCGTGCAATAGAATCTGTTCTAGCATCAGCGCTTGGCATGGTCTTTGCAGACAATACACTGTTTCTAAACCTTGTGTTCACTATTATGTAGTCAATCTGATTACGAACAATTGTCTCAGGTTTATCAGTAGGGGATTTCCACGTATATAACCTCCTCGCTGGTAGTTTGAAATAAGTGTTTGCAATACATAGTTCATTTTGTTGGCAGAACTGTATTAAAGTATCTCCCTGATCATTTCTGATTCCCAATCCAAATGCTCCTGTGACATTTTTTGTACTTATATTACCAACTTTAGCATTGAAATCTCCGACGAGATATGTAGCTTCATGTTTCTCACAAATTTTTAATACAGTCTCTATATCTGCGTAAAACTTGCATATATCTGTATAATATTGATATTCACAGGTTGTGCTTTTAATTTAAGCAGTAGTACGCGATCAGTGTAAGGTACAAAAGAAGTAACACTGTTACACCGTGTTTTATCCATTATTATTGCCACTCCTATTGATGTTTCCCATCTCTATCACCTGAGTAGTATACAGCCATGCCGTCAGATATTATTTCTCCAGTTCCAGGCCATCTTTCCTCACTGAGGCCAAGTATATTCAATTAAATCACGTTCGACAATTTTCCTGGGCCATATAATGTACGTATGTTCCATGTACCAAGAGTAATCACTTCTGCAGAACTAGTTTTACTTCCGAGTATTCTTCGCACCCCTGCTGCAGAGCAGCGCCGTGACTCGAGGCCAATGATATAGTTTTGTCCTGCATGATGATTATTTTCTTGGAAGATATACTGAAGTAGTTTTCCGTTGCTTTCTTCAGCGCAGTTATTTAGCCGCTTCTGCAATATGTGCACCACGTCCAAATATGTCTGTAATACAGCCGCTTCTGCAATAGGTGCATCACGCCTGTATTCAGTAATGAGTATCCTGCTTCCAATACTCATATTTTAAGCGGTTTGTTACTGAGGAGGTAACATTGCTAGACTTTTACGGCGACCTAAACCCGCCGAGGGAGAGACAGTCATAAGATTTATGCAGACTTACTGGAACCACCTGCCTGAGGCTTTCCACCAGTAGCCGCTCTTGGTCCGCGACTGCTTATTTGACTAATGTCTTATTCGCTGCTAACCTACATATCCGTAGGCCGTTCCACTATTCGCCACCTGTGGACGCGCCCCCTACCTGTTAGAGCTCCGGTCCCCAGAAGGTACAAAGTACCCCCCGGGGGGATATATATATGTGTATATATATATATGTATGTATATATATATGTATATATATATATATATATATATATATATATATATATATATGTATATATATATATATAGGATATAGAAGTAATAAATTCATATACATATCTTGGATTATTAATAAACAGTCTAAGCGGAAGTGGAGAGGATATTAAACGCAGAGTGCTGTTAGCAAAATCAGCAATGACGAGACTAAATCAAATTTAGAAAGATCATTCCATTACTCGCTCAACAAAAATAAAGCTAGTAAATGGTTTAGTATTTACCATGTTTACATATGGAGCAGAAACTTGGACATTACATAAGCAATATAAACGAAAAATTGACGCCTTTGAGATGTAGATATGGCGCACTTAAAATTCCATGTACAGCAAAGAAGACAAATACTTCAATTCGAGAAGATCTAAACGTGGAACAGCGCCTTTATACTTCATGTCAACAGAAAATCTTGAGCGAGAACTTTCTAGTAAAAAGCCGTAGTAATTGGACAGATAGAAGGAAAAAGAAGTAAAGGAAGAACTCCGATTCGATGGATAGACACTGTCACGACGCTTACTGGATTAACAAGAGTTCAAGCTATATTGGAAAGCCGAAATAGGGTCAGGTGGAGAAAAATTATATCAGATGCATTAAAATATAGGTCACTTACTCAGATATATATATATATATATATATATATATATATATATATATATATATATATATATATATATGCTTGATGTTATTATATTACTATTGAGTCCAGTTTTATTAGGAATTGGTGGTTTTTTTTTTATCTGTAATTATTTCCCAATACAATTTTACCTAATTATTTTCAAGGGCAATATCCGGTGTGTCTTATTTTTTTCGTGGCTTTGTATGAAGAACTGCAACAGCAAATATCAATATTACAGATATATTTAAAGTAAATAAACTGAAATATAAGTAAAACTAAAACTAAAATCTTAGGAAAATAATGAAAAGAAAATCCAGATAATTCGACCAAGTAGAACAATTGGAATATTTAGGAAGCGTAATAAAGTTACAGAAACAAGAATAGCTGAACAAGTGTTCGTGAAAAGAAGATATTTATTTAATAATAGAATTTAAAGGAAAAATTATTTAAATCATACATACGGTGTAAACTATTATATGGTTCGTTAACGTGGGTGTTAACGGAAAATCTAGGCCTTCGAAATGCGGGGATTAGCGCTGAATGAAGATTCCGTGAACGCGGAAGAAGAAGGACTCGGAGGTTTCGGAAATGGTAAATGAAACATTTTTTTAAAAATGTTGGAAACGATACAACAGAGACGAGCAAGGCTTCTAGGACACATACTGCGCGCCTTAACTCCGTTATGACACATCATAATCCAGGGAAGAAAATTGGAAGGAAGAAGAAATAAAATAAAAAGAACAAAGCAGATGACGTATAGAGCAATTAAGAACATAGCTGGCAAGTTGATTACAAGACAAAAGAAAAGCCACGAATGATGTATATTAAGTAATGAATTTTTTGCCACATTCGGATATAGTTCTTTACGTACATCATCACGACTCCGGTAATATAATCTAAATCTCGGATTTTACGTTCACCGATGTTTTTCCCGATAATACATACTTTATCGTCGCTAACTTTCCCGGACTAACGATATAT
Source organism: Coronaproctus castanopsis (assembly GCA_032883995.1). Classification (NCBI taxonomy): domain Eukaryota; kingdom Metazoa; phylum Arthropoda; class Insecta; order Hemiptera; family Monophlebidae; genus Coronaproctus; species Coronaproctus castanopsis. The sequence continues at coordinate 162,357,727 of CM065052.1, forward strand.
TCGTTTTTATCACCCGCATCCTTACCTGAATCTATTCGATATTTTCTTATAAGTATAATATGCGCGTGTATGTGTTCCATCTTATAGCTCCAGTTTATATTTATCATGAAGGATCTCTCTCAATTTTCATCAACCTACGTGCCGTGTAATTCACATCTCTCGTTAATTGAACATTATTATTATTATTATTATTACTAATTTTAACCTAACGTATAAACCGAATAAATTTGATTTAATTCGAATATTATTATTATCGAATTATATGTTATTGCGCTATTCTTTGTTTTTTATAATTGAACGCGCGTTACTTTTATAATGATTAGCTCTCATTTCAACTATCGATGTAGTTGTCTATACGTATGTGTTGTTTAATATCCTACATTAAGAAAAAAATAATAAAAGCATCGAATGTCGATAGCTGACGTTACCTGACGATTCTCGTCAAACCCGGCTATTAACGGAAGATAAACGCAATCCGATCAGACCGATACAGCGGGTGTAAGCCCTTCCCAAGTTCTTCTACTACCAAATTACATTTTTTTCATTTTTTTTTTTTCAAATCTATAATCTTTGTTCCGAATCGACTTGCTTTTCGATTGGCTGATATTGTTCCGATATAGTTAGTTTCTAAAAATAAGAACTAGACGAATAATTTTCATTACATTACTATCAGCAAATTCCAGGTGTTCTCTAACGTGGATCGAGCTAAATCTAGCCCAATAGTTAGATCTCCAATTGTCGCCGTAGTTTAAACTATTCGGAAATTTACCGACAATCGGTAATATATAAGAAGCGATATTCGTATAAAACGTAGGTAGTTTGGATAGTATGGTTACAGTTCAGTGCAATATATATATACACACATATATATATATATACACATATATATTTGTTACTTATTTTCCATTTGTTTATCGAGATTTATTACGTAAATTTATGGCTCACTACAGTTCATTTCATATTTGTTTATATCGATGGTATTTACACGTGTAACTTTTCCACTTGGTTCTTCCAAAGGTGTCAGCCGTGGGGGATGTACTTAGTAGTAAGATGATTTAAAACGAGAATGAGAATGAAAATTAAATTTCGATAGATAGTTCCTGGATTAGATTAAAGGGCTTAAAATAAAGGTTTTCCGATATATATATATATATATATATATATATATATATATATATATATATATATATATAAAAGTTAATTTTGTCCGAGGAAGTAATATATCCTAATAATATACATATATGTATATATATGTGTGTGTGTGTGTTAGTGTATATATACATATATAGTTCGTTATTAAGATGTCGGCTTTGCGCGAGATACGTTTATATCCTTCGGTAAAGATAAACAAAGAAAAAACAAAAAACTCGGCAACAAAATAAGACAAATAACGGAATACATATATATATATATATATATATATATATATATATAAAACAGAAGATATCGATAGCGCATAGAATAGGATAATAAACAAAAGATCGGACAGACCCCGGAAGCAATATAATAGAGTAGACTTTGGAGGTAGATAAATATTCTGGCATCTTCTGATTTATATTTTTTAATTTCTACTCGCTAGTCGGTATTTATCCTATGTATAAACAGAGTCAATATTTGAATAGGATAATTTGAATACAAGTAATTTTAATAACGAAATATTTCATTTCAGACAGTCCTCTACTACGGATATATACAAGTATTTCGAATGTTATAGTATTGTTTCACGATAATCCCGAATAATAATAATAATAATAATAATAATATTCATAATAATGGTTATTATTTTTTAATATGTTTACAGTAAAATTGACGCTCACACACAGATAATAAAACGACTTGTACCTGTTGTCTTTATTCAACTAAGCGTATTTCGTATATTCTCGCTTTTTTTTGTTTGTTTTTTTTTAAACAACCCTCGTATCTTCTTTCACACCATATTGTTGTTGATTAATATTCCGCTGATTTCCTATTTTCTAATAGCCTTAACTTATTACTATGATTATTACTATCAATTATTATTATTATTATTATTATATTTTTTCTATTACTGTTATTATTATTATTATCCTTTGATTTGATTTGATTATTGTTATATTATTATTGTATTATTGTATTATTTCGGTGTTATTATATTACTTTATTATTATTATTATTGTATTTTTATGTTATTATTATTATATTACTTTATTTTTATTATTGTATTTTTATGTTATTATTATTGTATTGTTCTATTGTGATTATGTTATAGTTGTTATTATTATTGTATTTTTATATATGTTATTATTATTTTATGATCATTACCATTCTAATTCTTCTTCTTATTATTATTACTATCAATTATTATTATTATTATTAATAGAAGTAGTAATAGTAGTATTATTGGTACTACAATATATTACTTATTTGGAATCGGTGTATACCTTTAATGGTAACGGGAATACACAGCGATAACGTATATATATATATATATATATATATATATATATATATGCCGGGTGAAAAAAAACCGGCAAAATAATTTCATCCGTTTACGTCGTCCGGCTAATTAAACGATCGTAAATTAAAAATCTCGTACTACGTTGCCGGAGAGAACAAAATGTAATTAAATGCAGAGTGTAAAGAAAGAAAAAATCCGATATCTTCAAATAACGTAAATAACAAAAATTAAATATGAACAAATAATAATAATTCATTTTGTTCGTTTACGAACGTTATATGAATATATATGCACGTATTTAAAATAATAAATATTTACTCGGATTAAACTAGGTAGAAGGCCCCACCGACTAAATAATATGCCGTTATATAAATCTTCATATATTTACACATTGCCAGATGATTTATTTGGTTCGTTTGACTTTTTTTTCTGTGCTGCAAAATGAAATATTTGTAATGCGTGTTATTTCTTAAAAAAGATTATCTTCAAAATCTTATAGACGAGCTGTCGATTACAGCAATTTTGGGCGACGATAACAAATTCGAAGTAATTCATTGTCTGCGTCGGTCAGATCCATCCATCTACGCCTGTATTTCTTTAAAAAAATATATATATATATATATAAATAAATAAATAAATAAATAAATGAAAAAAGAAAGAAATAAAGTGTGTATGTCACTTCGGATATTGAAGTACAATATTGTAATCTTTTTTTATATTTAATCACTTATCGAGGATATAAATTACTGCAATTAGTATTCACAATTTTCTTATCGTCGTACTTTCTTAATCTTCTTTAGTATAAAATTAGTTTTTTGAAACGTGCGGGCATATTTCTGTTCTTGTCATAAAGACATTTCAAGCAATGAATGTATTCGTTCATTAGCTAAACATCTAATGGCGTAGAACTCTCCTTGGTTTTTCTCACGAGGATAATATCGTTCACTCTGTTCGGCCGGAACATAAGAATCATTGAGGACTGTTATAAACTGAGAGTATTAGTCAATCAGTCTATTACTATTAACTTCAATCGTCTCTGCCAAAACTTTCGTGGTTCTATTTCTTTACGGAGATTAATCGTAAAGGAATCGTACTCATCGGTAAATTATGGGTTGAACATCATTTATTACCCGACCATTCTTTCCGATATGCAACTTAGAGCAAGTTCCTTCTGTCTCCTCCATTCTGAACAGGCAGTCTGCAATCCCGATCATGTTTGTCTTTTACGGCTCTACTGTGGCACCGTTACGTTCTGAATTTTATCTTATCTTACTCCGAAGTAACGATCGTCCGAATATTTAAAAAAGATTATAACAGATAATAGAGTAGACTTAGAAACGAGATAATCGCGTTGATATATCCGGTCCGTGTTATTGTATTCGGTAGAAACTCGGACGATGAATACGAAACAACGAGTACAATTCCTACGATAGTTAAGATGATCAATCGACTGGTACTGAACAGGTGCAAAATCAACGGGTCGCAGTTAATATATAAAGATGAATGCTCCTAAATAGGAGAAGAAAACTAGTTTAGTGGTAACATTCCAGGGGTGGCACGTAGAAAAAGCAAAAATATCGAATTAATTACTGCCAATATAGAAATTATTGAATTTCCTAGATTAATTTAATCAGTCGGGTGCCGATGTACGTTACGTTCGCGATTCGTAACCAACGGAACCGGGAGATACTAACATTTATGGTGATATACATATTTGTATAATATACATATATCAATCATGCGGTGTATCAATCCTAAGACTGGTTCGTCCCTATCCCATTTTTTTCATTATGTCGTTAGCCTTTTCAGTTCAATGTAGTTATTGTTGTTTGCTTCATTTTTTATTGTATAAATTTCTGTCTATGTTGATCTTCCTTTCGGCCTGCACGTGGGTATTTTTCCATATTGCACCTCTTCCGAAACCTGGAAAGGATACAAAGACAAGACCTATCAGTCTACTCAGCAATATAAGTAAGATATTTGAAAAAAGCCATTACCGATTAAAGTAAGAAAATATTGTGACACAAATAAAATTCTTCATAATTTCCAAATTCGAATACTGCTCTGAATCTAGTAAAAGCCTGCGATCAAATCTATAATAATTTCAATAAAAATAAACATACCGGATTAGCAATGCTAGATATCGAGAAAGCTTTCGATACAAGCTGGCACGATGGAATTTTATTTAAGTTAATAAAATATTGTCTCCAGATTAAACGTTAATTATCAAACAGGAAATTTTATGCTAAGATTAAAACTCGTAAATCTAAAATTAGTTATATTACAGCAGGAGTACCACAAGGAAATATTCTTGGATCATTTCGTACATACATACATACATACATACATACATACATATATATATATATATATATATATATATATATATATATATATATATATATATATATATATATAGCTTGAAAATGACTTCATAGTCGAAAAGCTTCGTGTTTGTGTTTTATGTAATAAATTTTTTAGTGATTAACTTAGATTTTATTTTGTTTTGCTAATTTATTTTGTTTTGCTAAATTCATAAAATCACTACTCTCCAATACATCAATATTATATATATATATATATATATATATATATATATATATATATATATATATATATATATATATATATATATATATATATATATATATATATATAACGATATTCTAACTATAGACAATTCCACGGTCACCTATATACGGATGACACTAACACCGTTATATCGCATAGGTACTATTAGTAATTGATTAACCCGACGTAATCATTAAACTATTCAAATTCTGTTATAAATTGAAAATCAAAATTAACGATAATAAAACTGAACCATAATATTTGCAAGACGTAAACCAGCTTTAAACGAGTATATTAAAATTAAAAATAAGAACCTTGAGACTTCATACCGAATTTTGGATACCTAGGCGTTGCACTAGACAGTAAACTGACTTTCATCAAACATATAAATATGTTTTTAGGACGCACATAAAAAATTGAGCGTGCTATCTGCAATATTTAACAGGAGATCAACACTAGCACCTATAAATAAGCTATTAATATAAAAAAAAGTAGTCGCTTAAAATATTATACGCTTGCCCGGTTTGGTCTAACACCAAATAAGTTGTAGTTCAGAATCGTACTGAACAAACCCAGTATGACATTTTAATCGAGGAACAATTAAAAACGGTATTTTAAAATTTTTCAATACCTGCCCTGTATGTTTATTAATAAAAATGTTGAGGAAATCTGTGGTTTATCAATCGCTACGACGAACGTACAAAAGATATAAAACACATTTTACTTCGAGTGATTAAATATCATTGTTACTTAAATTCCGGCAATTTAATCGTATGAAATATCTTAATAATATTTTTAACTTTATACAACATTGATTATTTTAATTAAATTAAATTTTTTTGATCCAGGTTTTTTTTTGGAATTCTTTCTACAAAATAATAACTAAGTTTTACATTTTTTATAATGTGGAATGTAGTAATTTTTTTATGAGATATGATTATCAGATATTTCAAATACTTATTTTTCATTTTACTTGTAAAATTGAATTGTTGCGTTTCTATATTTTTATATTTTATATTTTACTTTTGTGTATACATCGCGACAGTAAATGAAAATTTAAAATTCCATCACAGTATACAACTTTTGCAGAATCCAGAAAACAATATCGGAAAAAAAAATTAATAGAAAAACAAAATCAGTAAACAAATATATCGATGTTAATATATTCAATTTCAATAATTCAAAAAATAAACTGAACAGACAAGCGGAATAAAAATTTTACGGATTATAGTTTGACCGTCACCATAAAATATTTTTAAGTAATTATTTTTAATTTATACTTTTAAAATTATGATTTAACAAAAAAAAATTTGTTCACTCGATAACGGCGTAAATGCCGAAAAGCTTTGTATTTTCCAAAAGAAAATAAATTTTAGTGATTTAACTAATTTTTCAATTGATTTTTTAAGTAAGTTTTATTGTTTTTTTTTTTAGTTTCTCGTATATTTGAATTATAGCTTATCGGTTTGAAATTGATAAATTTCGGAATGATATAACAACGTGTATTGTTAGGTTGTTTTCTGTATAATAATTTCTCTTTTTCGTTCTCTTGCTTCCATCTGCAATACCTTTCAATACGCTATCGTGTTTTAACAACACGTGCCCTATTCATTTCATTTTTCGTACCTTTTCTCTTGTACTCGGTTAAAATCTTCCTCATTTGGAACTTTATCAATATACGAAATTTTGTAGCATGCGTCGCCAACACCACGTTCCAGAAGCCTAAATTTTCTATAAATGTATATATATATATATATATGTATATATATAAGTATATATGGAATGGAAAAGGAATATATACAACTAATCAAGAATATCTCCGCAAGGATACAGATGACATTGTGGGATAAAACAAAATAAAAAAAAAATAGCGATAAGAAGGTAAGACAAGAAAATATACTATCACCGAAACTGTTTATTGCTGTATTAGAATCTATATTCAGAAAAATAGATTAGAACTGAAAAGGCATAGATTGATGAAGATTTAGATTTGCAGATGATGTAGTGATGCTAAGCACCGATGCTGAAGAATTACAAAGGATTGTCATAGATATAGAAACAGTAAATTAATACACATATCTCGGACAAAGAATTACGACCAACAGGAATACCTTAATGTTAGCAGAAATAAATCGCAAAATATATCATGGCTATGTTCGGAAAACTGATATTCAGAAACGAAGAAGCACGGATATGCTTGAAAATAAAATTATATAATAAATGTGTTTATATATATATATATATATATATATATATATATATATATATATATATATATATATATATATGGTTCGCAGTAGTAGTGTACGTTTACAAAAACAAAGTTATGTAAGATACAAGTAGCGCAAGACAAACTACTTGAACTCCATGATGCTGTGGAGCAAATGGAGAAAATATAATGGATAATGAGCCGAACGGGAAAAACTGGTGTTGGAATGGTTGCCAAATTACAAGACGACAAACCGGGGCTAGACAGCTAAACCGTTGATGTCGTGACTTGAAACAAAGCGCAGAAAAAATTTGGGCAAGAATAGTTCAGGATTGTAATAACTAGAAACAATTGAGGAAAGCCTACGTCCTGAGGTAGACTGATATAAACTAAAGATGAAGAAAATGAATATATATATATATATATATATATATCTGAAAAAATCAATTTTACAGCATGCACTAGTAAAACAAATTATTAATGTTAAAATGCCTTAGAAATCTAGACTAATACTGCATTAAATAATTCATATATTTTAAATATTGGACTATGAGAAAGGTCAAATAAGAAACAAAAAATATAATAATAAAGCCGAAATAGTTATGTATATACATATACATTTATATATGAGTGTGTATGTGTATATGTTTCTAAATGCACATACACGTACAGATATACACATAAGTATAAATAACTAAAATACGTGCTAATTATTATAAGAGTACTTTAAGATGTTTTTATTCAGAAAAACGCCAACTGAAACTAAAATATCAATCAGTTTATTTTGACGCATTTTGCAAATATCTAAAAAAACGGTAGTAAAATAGAGTAAATTAGCAAACCTGAATATTTATCGGTAAACCTTCTCGTAAATTAAAAACTCGAGACCATAGTGATTGCGTGTTGTTTGTATTTTTTGTCCTCTTTATAAAATGTGGGTGTCAGTATATATATATATGTGTGTGTGTGTTAATATTAAGAAATAATTATAACGATTACATCTATTTTATACCAAACAATTGCATTTTTGTTCGCAATGACGTTATAAAATCACATGACTTTGACGATTCCTTTCTATCTACTTCGGTCTTCTGCTAGGTGGAATGTATCCGGCGTATTAATCTCAATTAATACCTTCACTCGGTTGCAGTTAGAAATCATGCTTTAGGACGCTTTTCAAGCATCCAACCCTGTATAATATTTTTTTGCACAGAGTTCTCATTACGTTATTTTAGTTTTATTGATTTCTTTTAATAACGTTCCCTCTATTTTTAATTCGACTAAAACCGATGTGTGTCTGTTCAGCTCCGTGCGCATATCAATCATATTTACATAATTGTTCGGTCGTTTGGATAAATTTCAATAAAAGAAATCTATATATATATGTACGTCTGTATGACTTAACCTTTCTTCAGCGGCTAAATGTGTACACAACATACGTTGCCGAATATGAATAATTACAAACTGTTCCAAAGCTTCAGTCGAAATATGTTGGCATCGGATATTAAAAGTTCGGTTCGAGCAGAATATACTGGATGCACGAAGTTACAAAGTGAATTACAAGAATCGCTTAGTGATGAACATTAAGAACGAGTAAACATTTCGATTCAATATGTCAGAATAGGCGTGTCAAGTTTAAAAATTCATGTAACTGAATTTAACGTAAAAGGACGCTTGAACTATCAATTTCTAGGTGTACACAGATTAGACGTAATATGTACCAACATGGTATTTGTGTTTATTTGTGGTTATAGCCGTGTTACGTTTTCTCTAAAATTAGCTCGAGCGATAAATAATTTATTGCGGTAGAATAGAGACACCATTAAAAACCCCGAATAAAACGTCTAATTCTTCGCTAGATCTATATTTAGAATCCAAAAAAGATTAAATACCGGGTCGGTAAAGTGAAAGATTGAATTTGACAAAATTAGGATCGATTATAAAATTCCATGTCTCATTTGCGTTAGTCAAGTGGATAGATCCGTGACTCGAAAGAACGTGTAGCTAGTTGCAGATATTAAACAAGCGTTAATTTACTACAATCGCGGGCTGGTCAGACACGAATTCAGCCTATGAAATAGAAATTTCGAAGAAAACAACAATGGGAGAAAAATCGAAAACAACATACGATGGTAGGAATGATGCAGTCTCATCGACCAAAATGGAGTGTGTGAACATAGGGAATAGTTAGTATAGTTTTGCTTTGAAAATGTGGAGGTTGCAAGTATGTCCGAAACGTCGTAAGTTGTAAAATTTTGACCAGCTCTATTGGTTATCGTTTACTCTGTCAGAAGCTATTGCGCCGCAAAGATGTTTTCGATTATTACGTTTATCAATGGGGTTTGTTGGTAGTTTTGTTGTAAATGATTGAAGTTGGATATGTAAATGACAATGGCCGCAGAGAGGACAGAATAGTAAAATGTGATGCAGATAATGAGAATATAGCAAACGAAAAATACAGAGTTAATTGCCAAAATGTCCAATACGAAGTGAACCGAGTTCCACTTCTACACCCAATCGTGATTACTTTATTATTTCGTAACACTTAATAGTTTATTAATTAAAATTATAAATGTAGTAAAGTCTGGGTGACGTCACACTTGGTCCACTAACCGAAGCCTTTGTAAGCAATAGTAGCTGATTTAAATCGTTTTAAGCTTAACTATACCGAAGTTCGGAAGTTTATTAAATAGGCTTCGACGTGCGTTGTTGTTTCCATAAAGTCTCTTCTAGTGGGCGATTAATTAATCACGTCGTCGATCAATATAAAAATCGCGACGAATGCCGTCATTACGAGAATAAAACGGTGTGTATTGAAAAGGACGATGCTTTATTATATTTGAATCTTCGCCGTGAAATTCTTTACTTTCTTAATTCGTAGAATTGTGTTCTATCGAGAGCTGTTCTTATATCGTACGTAAGCATGGAAAGATATCTTCCTTCATCAGTCGCTTCATTTCTGATGTTTCTATTTCAGTAACCGCGGGAAATATCGAAATTTAATTCGTGAAAAGTCGACTTTTCGAAAAACCGAAATTTATAAAACGGTAATAATATTAATTATTATTCATCCGAATGGGAGTACTAAACGCACCTGTTCTGAACGTGACTTCAATTGTTCGCGAACCGAATCGCTTTCTTTATTACGGTCGACTCTCTCATTAGTTTGTTTTTCAGGCGTAGTGGGATTTTCCGTTGTGTTGTTTATCGTAAATAATACAACGTGGACCGATAATATAAAGCTAGGCGTAAGTTCGAAAGCGTACGTATCGTTTTGATATGCAGATAATATCGTAGTCGGTTTTTTATTGCACGTCGACGGAATTCTGATAACGAACGATAAAGCACAGCACCCACGTGATGTCGAGTGATATATGCTTGTAACTCGGTACTCCGAGTAGAGTATTATCAACATAAACCAGCGCCAACAGATTGTTGGACCAACCAACCACTCAATCCCTCTCTCTCTCTCTCTCTCTCTCGGAATCGTAGCTACCTTGACACGATGCCCCCCCGGGTGTTCTCGCGATGTCGGCTTTATGGAAAAAGCGGCCAGCTGAGAAGAACACCTTTAACCGACGAGAGAAATAAACAACTAAATCCGTTCTCTAGAGCGAGCAAGATGCTGATAATACGAGAAAGAGTAAGCTGCGAATGGAGTTGTTACCTGTCATAACGGTTGACAAATTACGAGCTTTTCCGATGAGATTCGTTCTGTTACCTTACGTTTTTCTGTTTTTTTTTTTTTTTATTATTTTATTTTACTTCTCAACTCATCCACTCCGGCACGTCCTTCTGCTTAAAATAAAGGCGGGGATACGTACAAAAAATATTTTAGCGCGTTGGACTGTCCCGAAAAGATTAAATAAGAATAATAAAAAAATACACGGTAAACGACGTAATACAGGTTCAGAAAAAAAAACAACGAAAAAAAACGAGTGATAAAGATAGATGCAGATGACAGGACGGTATAGATGACGAAAAGTTCTTTCCCCTCTGGCTTCAGCTTAAAAGATCTGGTCCTTCGATAAGACGTCCAGAAGTTTCCTTTATCATCAACCTATAACTCTCTGACAACAACTCGCTTACATGATTAATCTCCCTCTGGTTTTTATTTAAATATATACATATACATATTTATAGGTGTGTGTGTATATATACTCGGCCACATCAGGGTGAATGTAACATACAACCTTCGTCGATATACACGAGTTTTAACGGTTAACTGTTGTCATAATAAAAACCTTTCTTTCGTTTTTTTTGTTTGTTTGTGATTTACTTTTAATTTTTAAATTTATTATTTTCGTTTAAATTCAACCTGTTGTATATTCGAAATTTCATAAATTTCTTTTATTTACTAATAAAATTAATTAAATTCGAAATAATCTTTTTTTTTATGATTATTATTTACAAACTTATTGATATAATTATAGACAACGAGAAATGAGTTAAAAATTATGAAACGTTATATAAAAATGGCAAAGTTTTTCGGCTATTAAGCTATTAAAAAAGTAAAATAAAATATAAAAATTAAACTATAAAAATATCGTTAATTTTTACGAGTACATTTTATAACAGTTTAATAAACTTAATAACAAAAAGAGCTAAAGTTTTCGAATATTGTATGACTCGTTGGCCTGATGTACAAAAAATAAAATACCAACTGCCCTTAAAAAATTAAAAATCATTGTTTCGCTGATCATAAATTAATAATCAATAACAATTACAACAACCTAATTTAAATGAATTGCGTACTACGTATTTAGGAATTGTAAAAGTTAAAAGTTTAGTACAACCACATAAATAAACAAATAGAAAAATTTATATCGTGAAATTTCTTTAAAAAATCCAATTAACGAAAATATGCTGAAAATCCATGCTGACTTATAGGAGTATCGACAAAATATATTCACAGATCAATATTTAGAATGGCTTGAAATATATTACGCGTCCTTCAAGAATCCACAAGCCGATTAGCCACCTGGTGTTCCAACAACGGCTTATTCTTCTCAAGCGATCCGTTGCAGTGCACCTTTGCTATGTTCGTAAATGTAAACGTGAAATGTGTATCTCTCTTCAGGGTAATACGCTTCCTAATGAGTCGACAGTTCCTCTGTAAACTACGTTAAAAAAACCTGTTACAGGAAATATGTTGAAGAAATTATCACATACTGTGTATCGTGCTTACCGAATTGCTACGAATTTATCATTGTTTGGTCCGATCAAGAACCGATATGGAGCTGCAATATATTCTTCAGCTAGCTCATCCACCCTCAAAACCATCAACGTTATCCATAATTGTGCCTTACATTTGGCGAGTGGAGCGTTTCGTACCACACCGATCGACAGCCTCCAATCCAAGTCATTCAAATGGCCTCCTAATTATGGTCGTTGGTTTCTTCTAGCCAATTTTGTAGTGCAGTCTAAAGCTTCCGGCTTTTCATTCCTGAACTGTTTTTATCTTTTGCTCCAGCTTCTTTGAAATTAAAACAATCAGATCCGACTCTCTCTGATAACATCTTAAAGTCAATAACTTACTCAAATCCGCAGTCAACCGCTCATAACACCGCAATATTGCCTCCGTGGAATGACAAACTGGTTCGGCTGGAATCTCGAAATCCACAATGGAAAGAAAACCTGCCCATTGAAGAAATCAAGAAAGAAATTACGTCATATGAATCTACCATGTCTGACGCAGATTTATAGGCCGCTCAGTTGTCAGAGATGGAGCAATCATCATTCAATATTCGCTATCGCAGACATTCTGCATCATTTCAGCTGGATTATATGCGATTTATCTTGCTATGGAATCTTTACCGATTTTAATAAATCTTCGATTATGTGTTCTGACTTTCTTCCAGCACTCCGCACTATATTCGACGTTTCCAACCATAATCAGCAATAGCCAAGAAAGTGATGAAACTGATACTGGCGGGGTTGAACTAAAAAGTAACATTCCTCTGGATCCCAGCTCATTCTGCGGTTCATGAGAACGAAATAGCTGACACAAAGCGATCGCTGATACGTCCTTGCCTGTTCCAAATGTTCCAGCTCCAGCGCTGGCCTTAAGAAATATATCATAAATGGGCTTCTTGCATTATGGCAGGAAAAGTAGCAGCCGACGTCACAAACCAACAAACTGCAGCAAATGAAACATTCAATCGATCCTCAGATAACTTTGCTTCCAAGCCGCAGAGATAATCTGGTCATCACCAGATTGCGGTCGGGCCATACGCGCCTCACTCATGCGTATATTATTAATAAAAATTTGGTTCCAGTGTGTTCCGGCTGTAACATTATCCTCTCAATTTCCCATATTCTAGTTGATGATACTCCTCACTTCGAGCATCTCTAAATCTTACTCCTTCGCTTCGTCACCTCTTCAGAGATGACGATGTTTCATTTTCGAATCTAATTACCTTCCTCCAATTCCTCAATCTAATCCTCTTTTCCTATCGTGCCTCTAGCCTTGGCTGCTGTACATGGCGCGTTAATTTAATATAATAATAATAATAATAATAATAATAATAATAATAATAATAATATTTCAACAACATCGAAAAATTAGTGGAAATATTCGAAGATTATTTTACATCATATTGCAGAAGTTTTATAGTCCGCAGTTTATGTCAAATTACTAGAAATCATTTTAAATTAAGGGTAGAGAAAAGCATCCTACAGGAGCATCATATCATCCACGCAGTAAAAGCCGAAAATTATGTTGGGAACTGCTAAAAATAAATTGAAGAAAATGTTGACCTCGGGAGAGTAACTTTAGAGAAGTAACATCGAGATATTTACTGAATTATAGAACAGAAAGAAATAAAGAAAAGATTTATTCCTGCATATTCAGATAATAAGTAATTGCTTATATATACAAAAGTAATAACAAATAAATCGTGCCATTAGGAAAAAAATGTTTAAAAAAATAAAATAGTAAGTAAATAAAACGAATTAAAGAAATGAAATGATTATAAATAATTTAATGCCCGTAACCGCATAATGCAAAATTATGTTTAATCCTGCGATTAATATATTTTGTATACCGTGTAATTATTTGAATCGTAACCCTTATGGTAATTAACTGATTCTTATGTCCAGGCAATTTGAAAAATATATTTTTGAAACTTTCAAAATATGTTCTTTCACTAATGACAAATTTAATTCTTCGCTCGTTCCTGTTACATTTCTGTATATAGCTGCATTGAGGACGCATTTGATCTGTATGTTTCGAAGTAATTGATATTTTACGAAGCTGACATTCGAGACAGAACTCCGGACAGATAACTCGTTAAATATTATTAGTTTATTGTATGCGTAATGTACTCATCTATTCTGGGGCAATTTGATTTATGGTGAAAACGAAAACTAAACTCTATATTAGGTGATATTCGTGAGCGTGGACACGCAGTCGGTTTAAAATAATGTTTTCAGTTGCTAACATTACTTAGTAGACTATGTTGTTACCTTTTACAAATATTACAAACACTGGAATCTACCATTCAACACACATAAGACCGAAGCTACACTATTTACAAGGATATTTTCAAAATCGGTACCTAATGTTGTTCTTAATGGTCGTGTATTCCTTTGTCTAAATAACTAAAATACTCGAGAATTACTTCGAACTCGCGACTAATCTTCACCAGCTACACAAACCGGATAGTGCGTATAAAAATTATCCGGATACTTTCTCCGATTTTTCACAATACAAAAAGTTGATTTACTCTACTATAATTCGACCAAAATTATACGCGTGTCCAATTTGTGTTTCTATCTCCGGCAATACTTAAAGACTGATAAGTGATACAAAACGTGTGTTGCAGAATTATATTGTAAAAAAATCAACACATGCAGAGACAATTAAACCTTCCGGATATTCACTCATTCGAAATTGCAAATTTCACGATAATGATTTAATTAACGTCGTCGTTGGTGAGATTTTTACTACTTACTTTGTTGTATGGTGTATAGGGTATTTTTTTCCTGCAGCGAATGAATAATTTAATATTTTATAATTACGTCAACTTTTTGTAATTTACTTGTTTACGCTTTATCGATATTAAGCTACGAATATTATATGTCGTTTTATGTACAAAATAATAATTAATAAATAAATGATTCTTCTTAATAGGTCTAAGTAACAGTCGTTGCCTCTTTAGGATTTGTTATAATTTTAGATATTTTCCACTTGGAGGGAAATTATTTCGAACACTAAATTCGTCAAATTGTAAAGTAGGACAATAGCTCAGCGAGGAAATATAACTACAAAATAAGGATATTGTCATGATCGACCGAATACTTATTTTTCAAATGTTCTTTTCCCCCCTCGTGAAATTAACGATGGTGCCAACGGGTTCAGAGGAATTAACAATTTTTGTTTTTTGATCTAATTTGGTTTTCCGATAGTTTACAGATATTATGATGTAGGACATTGAAATCTTTTGCGTATATTTTGAAAAATATTCCAAGTTCACCATTCTGGTTTTTATGTAGTGAAAATTTAACTAGACCGAATTAAGATTTTAGTAGGATGTAAATTATTATCGAAGAAACGATAATTTGTTTTTTGATCTGCGAATTTTGTTTTCGATCCTAGTAGCAGAAAAAATATAGAATAGTGAAGATGCTTGTTTAAATGTGCATGTTTTGTTTGACGTAGGTGACTAGTCTACTAATCAGATTAATAAGATCGTGGAAGAGTACTATCAATATGACGGCTGTTTTTCTGATAGTTTGATTTAATTTTATACGATCGGATATATAGACTCGTGAAATAGCCAAATTCAAATTAGGTGAAAGTCTTGTGAATGCGTTAGCTATTAAACAATCGCGCACTAATTTATGATCCAATGAGAATGCACTTACAGAAAGAAATATTTTAACAAACTGAATCTAGAATGTTCGGTCTACAGCCCTCCGGTGGGAAAAATACAGTTTCGCGCGGCGCTAGAATTCCGAAATCATTTCGTTCGGATACACTTGGGACAATTTTTATTAATTAATGAAGCCACTATACATCGTTACGACGGAAGGTTCAAAACGGGAAACGATTTTATTAATACCGTTTCGTTTTTTTTTTTGACTTTGCCGATTATTGTGAATAATCTAAATTAATATTTTTCAATTTTACATTTTTTATATTCATAATTATCTAACAGTCGAAAAGCTTTGCGATTTTTCATAAAGAAAAAATTTTAGTGATTTTAACTTCTTTCGTCTTAATTCGAAGCATATGAAACGTAGCGTTTTTTATTAATATAAACTTCACTGTCATATTGTTTTCTGAATACTGTTCTTCATTTTGTTCAGTTTTTGCGTAATCTTAAATTAATACTGTTTTCATTTCATATTTTTTATTCTATTTTTTTTTTACATATTCACTTGATAATGACGTAACAGCGGAAAACATTTTCGTAATTTTTCGTAAAGAAAATACGTATCCGGAGACGACTTACACAGACCACGATCGATCTACAGAGAAAATCACAAAAGCAATCTTTATCATCGATACAGAATAGTCACCAACAAGCGACATCCTAAATGCTGAATTCGTAATAAAAGCGCCATTTTATTTATCTTTTCGATTCAAAATCCTGTTGTACTTTCCTGTATTTTATATCCTTAAATGAGCGATCTTTCTCTTTTACTCATCCGCCATTTCCGTTACCGAGATCGGTCATTAATTTGGCTATAGCTTTAATACGACATGTCGAAGTAACTCGAGCGACCATACGAAAATTGCCGAACCACCGATTTCTGCTCAGCAATTTTTCGAAAATACCGGTCGAAAATAATTATTTCTTTCATTAAAAAAATCTTTAAAATTACTTCGTTTTCGGCAAATATTTTTCCCGAAACTGGTTATTCGGCGACATGGAATGTTCCGAGCGTAATTTTATAATAATTATTTTAAAAACAAAACGCAATTAGTCTCACACATTCGCAACACGAACCGTTCGTCGCAAAAATTAGTTAAAAGCGGTCGCTGTATCGAATTACAAAGGATTTAACACCGATTCCGCACGCACCCGAAGATAGCACATAGGCAGATATCGAACATCTATGTAACCGATTGTTGTTATTATTAGATAAGTCGGTTTCGGAGTCAGTCGGTGATAATAAAGTGATTTACGAGTGACCGTTCTGTCTAAAAGCAGAACTTAGCCTAAACTATTGTACCGGTTTGCAACTCTCCGCGCCGATAATGATGTTTAGGCCGATCGTTAAAAATTAAAACACGTGAAACGGCAAACTATAAAGTAAGACGAACGCGACTAAGTGGCGCTAACAGTGGAAGACAATTAAGAAAAATGATCGATAATATATGACATTTCGTTAAATATCATTTCGGAACCGGTCAAACGGATCCTCGAAAATCGGTAAGCTAATTATTACCGCCATAACGGATCAATTTTCTGTGTCCGTTTTGAAGATTAGAGCGGAAGTTAGTCGATACTGTAAAAACATTCGTCAAAAGGCACGTGGTAAATTATCGCCGGCATACCACCCGCACATCGAAATAATACGTATAATAATAATAATTATAATTATAATAATAATATAAACGTGTGAAAACACAGCGCTAAATGTTATTTACGTCGAAATTTATACATTTTGCATGCATTATATATATATATGTTGTAAAACCGAACAAAATATAACACAATCACTAAAAGTTTTTTATCGCGAAGCTTTTCGACAATTACGTCATTTTCAAGCACGTACGATTAAATATTACGAATTACCGGAAATGTTTATATAACGACAACTTAAATGAACCCGGTTCGCAGATATATATCAATTTTGATGAAGAATTATTTCTCAAAATCTGTTTTATAATTAAAATTTCTTGTAAATAAATCTAAAATTGAAATTACGTCCGCCTAATATGTATATCAAATTTTAACTTGTCGTTATAATAAACATTTCCGGTAATTCGTAATATTTATTGCGCGTGCTTGAAAATGACGTAATTATCGAAAAGCTTCGCGATAGAAACCTGTTAGTAATTAAACGGTTTTGTTTGGTTTATAATTAATAAAATCACTCTACTCTCCAATATATTCAACATTATTATATAGATATATAATATATATTTCAGATTTAGTTCGGTAGATTATTAATTAAACTAGATATATATACATGTACGTTTTGGTATAATACAACCGAATGGTTTTTGATTAAAACTTAAAAACCTGACTTTATTATATTCGATCCTCCGATTAATAGTCTATTGTTTCCATTGATAAATGCAGTTTGTCTTTTTTGACAGTTTAGATCGTGTATCGATAAAGTGGAATATATTTTTGTTTTTCTATGACTTCGGGGAGGGGGATCGTTTTATACTTTCACACTGTCTACTTTGTATACATTTATACGGGTGGTATACATTCGTATTTTTCATTTTATGTTTCAAAGTTGAATCTTCTCAATTACACGTTTAATTATTTTGTGACATTTTATCCCATAAATTCGTAAACACAACAGGGTAGGTAAATATATATTTTAGAATTAGCACGAATAATTTATACAACCGACAGTGTTCAGCTCGGGTCACGTATACGTTTAAGCTTATCATTAAATGGACGGTTTTAAAATATTTTTTAACATATACCGATATAGATATTATTTAAATTTTATATTTCGGTAATCGAGAAAGTATTAACAATTTTGAATAGTTTATTTCGTTTTATTTATTTATATACATATTTATTATTTTTTGACTCAGACACAGTTGTCACCACTTTTGACCGTATCTCGACGTATTCATAGATAGAGATGTGTTTATCTTACCGGCTAACGCTCGATGTTAAAACGTTATCTATAGGTCGATTACGGTTTTAATCGATTCATTTCGATCGGCGAGATAATAGTTCAAATGGATCTGCGCTAGTGTAGTCGACAGCCGTAAGGTATACGAAATAAAGTTGTATCTATATAATAATCTTTAAATAATTAAAAAAAAAAACACCAAATAATCCACGTTAATAATATAATTGAGTAGTAACGTAGAGAGAGGTATATAAAAAAAAATTGAAAAAAATCAGTGATACCGTAACGGAAAAGATCGCATTTTATGGTCACCTCGAACGAGTCACCTTTCAAAAAGAAGTTTTGATTTCTTCGACGAGAAACTCCGGTTCTCGTTGGATAGCGCACGATCATCTTCGAACGGTAACTAAAGAACAGGATTAAATTTAAGCAAAAGATCAGTTCATTTGAAGGGTTTATGCGAAAATTACAGGAAAAATATATAGAACATTCTGAAAGAAAAGTATCGGGAAATGATGAAAATAAAGTTCAAGGGGTTATATATAAATAATATTTCCGCGATCCGTAGAAGATCGAATTTGATAGAGACAAACAATATAATCTATCGTGTATATTTGTCGCTAAAAAAAAACCAAAAAACCATTCATCTATATTATTCAATTTTGGCGTGTCTGGAATTTATTCTTGTATTCATATTTAACACGACGGCGTATAAACTGTTTAAGCTTTGAACATTTTTATTCGTGTATCATAAACTAAGATTCTTGATACATACGTATCTGATGAATGAAATAAGAACGTGTATCTTTATTAGAAAGTAAACTCTTAATCTAATGTAACATAATCAAACGACTTACAACGTAACAAGCTAAACTATTAATACATAAAATTATGTTTGTATGCAGAGTTTGTTACACTTATTTCCTCAAACTCTGCACACAATAATTTATATATGTATTATAAACAATGACAAAATTATAAAATATTTACAAAGCCCATTAAATCACGGAACAAATGCCAACTTTGGCAATGATTTCGTTAACCCCGCAGCCTTTTGCTGTTTAGTATTAATAGAAACTTCTATAATACCTTTCTCGATATCTTCTTTATTATCCATTTTGTCTGTTTCCTTCTCTATATAGCCATATGTATAGTTTCGGATTTCAACGCCAGCTGCACTCTAAATTTCACACGAACTAAATGTAGAATTATTTCCATTGTACAATATCAAACTTTTCAACACTAGTTGAATTCGACATCGTGATTCCGTCGTATCTCGTTATTAATACGCGAACCGTCGAAGATAGATTTAATATACGATACTAATTAAAATTTATAATATATAAAATTAAATTAAAAAATAACCGCGGATTGCTACCATGATGAATGAAAAAGAAGTAAGAATATCACGTGATTAATTAGAAAGTAAACTCTTAATCTAATGTAACATAATCGAACGACTTACAACGTAGTAAGCTAAACAGTGCTGCCACTATTAATACATAAAATTATGTTTGTATGCAGATTAACGAATTCGTTATTTACATTTATTATTGTCAAATATGCGCGTTAATAAGTTCCCGTATTTTAATAAGTTTTAATAGTTTAATATCCGGCATTGCTATATATATATGTGTGTATAGCCGATAGTTTTATAAAATTTAATCAATTTTTTGAAATATATTCTGAAATATTTTAATATTCAGCATCATCATCACCGTCCATTATCCTAAGGACGTGGTGACACCGTGTGATATTATTCAAGTTGCATTATCGTTTTTTCTATCTATTATTGGCATTTCGAAAATACTATATCGTGTTGACGCTTTTACTTGATCGATCCAGCGTTTATCTTCCCTGTCGACGTTTACCGTTTACGATACCTTGTATTATCGTTCGTTCAGTCGAATCGATGTTTCTCGCTATATGTCCGAAATATTTTATCATGTTTCTCTTGATTTAAAAGCCTTGTATTCACTTTTAATTCATCTATAATGGAGTTCGGAGCACCGTCCAAGCTATACGGAGAAGTTTCTGATATATTGCCATCTCGAAAACATTTATAAGCTTTTCGTCGGCTTTTTTAATAGTCCACGTTTCGAACGCATATGTCGCGACAGGAAAAATGACTGCATTGACCAATTTTAATTTGTTATGCACCTAGCTTTCCATATTTTATTCAGTTTGGTCATTTCTCGCTAAAGCGAGATGCCTGCGTATTTCATCTTCGCATATTCGTTATTATCGCACCGAGGTAGTTAAATTACTACTTCATAACCGCCAGTATCTGTAGTTTCTGATCTATTATTTTTTGCTCTATCAACAATCATCACTTTTGTTTTCAATTTGTTTAATATAATTTTCACTCGCGATTTTCAGATTTTTTATAATATTTTGAAGCTCTTTTTCTGATATACCATCGGCAAAGCGTCGGTTATTGATCATGCGGCCTCCTATTGTTATGCCACCATTCCATCCAAGTACTTCTCGCATATTGTTTTCGCTATATACATTAAATAACATAGGCGATATTATACATCCTTGTCTAACTCCCTTTTCTAATTTAAATGGTTGCGATTTACAGTTATTAACTCTTACGGTGCTTATGTTATTTTCATATAGATTGCGTATAATCGTTATTATTTGTTTTGGTACTCCAGTTACGTGTAATATGACCACAGTTTACTCCATTTGACTGAGTCAAATGCTTTGGAGAAATCAACAAAACACATGTATAATTCTAATTGATACTCACGCGCTTTCTCAATGATTTGCCGTATATTCAAGATGTGTTCTCTTGTCCCTCGGCCAGGCATGAATCTCGCTTGTTCTTTCGAAATTTGCGGTATTATATAAGTTTTAAGTCTTTCATTGATAATAGTTAAAACAACTTTGCTGGTGTGAGACACTAATGCTATAGTTCTGTAGTTTTCACAGTTTGTGGGTGAGCCTTTTTTGAATAATGGGATGAAGATTAATTTGCACCAGTCTATGGGCTATTTGCCAGTAGTCCATACTTCCTTGCATATTTCATGTATTAGATTAATACCATCGTCTTCCAGTTCTTTAATCGTTTCTGTCAATATTCTATCATCTCCCCCACTTTTCCCTTTTTTTAATCTATTTATCGCTGATATCACTTCTGATCTTAGTATGCTTTGTTCTTTTCTAATTTCATATCTATTTTAATTCTATGAACTTTTATTTCTTTATCAGAGTATAGATTTTGATAATAATTTTTCCAAATTTCGGCAATAGCCATAGGATTAGTTATTATTTTACCATCGTTATTATTTGCTATCATTTGAGTTTGTAATTCAAATTCCTTGGTGAGATACTTTACAATATTAAATAACTCTTTTGGTTCATTTCGTTCAGCATGTTTTTGTAATTTATCGCATATATTCGTAATATGGGTATTCTTATCCCTTCTGCACAACTCTGTTATTTTCCTTTTTATTTCAATGTTTGTTTCTACCGAATGACTTTTGGTTACTAAGATTCTCGTTTATCAATTTTAGAGTTTCATCTGTCATCCAATGTTGCTTCTTAGCTTTTATACTATAGTTTGTGCTATCTATCGCCTTAACAATCCATTGTTTCACTTTGTTCCAAGTATCGTCTGAATTTCCTGTTGGACATGGTATTTTATCTTTTAACAATGCATGACGGAATTCTACAGGATTTATTTTCTTGATTACATTCATCATTCTTAAAGGAATATGGAATTTTAACTTGAAATCTGCCTTCAATAATTTGTGGGCAGTGCCACATTCAGCTCCTGGTTTAGTTTTGATGTCCGTTACAGACGTTCTCCAGCGTTTGATAATTAGTATATAATCAATCTGATTTTTATACTGTTCATTAGGCGATGTCCATGTTGATAATCGTCGTGGATGATTTACATAGTGTTCAATTTACTAAAATCATGTTCTATTGCGAAAAGCGCTAGTTTTTCACCTCTGTCATTATGTTCTCCCAATCCATATGTACCTACTATTCCCTTCATATTCTGTTCACTGACTCTCTTTCCAACTTTGGCATTCATATCTCCCATTATAACTATAGGTTCTTTTTTGAGAATGTTTTGTTATAATCGATTCTATTTCTTTATATATGCTTTCGACTTCGTCATCTGTTCCATTTATGGTTGACATATATACCTGTATTATATGTAACTTCATAAGGCTGGTATTAAGTGTGATTCTTATTACCTGTGCACTTATTGGCATGTACTCATATACGTATTGTGAAAGATTTTTCTGTATTAGTATAGCTACTCCTTTTTTTTCCACTTTCATCGTCCCCGGAAGTATATACGACATTATTTTTTTTTTATCGTATCAATTACGCGCTTATTTAGAGATATCCTGCATTATAAATTTGCGTTCGACAGCCAGTCTTCTGCGTCTTCTTCTAGTGAATGTAGCCCAATCAGTCCTTTATTAAAGCTATTTACTTTACACGAATTTATAAAGTGTGACATCGTTTGGATCTCGCCACAGCTGCACAGCTCCGTTTCCGACAGTTTCCATTTGTTCATTAAATATTTTCCAAGCGGAGAATTTCCAGTATGCAGACGACATTGTACTTGCAACTCAAAGCAATCACTTAAAAAATGGCGAAGACGTACTCACAAAATATTTACACTGCTTGGAAGAATACTGTGCTAAATGGAGACTCAGGTTAAACCCGGTAAAAACAGAAACTTCGGTGTTTCACCTCAACTCACAGATGGCAAAAGCTAAAATACATGTTAAACTCAACGGTAAAGATTTACCTTTTAACCCAACGCCAAAATATCTAGGCGTCGTTCTTGATCGAACTCTCACATACAAAGAGAACTCCGAAAAAATAGCTCAAAAAGTGAAGACAAGAGTAAACCTTATCGCTCGCCTTACAGGTACAGCTTGGGAAGCAGAGACAAAACTCCTTAGGACTGCTACACTGGCACTAGTGTTTTCAGCTATAGAATATTGCTGCCCCGTTTGGATGGCCAGCTCGCATGCTAAGAAGATCGATACACAACTGAACGTAGCACTACGCTTAGTAACCGGTACGCTAAAATCTACTCCTACTATGTGGCTTCCCGTGTTAGCAAATATATTTCCACCGCACATCCGCAGAGAAGAAACATTCAAACGAGAATAGTCTAAATACAACAGTATGCACCTCACGTAGAAAAATTTATCAAAGATCCCCCACCTACACGTCCCTGCAGCAGGAAACCAGCATGGCTGACGGCTAACGAGCCACAGAGCAGTGACGACGCAGCTACGAAATGGAAGGAAATATGGGTTAAGCAGACTCCAACAAACGGACAATTAATATCAAATCCGGCTAGCAGGGTGCCAGGATTTGGTCTCAACAGAAAAACATGGTGCAATTTAAATCGCGTCAGAACCAACCAGGGTCGTTGCAAATATTTAAATATTTAATATACGACGATGCTTTAAAGTGTCCCTTGCCGCTCCAATGTGTTTCGGATATTCCGTAAATAGAGACTTTCAGTTTTAGTAATTCTTTTTCTAATATGTATAGTTTTCGTGTCGGTAACAATCCTCTTACATTCCATGTAGCTAAACTGTATTTTTTATTTCTTAGTCTTCCATTTCGCAGATGTGGCCTGGTTGCCTACCGCCATCTGCCCGGTCACATATTTCACACCATCCAACCCGGACTTGGAATGTCGCCGATTACTAGTCGGATCGCATGGTAAACTATTTCGCTTATCATGATGTTCTCTTATATATATGCATATATATATAATATATATATAAAACTCAGAATACACGGCTCTTAAAATGCGCCAGATTCTGTGAAATTAAACGAGGAAAGATTAATCCGATAATATTACAAATGCTCTGATCTAACAAGAGATTGAGTCGAAACACACAGCTATTCCACTCCATTAGGTATGCTGTCTATGTTTATCGTCAATAAGTACGCGTCTAAAAGGAAAATCGTTACATTTTATCCTATCATGCAAAAACTTTAAGTCGAAAATGCTTCTGCAGATAATAATAGAATGTTAGGTTTGTATATTTCCGGACATCTTCATCTTATTCGATTGCAACTTTTCAGCGCAAGCTATATATATATATATGTATATATATATATATCCGTAACTATGTCTTAGCAAAAGGAGAACAGACTACGCAAAAGCTCTTGGCAGTTTGCAATTGTCGAACAAATTGAAAATACTCCGTTAAAACGGGGATTTGCCGACAAAGCGATTTAGGCTTACAACTTGGTTGGCTGAATACAACAGGAAGAATATACTAACGATAATAACAGCAGCAACAATCTTGTTTGTGATATAGACACATAGGACACGTAGATTATAATTCCCAGTTCCGTTTACACACTTTAACCATCTACAGTGGTAATAAGCGCTTTTTCTCATCCAATTTCATTATATGTATATATATATATATATATATATATATATATATATATGTGTGTGTGTGTGTGTGTGTGTAATTGTGAAACTCTGTTATATCGTTTTTTCTGATTATTGTTTATTGTCGTTGAACTACGTACGTGTATCGATTCTACCTTGCAGCGTTCAATTTCGTCAGCATAATGCTACCTTCAGGAAAGGATAACGTCCTCCGAAACCAATTTCCTTTTGTTACTCTGATATTTCCACGGGGAAGGTTTACTACAGTTTAAATTACTACTTATCATGATATTAGTACTTCTCGCATTTCGCTATATACGTTAAATAACATAGGCGATAACATCCTTGTCTAACTCCTGTTTCTAATTTAAATGGTTGCGATTTACAGTTATTAGCTCTTACGGATCTATTGCCTTAACAATCGATTGTTTCACTTTGTTTCAAGTATCGTACGGATTTCCTGTTGGACATGGTATTTTATCTTTTAACAATGCATGACGGAATTCTACAGGATTTATTTTCTTGATTACATTCATCATTCTTAAAGGAATATGGAATTTTGACTTCAAATCTGCCTTCAATAATTTGTGGTCAGTGCCACATTCAGCTCCTGATTTAATTTTGGTGTCCGTTACAGACGTTCTCCAGCGTTTGCTGAATATAATTAATCTGATTTTTATACTGTCCATTAGTCGATATCTATGTTGATAATCGTCGTGGATGATTTACGAATATAGTGTTCAATATACTAAAATTATGTTCTAAAGAGAAACTAGTCTTTCACCTCCGTCATTATGTTCTCCCAATCCATATGTACCTACTATTCCCTTCGTATCCTGGTCACTGACTCTCTTTCCAACTTCGGCATTCATATCTCTCATTATAACTATAGGTTCTTTTTTGGGAATGTTTGTTATAATTGTTTCTATTTCATTATATATGCTTTCGACTTCGTCATCTGTTGCATTTATTGTTGGCATATATACCTGTATTGTATGTAACCTCATAAGGCAGGTATTAAGTGTGATTCTTATATTACCTGTGTACTTATTGGCATGTACTCATATACGTATTGTGTATGATTTTTCTGTATTCTTTTTTTCCTCTTTCATCGTCCCCGGAGGTATATACGACATAATACTAATGCTTTAAAGTGTCCCTTGCCGCTCCAATATGTTTCGGATATTCCGTAAATAGAGACTTTCAGTTTTAGGAATTCTTTTTCTAATATGTACAGTTTTCCTGTCTGTAACAATCCTCTTACATTCCTTGTAGCTAAACTGTATTTTTTATTTGTTAGAATCTGCTGCCATTCAACATGCCTCTGGGTATAAACCCTAACCGCGAGGCAGCGGGGTAGCCACTGTGAAGGTTGCATTGTGTGGGTTTTGTGGCGGCCAAAACTCGCCAAGGACGAGACAATCGTAGGACTTGCAGACTTTTAGTAGATAGTTCCTCAAGCTGTCCATCAGCATATATATATATATATATATATATATATATATAAATGTAAGTATGTGTGTGTCGCGGTGACACAGTTGCTAGAGAGCTTGACTGTCAATTCGACGGCCGACGGACCGAAACCAACCCGCGACAAAAATGTTTATAAAGTTTTTCATAATTACGTAACTCGTAAATATCACGGAAAAGGCAGTGGAACACCACTCCATGTAAAATCATATGCGCGCTTATGTGCAACGCATATGAGCGGTACCTTGTATGCTAGCCCAGATTGTACGTAATAATAAACGTACAATGGCTAGTCACAACGTTTGGCAACGAACAATACGACGATTATATATATATATATATATATATATATATATATATATATATATATATATAAAAAATAAGGTTCGTCGTATGCATCTTATCTATAAAATAATTTTTAAAAAAATGATTAAGAATTTTGATATGATAACTCATCATTAAAGAATTAACTTCATTTATAAAACTCTTAAGAAGTTAAGAACGGTGTGTATTTCAGAAGGTGAACGAGAGAAAACGGACAATTTTTTTTTAATAGCGCCGTTGGTAACACTGCTACAAAGCAAACCACGTACTCCACGTTTAGTGTACAGACGAGAGATACGTTTTTGTCCATTTTCAGTTATCATGACATCATATAACGAGCAAGAGCGCGCATTTTGCGTGGAAGGTTATTTTCGGCGTGAATCGATCACGACAGTGCAAAGAGAGTTTTGAATTCAAAGTTTCGCGATTTCCTTTTTTGTCGTGTTACCTTAAGAGCCGCGTTTATAAAACACGTCCACGAGATCTAAAGGACCTGAAAACTCGGATTTTCGAAAATTTAGCCACCTGTGCCCGAAAAGACATTCGAAAAACCCTGAATGAATATATAGTTGCTAATGGTGGTCATCTGAACGATATTGTGTCCCACCGATGATCGTAAGCTAATCTCATATTTTAAAGTCAAATTTGATTCAAAAATTATGGTCGAATAGTTTTTGTGTTATTCAAAAAACAACAAACCCGTCCGTCCGAGTCACTCTATATAAGTACATATTTGTGTATGCGTGAATACGTCGTAAATCGTAAAACCTTGTCGTGGATGCGGTAGTAGTGAACCAGAATACACGGAGTATTTGAAATATGACGAGAATACGATTAAGCGCAAGATTGCGCCACGCATCTGTGAGAAAAGGCTGCAGAGTTGGTCGATCGTGAAGATAGATTTAGTACTAGTCTTGGTCGTGATGCTAGTGATTCGAGAAAAATGATAATTAAATTGTAACGTTTGTTGCAAATCATTAATTACAGAAAATTCCGTGCACGCTGAAAGGACCACGCAAGGAATTGCATAACAACTAATAAAGATTATAATTCGCGCTTATTGCAGATTCTGTTAGATCGTTAGGTAAATGATTTTTATGCTAATTTTCTCATCGCAACTCGTAAATATAACAATGTATCGATTAAGGTATGTTTCAAGTAATATATCGTTTGAAATTGATTCAAATTAAACAATTTAGTATAATTATTACATAACTATAATACAAAAATATTCGATTAATTTATGCTAGTTGCCTTTAAAAACACAATACAAATATATCTCATACCCTTATCTGTGCCAATATATAAGCGGCCCCTCGTTATATGTATATATATACTCACACACATATATATATATATATATATATATATATATATATATA
Organism: Coronaproctus castanopsis; assembly: GCA_032883995.1. Lineage (NCBI taxonomy): Eukaryota > Metazoa > Arthropoda > Insecta > Hemiptera > Monophlebidae > Coronaproctus > Coronaproctus castanopsis. The sequence goes on from CM065052.1 coordinate 162,386,298, forward strand.
TATATATATATATATAGTATAAAATAGTGCCATTAAGTTTCGTATAAAGTTGTTGCTTTCTTATAATAAATTCGGTCATCCTTATTACAAATATAATCGAAAATTCATTTATTTTATTTGTAATATAGTGGAGATGATCGTAAAATATCAAGTTGTGATTTATTACTATACTCAAGTATTACGTTTAACTAACCGTACCTACATTTAATCCGTTAAATTTAGCCTTTTCTACGCGTAAATCGGATTCACTTATATCTAAATTAATTTTTTTTAACGATTTCGCAATAATAAAATTTTCCATTAAAATTAATAACAGGAAGGTTGAAAGAGTTCAGAAATTCAAATACTTGGGTAGTTACATTACAGAAAATCTAGACCACAGATATAAAAATGCCATGTATGCAACGCAGTTACGCGCCATAGTATTTTGTACGGATTGGGGTACCACTACCTTCTCCACAACAATTAACAGTTATGTAATGATGAAAATATTTATAAACTTTTCTAGCAAATATATATATATATATATATATATATATATGTATATGTATATATGTATATATGAATACGTGTATAGACAGACGGACGTTAAAAATTTCTTGGATACAAAAAGTCAGTAATAAAAAAGTTTTTAATAATGCGAATAAAGAGCACCCAGAATTATTAATCTGTATCCAAGAAAGGTAGCTGCAATACTTAGGACACATTCTGAGATTATCTAAGTATGAAATATTACGGATTATTATGGAAGGCGAAATTGCCGGCAAGAGATCAGTGGACCGTCCACAAAACTCATGGATAGGGGACTAACGACGCTGGTTTGGATGTTCGTCTATCCAATTTACTCCCGGGCTGTTTTGTCGAAAAAGATTGTAGGCAAGTTGATCGCCGATCTTCGTAATGGATGAAGAAGAAGAATATAATTGTAAGTTGAATGAGACTTTTTTGGATATATATGTAATTTTGTATGACTTTATGTGCATACGTAAACATATATATATATATATATATATATATATATATATATATATATATATATATATATATATATGTGTGTATATATGTATACATGTTTTTATAATATAAGAACGTTAGTGTAAATGTATGTTTGTAAATGCGAGGGTACTATCAGTTCATATACAGATTGTTACAGGTATTTGTTCGATGACAGTGGAATGTAACATTTTTTTTTCACTTTAGAAATAGATGTCGAATTTATTCGATTATAATCGCTTTTATCGTTATTATTATTTATATTATAACTAATTAGTTAATTCCAATAACACGAATTATAAGTTAGTTCGAGGAGAAATTATAATTGGTCGTCAGACTAATTTTCGAACATTTTGGAAAAATTCCAGGACATATTGAAGAAATTCCAGGACATATTGGAAAAATTCCAGGACATTTTTTTTGAATATATCGACAAAGGACATCGTGCGACTGGATGATCGAATTAATTTATCCGATCGACCGATCGGCGGTTACTAACACATTCTCTGCGGGAAGACCGATTTTTACGTCGATAACGACGATACAATCGTTCGGTGTAAATAAAGAAAAGTCTTAATTATTAAAAATAGAAGTTCAATCGTCCGGTAGTTGTTCCGTTTTTATGTGTAATAATGATAATAATAATAGTAATAAGGATATTAAAATTCCTAAACAATTACTACGTATAAGTATATTAGTGTGTATATATATATATATATATATATATATATATATATATATATATATATATATATATTGATATTCGAGTGTAATACAAGTTGCTCGTAAAGGAAGGTAATTACTCGTATCGCGCGACAGGTCATTCGGAAACGATCTCAGAAAGAAGAACATTCCAATTGTTGGAATAGTCTCTAACGAATGGATAGCTGTCAGTCTTGGCTAATTTTCTGCTCTTTAATCTACGATCCGCTCTCGTTTGCGAAATCCCGCCCGTAGTGTCGTTACGTCTAACCGGTGACGGTAGTCGGCAACTAAATAACGGAGATCGCGTTAAAGAAGAACCAGAATAAAAAGTTCGATAGAGGAAACATCTCATCCGGTATAAAATACTCTTTCCAGTATCCAGAGTATCCAGTATCCAGTTTCCACTTTTCAGTTTCCAGTTTGCGGCGACGAACGGTTAAACCAAAGAAAACCAGTTTTTCGGCGGAGTAGAGACGGAAGTTTTTTTTTACCTCGTCTTTATCCGTCGTTCGTGTAAAATCGTCTTCTCCACGATGATGATGATTTTTTAACTCTTTTTTTGTTTCGTTAATTTCCCATTCTTCGAGGGAGATGTTGTTTTATGTTGTTTTTGTCCTTATTCACGCTATTGAATACAATGGCTATACAGAAGAGCGAACCTACTCGTCGAATGCCGTTCGCTTATACACGATGCAACAATTTTAAGTGGCGACAACTATTTTATGCGCTTTTACCTCGTCTCCCGCTGGATTTCAGTCTATTTCTTCGTTTATCGATAATTTTGTTTGTTTGTTTTTACGTTGCACGTATCCAGCGTACGAGATAAAACAATGGGAAGATGGCCACTTGCACAACTTAGAGAAAAATAAAAGAATGTGTACACATATTAATATATATATATATATATAATCATAGAAAAGGGAGTAAACTGCGTTGTTCGTAATACCAGTTTAACAGTTGCGGGTTTATAGGATAGTAATAATAACTTCGAACGTCGTTCTAAATCCGCAGCACAGCTGCTGATTCGTCGTGTATAGGTCCAACGAATACTTAGGACAATGGACAATCGGTATGAGACAATAAAAAAAAAAAAAAAAAAAAACGAAAAAAGAAAAAAGAATTGCGAACAGTTCCGCGAAATCCGAATATACGTAAAAATTTATTATCGCCAAACCTTTCCGTTATCTGAATCCGATTTAGACACCGGACTCGAGATACCCCCGTATTTCAGCCACCCGGGATGAATTTTATTATAACAATCATTTAATAAATCACTTAAATCACCTAGCCCCTCCGACTCTTTCACTCTGCACCGATATAAAAATATGCGCTATGGAGAATTTCTTAATAATTTTATAAGCGGCAACTTTCTATTATAGTCCCAAGTCTCTACATTGATAGTCCAGATATATATATTCGCATTTTCTACGAATATAATTCGACATTTTAAACCGTTCGCGTGATATCGCTGTTTCGTATAATTCTAAAACGGTGTATACGTTTTTCTTCTCAGCGCTAGAACTGCGAAAGGAACTTTAATAATAACCGAATCTCTACGCGTTAGATTAACTCTTTGCTAAAATCCGCTATCACTGTGGCGTAAGATTTCTAGTTTACCGTTTAAAAATCCGGTATCCATTTTACACTAATACGGCTAATGATGCAGTAAACACCAAAGCTCAATTCGTCACAGTCCGGTTATAATATTACCCCCATCCCTTGTACTAACGGCAGCAATATATCTTTAATCGTTAATTTCACATTCCGCTAACTTTCTTCAATCGATGAAAAATTTCACGTTGATTTACACCGAACATAACCTCTAATTTCATTAATGGATTTACGTCATCCCATTTTAAAAGTAGTCGATTTTTTTACTCTAAAGCGCATCAAGTCGCTTCTTAGCCTATCGCGTACAAGTTAAATAAAACATTAAAACGAAATAACATACAGGATTGATAAATTGTATGTAAACATCGTATATAAGGAAAAGATTTAATCAATCTCTTAAATTAATAAACAAATTAAACAAAAAAAAAATCAGAAAGCGACTTATTTATTTGGTTATTTAGGAAAAACCAAATTAGTAGGTTATTAAAAAAAAAACGAATTAGTCCTTAGTCATAAGTCAGTTATGCCCATCACTAATATATATATTAATATATATATATATACAGTAAAACTTCTTTTAACCGACACTCGTTTATCAGTCACTGTAGCAGCAGCTCGTCGATACAAAAGAAGTTTAATTGAAAGTTCGCTGTGATCTGACGGTACAACAACGGTTAAAGATTTTTAGAAAAATTACAAGATTATTAAGAACGCAATTTTTTATGTTTTGCCATTACAATGTTACACCTACAGAATGGGTGGAATAAACTACGACCTGAACATGGTCTACTAGACTAGCGAAATAACGGGAAAAGTTAGTGTTGACGAAATCATGAAGCTTTGCAAAGGCGGTGTTCTGCTCAACAATAACATACTAACAGCTAGTAACAGATTTATTAGAGTGCGATAAATGAAGGTTTGAAATTTTGACCGATGAAGATATTGCATCTAATGTTCAGCAGTCTAATAATGGATGAAGAATCAAATATAATCAAAACTCAGCAATCAGCCCCGTTCGGCAGCTAAAATAAATTTTAAAATTGCATCGATCGGTTTAGAAGACAATAGGAAGCAAACTTTACACGGATCCTACTTCTAAAAATAAAAAATATAAACAACATTGCCGTAAAGAAAGCTCGAGCTGCAAAGAAACTCCGATTATTTTAAGGTGTAAACAATTTGACGGTAAAGGCAGTTTTTCCCGGGTATTATATCGCATTATACTAAATTTCTAAATAATAATACACTATTCTAAACGTTATATAATTAAACATTTTTTTAAATTAAATTTCTTTCCTAAATGATTTACAAACTATAATATCTATGTAATGTAATTTCTGTTATTCGTCTATTTAGTTATCCGGTCACAGACCCGGCAACGAGGGTGACGGATAAAAAAAGTTATCCTATTACTTTCAATAATAGAAGTAATAACAATGATAATAGTAAATAGATTATTTTAATAATAGTAAAAACAATTGCACACTTCTATTGTAATTAATATTTGTATGTACTTTTTTAAACTTTAATCGTTCTTCATAATTTGTAATTGCTATGTCAAAGTCCAAACTAATATGTTCATCCACGACTTAATCTATTCAAAGAAAATGTAATTCGACATTCCAATATATATTCCATCTTTCAGTAAAATACAGTATGATGGACGTTGACGATTACTTTCAATGTTAAAGTTGATTGAAATTTTAGGAACGATTTTTCCACGAATTTTCTAAAACGTTATAATTAACGTTAAAGTCAATATTTCGGGTTTTGTATCTTAGCGACGTTCTAGTGATTTAGTGAAACTCTGCCAGCTGTCTCATCATTTGGGTGTAGTGGCCTGCTTATAAGTCTGCTGCATTATGAATAGAAACTGAAATTGGACGGCGTAAATTCCGGCGTCGAATTTAAACATAAACGAAACGATTACGGACAGGAGAAATTTTGGATATATGTTTGGCGTAGAGAGAAAATATTCGAAAACCGGCAATTTAATCGCAATAAGGGAAAATAGGAAAATTAACGATCATAACTTACTGTGGCGATATATTCGTGTAAAAACAAATTCCGAAGTTATATAGACAAGTATGTTGAAGATAAAATTACAAGTATGGAAGTTGTAACGGAAGAAATAAAATGAGAGATAGGTCGTATATTAAGACGGAAAAATTCAAACAATAGATCGCGTATTAAGACGATGGTGTTTAGAAGCGCTTAGTAACTTTTTAATTACGATACTTCGGTGTATCTTTAAATTTTCTTTTATGAACTCTTCGTTAAAAATGGCCAGCCGTAAAAATTGTAAGAATCTTTGCCATTACTGTTCGTCTATTAGCTCATAGTCTTGTCCATAATTTTTAAAACCGAACTAAGGAAAATCAGCACGCTCGTTGATAACCGAATAGCCGGGCCATTAGCCTAATTAACCGGCACGCAGAATTCTTCCAGATCACCGGATGAACCTCCTCGTATTTTTCGAATTAATGTCCGTTATAATAATAAAAATAAGTAATTCCTTCGCATATAGCGAGTTATAACGGAAATAATTTTTTTTTTTTTTTTTTTTAAAAATAAATGGGCACAGGACTTATCACCCAGATTGGTATAAAATTATTAAAATGAATATGTTAAACACTAATATTATTTGATGCAATATAATTATAAATAGCTAAATATACATGAATGCGATTAATAGTAAGTAAGTAAGACATATTTATTGGCAATGGTACTTTGAGAGATTGATTATATAATAAAGATTGTTGAGAGCTGTAATAAGAACATTCAAAAAATACATGATCTGCATCTGCTATTTTGTTGTCATCGGAAGGATGAGGACAAAAAGGAGAATTTATAAGATTGCATTGGTACAGGGACGATGGAAGACGATTTTTTCCAAATCGTAATCTACATAAAGTAGTAATGAAACATCGAAGTATGTTATTTGGTACTTTTATATCACTAAACCATGATTTTATGGGTATTAGAGGTTGAATCGATCTGTAATATGGAGCTAGATAAGGATTGGACCAAATATTATTCCAATATTCTTTATGAGCAAATTTAATGAGACACAAAAGATCTGTTAAAGGTGTATATAAGCACACCGCTATTCGAAGCGGACTTGGCTTCCGCATCAGCAACAGTATTGCCAAATATACCTGAATGCCCAGGAATCCAGGAGAACCTAATAGAAATACCAGATTCTAACAACGAAGAAACCAAAATTCGGATAATATCGCTTAGTTAAGTTTTTTCTAAAAGCTATCTCGCGTACTCGTTCTTTCCATTTAGGTAGCGTATTAATTTTATTTCTTAACTATATCTATCGATTGCGATTCGATGAACGAGCAATGGTGTTAGATATATATTTGTGTTTTTACAACTGTATACCGGGAACGTATCGAATAATCTTATTTTCTAGTCTAGACAAAGTCGAGATTTTCGAAAAATTAATCTATATCAATATTATCGCGCGATTTAATTTTCCAGCGGTGGGAATAGAAGTGTTGGTAGTCGATTTTATACGTTTAAAGGTCAGTAAGAAACCTAACTAAGCGAGATTAAAATTATGTCCCTTACAACTGACGAAGGAATTACTATTATCATTATTATTATTATTATTATTACGAATTATCACCGTAAATTAGTTCGGAAAATACAAGAAGATTCGCCCGGTGATCTAGAAGATTCGCTGATTAATTACGCTAATTATTCGGTAAAATATCAACAAGCGTGGTGATTTTCCTTAGTTTAGTTTTCAAAAATATAGAGAGGCGTTCGAACTAATAGACGAACGGTAATGGCAAAGATTATTATAATTTTTATGGCTGATCATTGTTAACGTAAGAGTTCGTAATAGAAAATCTAAAGATACACCGAGGTATCGGAATAATTAATAAGTTAAATTTGTTCATACACGCGTATATTGAAACATTTATTAACGGATATTTGAATATTATTTTTAAATATTTCGGATAAGTGAAAACCTTTTTTTTTTTTTTTTTTTGGAAACTTCTTTAATGTCGAGAATTTACACTATACACATTAATACTGATCTGCCTGATACAAAATTTAGTTGTTACATTCGCGAATAAATAATTAATTTAAGAGGGAATGTTAAACATAGCGGAAAACGGGAATTAGTACAGAAAATCGGACTATAAATCGTTATCAGTAAGCGCAGTATTAAAAAATTAATTTATACTCGACGTAAAGCCGATAAAATATATCTCCCCTCCAGAAATTGACCTCGCTTCGCGTAATTCATTCGAACGCTTCGCAATCGATCGTAGTTAATTACTTAGTCAATTGATAAGGTTTCTTAAATTTGGTTTTTATTTACATTTCAGCAAGTTGAAATAACCCTAAATCTCTGCACGATACAAAAAATTCTATTCGAATATGTCGGTCGCTGCTTTGTATAAAGAGGAAGAAAGTTAAACTTTCCCTATTTCGCAGTATAAAATTCTAACTAAGTTGAAACGTTGGTATTCCTATATATATATATATTAATATGTTCGTGCGCATGTCTGTGTACAGCATACAAACAATATAACAACCTTCAATTCGTTTTTCAGCGTCAGTTATATACAGCTTGCAAATTATAAACTTTCGCCGGTTTCATGGTAAAATTCTGCGCCACCCCTAATACGAATAAAGAGGGTGCAAAACTTGCTTCTGCTTTACATTCGAAGTAGCGTAAAAATTTCACTCTCGACCAGCGTATTCGTTACTGTCGAACATCCCGGAAATAACCCGATCGATGGGTATAATAACCGTCGACTGTCGAAATTTATAAAACGAGGCTCGGGGATGTAAAATAAGAAGTTAAATCCGTAAAAGAGAAAAAACCCTAAAAAAACGAACCGTCGTGTTGTTTACCGTCTAAACGTCTTCACCACGACGGCACCCGTCGTAGATTTTTAAACGTGTCAACCGGTACGGCACAACCGACCTAACCGAGCGTCGATATCATCATCATCATCATCATTATCGGCGTTATCTTCGTTATCCTCGCGAAGGGAGTCGTATAGGCGTGGCCAAATTATAGCCGGTCCTAGAGCGAGGGAAGAAACATTTCCTAGCAGCAACCGCGGTAGCAGCAACATTGTAGTGAAAATATATTAGTATCCACCCCTAATAGGTTACATCCCGATACTCGGCCACCGACGCAAATCGTCCGAGATTTATCCTTAGAAAATTATCGTCATTTCCTAGAAAAAGTTAGTCTTCGGTCATCGGTTTTTCGAATTTTTTACGCATACGCGAATTTATACGTGCGAGAATTTTTGAAGTTCGAACTCGAGACGCGAATCTGTTCGTTTTTCGACTGAAATACAAATTATAACTATTATCGTTATTAGTCGTAATAGTAGTCGGTAGGTAGCAGCAGTAACGAAACTGGTAAGTTTTATGAATGCATTCGTTATTTCGCCATCGTCATTATTATTATTATTATTATTATTATTATTATTACATTATTAATTATTTATTATTATTCAACCGTTTCAGTCCTAGATTATAAAAGTTTGATACAACATTATACAGGCAGGTGTTTATTATACAATACCGCTTCTTAGTGGAACTATATAGATAATTGTCAACGTATTTCTATAAATATTTTAAAAATTGAAACATTTCACGCAACTAAAAAATGTTGTTAGCTTTAAAAAAACTGTATGTACTATATAGTGGACACCGCGACTGAAACGGTTAATGGCGGGCTATATTTTATTTAAACAATTCGGATTCCGGCTAAACGCGTAAATTTAGCCCCGAAATTCTATGCGTTCTCTTATCCGGATCTAGGATAGATGTTCCTTTAATAAAATTGTATAATTTCGTATACGGGATGAAAATTCCCTATTCCGAGTATAATTGTAAGTTCTTCTTTCGAATGGGCAAATGTTTATACTTCAATTCCGTAAAGATGATATAGATGTTATTTTCATTCAACGTGTGTAACTTTTCAATTTTCAATTGCGTAGTTCACAGCTCGCGGCGAATTAACGATTGTAATATATTCTTGTTTTTGTGTTTTTTTTTACACTGGGCAAGTGTATACCGCATTGCATAATAAACGCACGCCTGACAATGTTCACGAACATGTATTGAGCGCGTATAAGAGCGTGTGTGTATGTCGGCTTAAACGTGCATTGTGAATAAGCGTGCGCTGTAGATGTGTACAATAAATTTATTTATTGCTAGATTATTGCTCTCGTCGATGGGTGTATATGTATTAGGCGCTTCATACTTGCACGTGTGTGTGTGTGTGTACATATATAAATGTTTCGCAGTGAATAATCTCGAATAAATTGCTAAAATCGTAAATGCATATTATATGTTCGAATCAATTCGGATTTATTTAATTAATTATAGCGAAAATATTTGTCCGAAAACAAATGTCACTCGCTGTTCTTCAACTCTATAGATTGCAGTTAGGCGCTGAACAACGTTAGTATAGCATGTCGTTCGGTTCGTTCGTATAGAGCTAAAAGAAATATACTTAAATATCCATATCCACTGGAGCGTGCTATTTGTGATGCACATCGTGTCTAGTAATGTTATTTTTATTTGAAGAGAACATTTTTACAGCTATACAAATGATCGAGAGTTTAAAGTTCCACACATTCGCACAAGTGATTTAAATTTCATTTATTCGATGTATCTTGTCCCGAATCTAGTGCAATTCAGATCACCAAGAGGTATGGGAAAGACAAACGCGTATAAATCGATCACGAATAAAAAGACAGACTATTAGTATAATTCCCTACCTAGAGGAATTACGAAATCGATTTATTATAAACGAATTTTTAATAACATTTATTCAGGATTTTACGTTTAATGAAATTCTGTTCACCTGTTCTACATTATTAATTTTTTTTTTAAATTTATTTACATTTATCCCCCTTTTCCAAGTTCGGGTTTCCGCCAGTTTTACCCCGTCGGCAGATGTCCTTTACATTTCAATTAACATTATAAAGTACTATGTACATATGTGTATGGTAGTATATTATTGCTAAATTTTGTGTGTGATTATATATTATTGTTGAATGTGATGTGTGTAATCTGTGGGTTGTGTTCTTATAATTAGTGTTTGTCTCGTGTTCTGTGGATGCTATACTTAAGGATACCTACATGATGGGCAACCAGCGGAGGGGTGTTATTAACGAAATATACAATCGCAAATATTCTAGTATTCAGAGTAAATAAATGCATTTTTCCCTTAAATCTAATTACTAAATTAATTGAATAAAAAAAGAATTTACTACCCTCCTGTATGTCATAACATCCGACCTCAAACCGAGGCTCCATGCCGTCACTATTTGTAATGTTCTTCTATATAGATATTTGTAAAATAATAATTCTACGACTAAAGACACTTCTACACTTATTTTATTACTTTACCGCCTTTATACCGAGCTTCCATCACCGTTTTCCAGTTTCCTAGTACTTTCTGTTCAATCATCTCTTGTGATATTTTAACGTATTCCTACTATACAGTATAGTTTATTAGTCCCTCTTTTCCATCATTTTTCCTTGTATATTTTCATCGTTCTAGTGTTATAATGTTTTTCCTAATCTCTGTTTATTCATTTTTTTATTACCATAATAATAATAATTCCATAATAATTGTATCTGTTTTCTCGCATTTTATATCTTTCATGTTTCCTAACACTACATGTTAACTTCGGACGTCTTTTTTTGTTGTTGATGATTTAGTTTCTCTACTTTGATCTGCTCGTTCCCATATTGAAATGCCGTATTCTATATAAATTACTCGTAACGTATGACCGGCGGTAACATGTTTTAATTTATATATTATAGGTACCACATATTTTGTTAATTTCTTAACCAAATATTGAATGTGATAATCCTTTTCAGAAAAAATCATCCGTATTCCCAAGAATTTATTAATTTTCAACTTGTCTACATTTACATATACCTCTTTTCCGTCTATACAGTTTCCACTGTATATTATCTATGTCTCTTCTTGTATATATCACGAACATTAATAGCGACTGTAATTTATTTATTTCGATTATATAAAACATATAAAGTTTTTTGGATTTTTAAGCGTGTGTATATTATATATGAATATGTGTGATAACGAAAGACTGTATTTTGCCATTCCCGCATTACATATTTTATTCGATATATCTAAATTACTAATTACTATTACTATTACTTCGTTAGAAATATCTTAATAGTGTGAAATAAATTTGAATTTGAATTTGAATTTGAATTTGAATTATTTATTAATTATTTAGTTCGTTTATCGCGTTCGTAAATACAGATATGCACGTTCGGTAATCTACGTAATTGTGCGTTATAATTATACATATACACGCGAGTTGCATAGGATGTTTTAATATGTACGATTCCTCTTATACTAATGCGATAATAATAATTTCGATTGATTACAATATATACCGTATATCCATTGTATTAAAAAATGATTCCGGTTTTGTTATTTATTACTTTAAGCCTGCTTATTTTAATCGATTTGTTTTATACTTTATCAGCGTTCGTAAAATTACAGTTCTGATTTCCTACTTGCTTCTCGCTTCGTAGCGTTATTAATTTTTTTTTTTAACATAGTACCAGGCATTATTTGCTGCAAACAACGGTGATCACGCAAATAGAAAATTATAGTATTAGTCTAGTGACTCCAGTGGGACACTATGAGGAAGGAAAATGAATAACTTTATGAGAACGGAATGTATGTAGAAATAGTATAAGAATGATCGAATATAATAATTAGAAAGAAAACATATTATCATCTTTGGAATAAGGTGGAAATCCAGATTTATTAAGTGCTCGGAATTCGCAGACGCCTTGAAGGATTGTCTAGAAGACTAACTGCATTCTGCGAACATCAGCTTTCTGCTGACTTTTAAATCTCTTATACTGCACGACGTGTGTATTATGAGATCATTATGAAGCGTCAATTCGTGGAAACCATAATTCTGCCTATCATCGGATAGTTGAATGTATTCAAGCAATTATCTCCAACTGAAATCATCTATCGCGATAGTCAAGCAGGTTAGGAATATGCAAAAATATTTAAAAAAAAATAAATAAATATATAGACACAATTTTCGAGCAGACGTAATAGTACGGAGTATCTTGGACCGTTGCTGTATTCTTCGAAGATTACTTTTGCAAGTACTACCGTACAACATAGCGCCAAATGGGAGCGATTTCCGCGAGATAGATAGTCCGTTTGGTGATTAGATTTAGAACCGATTCCTGTCCCAGTAACGGACCTAACGATTTCGCACCAGTAATGACGATGGTCCTTCTAGTGTGTGCCACATGTAGCTGCTGTAAGTCTCTTGTCCGTGTACCTGCCGAGATAAAGTACTGAATTATTCTACAACCGGACACGCTTCACTTTTTTTTATTTGTAAATATAACGTGTTGGCACACTTATTGGGCTAAACAACGTACGCCAACTTTGTGCCTACTGAACTAACCTCTTCAGATGGTTTTCAACCGTGACGTTTGCATACATACAATAACTTACGGAAGATTTTTGATTTTTATTAATAGAATGACGAAACGTTCGTTATAATTATTAATCGTTTTTATTTTAGACGTTTCACATTTTACCACGAACAGAATGTTGAAATTCGTTCGCTATACAGTTGAAATTTATTTATTGCGCTTTTTCGAAGAAAGTTTATAATCCACCTTTACCTACTACTTGTAATTTATACGGGCGTGTAAGTGCGTGCACGTGTATTATAAATGTGTACACGTGTATGTAGGTGATGTGCATATATATGTGTATCTACATGTGTAAGTGTGATTTCCTGTATATACGTATGTATATATTTTTTAATTATAAGTTACTTTTTCCGTTCGAGTAAATATCGTGTATATTAATTAGAATAATTGAAAATGTATTATTATTATCATTATTATTCGCTGTACCGTTATTGCTAATTCACCGTTAAATTTTTATTTATAGAAGATTTGTCTTTTATGTGTTTTGTTATACGCTGTTTAAATTATTTTCCTGTTGCTATTTTTATCATCGAGTTTTTTTTTTGTTTATAGAAGATTAATATTTTACGTTCGCGTTGCATTATGTTTTTTATGTTTGAAAATGACGTGATTATCGAAAAGCTATTTAACTTTGTTTTTATTTTGTTTTGTTAATTATAGTTTTTTTTTTGTCTTATTTCTGGTAACACTGTGTATTGTAAGACTTATAAATTGCGAATTTAACGAGTACTCGCGCATTTATGCGCATAACCGGTTTTCTCTTTGTTTTCTAATGTAACTTTTAGACTCGTTGTATTTATTATTGACAAGAAAACGTCTTTGATTTGATGTTGATTATTGTTATAATTATAATTATAATAATAATAATAATTATTATTATTATTATTATTATGAACAAAGTTGGTATCGTTGTTGAGAAAACTGTAAACTGAAAAAAGAGTCTCCGGAAATCAAATACTTTAGATCGGAGAGAGAATATACATGCAAATCAAGTTGCTTCAAAATTTATGAAGTTGAATTATTTGTTTTATTATCCAAGACATTATTTTTCTCCTATATACTTTGTTTTTCTGTGCACCTGCTAATTAGATGAGCAGTGTCTTAAGGGGTAATATTCGTAATAATTTGTCATATCGTATTATGGAATATATATATATATATATAAAATATACATTGGAGAACCTCGATCTGGGTATTGGCGTCAGGTATTTAATTCATTCGTGGATGCATAGCCGTTTATTATATATCTATAGTGTTCATAAACATACGTACATTAGCATTGGGCACATATAGAAATTTGTGTACGTAGGTTTGCATGTGTATTTATAAATAGCTGGTTTTTTATTATTTTTATTAAATTAATCGTTTAAAATTTCGACTTTCATCTTATTTAACGGGATTAATACTACAATTATTCCTACTTTTTACGATGATTTGGTTATAATGAGTCAAACTTCGGCAGAATTACAGCGCGCACTAACTGCATGATATGATACATATCCGGATTACAGACTAAGTATAACTACAAATAAAACAGAAATAACGATATTGAATGGCACGAAGGAAAATTTTTACATAAACGGGTCGAAGTTAAAAATTGTCAAAAGCTTCAAATACCTCGATAGTGTAATTAGCGATGATAATGAACCAGACGAGAAGATTGAATATAGGAGAAGAAATGTAACGATCGCCTACAAACATGCAACGTGTATCCACGAATAAAAATTTACATACTAATACGAAACTAAATTTTTACCGAGTCGTAGTATATAAAACTTTGTTGCGAGACGTGACCAATCAGAAACGGTCAAATGAAAAAACTTGTGAGATTGCTCAGACAAATCTTAAGAATAACATGGAAATATAAGATCTCAAAGGAAAAGAATCTTGAAAACGACAAACTGTAATAAATTAGAACAATATTTAACCGAAGCTCGACTAAGATAGGATCGCCCGTGTTATTAGATAAAAATCGCATACCGAAACGATTATTATTACACGGTATATTACATACCGGTGAAAGATATTGTGAAAGACCAAAATTAAGATTTAAAGATGTGTTATCAAACTCTGACAAAAATAACGGTGTCAATCCAAGGAAAAATCAGACTCGGAAGAAATGGGCGTCGAATAGAACTGAACGGAGAAAATTCATCGATGACACCACCGCAAGATTAACAGGTAGGAAAAATGAACGTAATAGATCAATATCGATGTGCACGTTGCAGCTATATATCTAATTATAAAATTGAACTAATATCGTGTATCAGATTCAGACATTGCGCTATTTAACAGAAAAAGGTATATCATTAGAAAGGACACTGATACTCGGTAACGAGTGAGTTAGAATAATAATAATAATTTCCTAGTAATTAAATCGTTTTATTTTATTTATAATAATAAACGTATTCTATCGAGTTGAGTAATTTTTCTTTAAATGATTATTTTAAAGTTTTGTTCATCCTCGTTGACATTATTTAGTTATTTATTTAGTTAATTATTTAATGATTTATTTAGTTATTTATTTATTTATTTATTTAATTATTTATTTTCTTGCGTATTTATACTTCGATGATATATTTATGATGATAATGATTATTCATGTAAAATTTACATCTTTCAATGATTCATTTATGCTTGCGCAGTATACGCGCATGGTGTGAGTCTGTATATAATGTATTATATAATATAAACGTAAATCTTTTAATCGAATTTGCCAATAAATTTAAATAGAACTGAATTATTATTATTACTATTTTAGGGGTCAATACGCAGGAGTAAATGTATTTTTTTTATGTCAACGAGATGATGTAGGTTATTTCTTGAATATAATAATGATAATTTATCCGAGAAAGGGGGGTAAATATTTAAATGTATAATTTTATTAATAAAGGCATCTCTAATACAAATTGCAAGCAAAAATTACATGATCAGCGTCGGCTATAGTTCCCGCATGCACAGGACAACAGGACAGTATACAGATGGATAAGATTGATAGAGTACAAATGTTTTTTTTTTTTACATGCACCTGGGTTTTTTTTTTAAACAATAAGCACGTTGGCTGTTCGTAAAATGATTTAATGTGGGTAAATAAGAACATCTACTCCAATGAGTAACCTACTCCGGCATGATTGAAACTTTTTTCTTAGAGTAGTGCATGCCTGCACTGTCTACGCATAAGACGTCTTGGTGGATTATCTGGTAGAATGAGATTGTACAGCTGTGTTACATGCGGATTGACATAATCTTTACATTTGTTGTTAAATCTGCTGTATCTCATTTTGTGAGATTCTTCAACAGTTTGTACATGCAGATCATTGTGTAATGTATCATTACTTACATAGTACGGAGCGTTATGATTCGAAGTGCTTTCGATTGGAATTGTTGGATTTTCAGGATGTTACTTTTCACAAATGAATCCCATAGTTCTATGCCATATATCCAAATCGGTGCTATTATTGCGTTGTAAATTAAGAGCTAATTTTTTAGCGACATTTTAGAGTTTCTACCAATTAGGCAATAAAGTTTATTTAATTGAGTATTTACTTCTTTTTAACATTTGTAATATGAGGTGACCAGCCTTTGGTCTGAGATTATGCCTAGGTATTTCACAGTCTGCTGCGGTTTTATGATACTCCCTTTGAACCGTAATGCTGTACAGATTTGTCTGTTTAATGTAAATGTTACATGCACCGATCGCCATTTTGTAGACTATTTACCGAGAATTTGTAAATGAAATTTTGTTAGCTGCGATGCCAATCCGGGATTTGTGTGTCGGGCGATGATTGCTATATCATCTGCATATGTCGATATGCTCGAATATCCAGATGTTGGGATGTCAGCTGTATATATTGAATATAACACAGGACCCAAGATACTTCCTTGGGGAACTGAGGCTGTGATTTTACACCATTCTGAGAACTCGTTGTTATATCGCACTTTAAATTTGCGGTTGTCTAGATAAGACGATAACAGCTGGTAGTATTCAGAAGACAAGAATGACTTCATTTTGTATTTTAGTCCTGAATGCCGGACTTTGTCAAATTACATCGAGGAAGACTGCAAAACAGTACATACCTCTTTGTAAGCAAGATGTTATAGCATCGACTAATGACACTGATGCACCGTAGAGTGGTTCCTCCTAAAACCGAACTTTCGGAATTATTTTCCTCTGTTCGATTATCGGAGTAATTCTTCATAGTATTAACTTCTGTAGAAGTTTAGATAAGGTGTTCAGGAGACTAATGGGCCTGTATGACGTGACATGACTTTCCGGTTTGTTGGGTTTTGAAACCATGATAAGTACGGATTTTTTGCAGAGTACAAAAAATGACTAGGAAGGCAATTGTGATTGGAACGAAGTCTGACCAGGATTTAAAAGGAAAGCCGAGCTGTGAGGTTTATAGGAGGCGTAAGTACGAGAATAGATATGGTAAAGAGATTAAGTTGGATAGATCTATAAAAGTTAAGCCGTCTTTTACAGATCATAAACTTACATCGATGAAGAAGATCTGCACGAGCGGATGTAACTAAACAGAAAGAAGAAATTCTCAGAATGAGAATAACGATAATGATAATAATAATAATCAGATTAATTATTGAAGATATTTGACAGAAACATGACGATGTTTTGTCTGTATCGATACAGACTTTTGTTACTTAATTTCTTATATGAAGGAATTCTGTTATTTGTAAATTTATATTCCGTCTGTATTGTGTTCTTATTGTTATCGTTGTCCGTAGTTTACGCGCAATTCTTCCGATCTGCATGAGTTGGTAGTGGTGACTCGTGGGTAATTATAGGTTAGTGTATTAAAACGTTAACAGCGTTCGAGGGTAATGATAGTTTGTGTAAAATAAATGGGGGTGATATCCCGTAATCATAACTGGTAATGACAGCTACAATTTGGAAAGTATATCCTAATAAAATGTAATTTAGAATTTTTTTTAGTAAAGTTGGACAAAGTTCTAAGCGCGAGGCAACTAATGCGACAATATTTACGCGACATCTACACCGGATCAATGAAAATATCGAAAAATCTTAACGTATCTTCTAATCAAGATAATGACAACTATAGTTACTGTCTGAATCGTATATATCTGTGCGAGGAAAAATTCGTTAAATTTATAACTGAACGAGTTTGAAGTCGAAAGAATTAGTTTTTTCGAACCACGCTGACATCTATGTCAAATTTTCACTAAATTATAATACATAAACGTGGTATATTATAAAGTACCAACTTAGAACTCAGAGGAAGCTCAGATTTTTAAAAGCCAATACACCTTATTAAACCCGAGTCTCATTACTTTTCTTCAGAATATGAACGTTCTCTAGTATAAGCGGCGGTCTAACCACATTCCAAGATACTCAACTTTTGTGTCCTTTGGTAGAGATCCGTCAAAATATACAGGAGGACGGGTGTCGCATCTAGTGGTGAAAGTCACATATGCACCGATTTAGAAGTATTGTTTTTGATTCTTCACTTGTGGGTCCAGTCCGGAAAAGTACCTAAGCCGAAATTAGATGTACATTGATTCCGTTAGTAACTGGATGCGTTTTGATTTACGTAGTACGTATATCAGCGATATATCCGTAGATGAAAACTTTTAATAGTTTATTATAAGAATTACCATCTTTATACTCGTGCAACGAACTTAGCAAAGTGAATAAGCGTAGACATGGTGTATACGAATACGTTAGGACATAGTGAGCTTGGTTCGTATACAACGAAATGTGAGAATTTCATTAAAGCTTTAATTTGATGTATTAAACATTCCATACTATGAACGACATGATTATATAAAACTATATTGTGTAAATATGTCGAAAATCGAATAGACAGTAAACCTTGCATTAGTAGTGAATTAGAATAAAGCAATCGAGAACACTTGAAAAAATAGCGAGAACACAATCAAGCGCAAGATTTTGCACGCATCTGTGAGGAAAAGCTGGAGTTGGTTAATAGCGGAGTTTTAGCTCTAGCTCTGTTGCCGGTCCTAGTGATTCAAGAAAAAGAAGCTGATGGTTAGCTCTGAAAAAATTTAAGATTAATAAGTAGATTAATAACGTTTGTTGCAAAATATTAATATGGAAAATTACAGAAAATTTGAGTAAACGCCGAAAAAAACAACACTTGGAATATTCTATAACAGGGTAATAAAGATTATAATTTGCGTATATTGCACTTTCTATTCGATCGTTAGACAAATAATTTTTGTAATACTGTAGGTTGCGAACAGATAGATTTGTAACATTTTTCTTTAGAAGGCACTTTTAATAGACAAAATAAATAAATAATAAAAATGCCTTATATATATGCATACACAGAACGCGTGCACCAAACTCGGGTTGCTGCTAATTTAGAGTTTTAAATTCAGATGTAAAATAGAATTATTACCTAGAATCCAAAAAATTGCCGTTTTAATATAAAATTCCAAATATTATTTATTTTATCGGTTTTATTATAATGTAAAGAATACGGGGGACACGGTAGTATCTAGTCGAGAGTAAAAAAAAATTTACAAATCTAGAAGACGAAAATTTAAATATTATTTTGATTTTAGTAATTGTCGGTCGAAATTCGCTTAACCCTTTCGGTCGTAAGTTATCAATTTTTAACGGGTAAATTTAGATATACATACATATATATATTTTATATATATTTATATATATATAAAATGTCGCGATGAAGTAGTTGCTAGAATGCTCAATTCTCAATTCGACGGTCGAAGGTTCAAAATCAACTCGCGACATCAGTGGCACATAACTCTGTATAACATCCTATTTGCATATAATTAGTGTCTTGAAAGCTAGTAAATTTTTTACTTAAAAATAAAGCGTACAATGGCTAGTCACGACGTTCAATAACCAAAAACACGAAAACGACGGTAATGATAATTATATATATATCATCATCATCATGGGTGTTTCAGTCATTTGACTGGTTCGCCCCTATCGTCCAAGTCCTCTACCTTTTCCTGTCCGCTGTCTGTCTTTTTAATTCCCCATAGGTCTTATTATTTGCTTCCTTCTTGACTGTGTCTATCAGCGTCTGTCTTGATCTTCCTTTCGGTCTGCGCATCAGTATTCGCCCTTCTATAACATCTTTTAGTAGGCTATCATGCCTTAACACATGTCCGATCCATTTTAGCCTAGATTTCCTGATCGTTTTCAAGAGTGATCTTTCTTCTTGCAGTCTGTGGAAAACTTCTTTATTAGATATCTTATCGACCCATGAGATTTTCAATAGTCGTCGTCAGCACCATGTTTCGAAAGCTCCAATTTTTTCCTTATTTCTTTTATTTAGCGTCCAAGTTTCCGCCGCATAAAGTGCCACTGCCCAGACATATGATTTAACTATACGTTTACGTAATCCAATGGAAAGCGTGTTCTGCGTAATTCTTTTTCTCATGAATGCCATTTTTGTCATATTCTTTGTCGGATTTCGTTGGTGCAATATACGTTCTCTGTTATTATATGTCCTAGATATTTAAAACATTTAACTTGTTGCAATTTTTGATCACCGATTGATACGTTCATTTCCACTGGATTTTTACTCATGCACATAACTTTGGTCTTTTGAATATTTATATTCATTCCGTATTTTCCTGCTACGTAATTTAATCTATGTACCATTTTTGACAAGCCCTCTTGGCTTCCTGCTAATAATACTTGGTGATCTGCGAATTTTATAATTTTTATGCATCGTCCGCCTATTTTTATACCTTCTTGAACTCCTTTGTTATAAATTCAGAGTAGGTATTGAAAAGCGCTGGTGATAACAGACATCCTTGGCGCACACCTTTCGTAATTTCTGTCGCTTCATACAATTTATTCCTCCGTTTTACCATCGCATTTTGATTCTTGTATAACTTCTGTATCAGTGATATGAGTTTTACCGGAATGTTCACCATTTTTAAAATTTTAAATTACATATATATATCACAAACATTGGAGAAGAAAATCGAAGCTTTTGAGATGTACGTTTATCGCGGAATGCTAAAAATATCATACCTAGATCATGTGATCGATATAGAAGTGCTTCAAGCTGATGTGCTTTATACCGTCCGAACCAGAAAGTTAAAATATTATGGACACATACGTAGACACCTGTGAAAATATCACCTCTTCCATCTGGTACAATATGATGAAATTATTGGCCATAGAAATCCTGGTAGGCAAAAACTTTCTTGGGAAGAAGTTATGAGCAGATGTTATCATCAGCACCCCAATTGCAAGATGCGTCCAGAGATAAGAGTTTAGTAGCTCTGATGATTGCTGACCTTCGACTGGAGATAGAACGTGGTAAATCATATGATCTAGTGAAGTAATGAAATAAGTCGGAGTCACTTCACAGGAATTGTAAATCTTCAAACGTGCTTTCAACTTCATCATCGTTATTGTCAAAGTTTTATAAGTATGCACATTTTTACATATTGATGAAGCGATTGATTAATCATACATTGCAAAAAACGGCATAGTTAAGTACCCCAAAGGAGAAACTACCCACGCATTATTAGAGAAAAATCAAAATTAGAAAATTGTGGCAGATATCAAGGTACCCGATTCACACAGGTGATCTTAATCAAATAACCAAATAATTAAGCACATTACTGAAAATGCATAAAAATGACACTTTAAGATCAGTTCTTTCCAACATGGGCACTATAAATGACGATCATTCATTTTTGAAGGCCACTAAAGCTCTTAAGAGGCCACAGAAAGTGATTCCACCCTGCGGAAACATAATGGCAAATGGGCACGTAGCGATCTTGGAAAGGCGGAAGTTTTTGGGTTACATCTAAAGGATGTGTTTAAATCACATCCACCCGATAACGGATCGGAGTTTTTCTATAATCAAGTTGAGTTTGACCTAACTGCCCCATTCCAAATGTCTCTTCCAATAAAACCATTTTCTCTGTCCCAGATTAAGAGGGCGATTATGGGTAATTTATCAATGTACAACTGGAAAGATGCTTACTTAGAAAGGGTATAGTAATATTAACAACAATATTCAACACTATTATACGGTTGGTCTACTATCCATCTCAATGGAAAATCGCTCAAGTAACTATGATACCAAAACCAGGTAAACCTAATAGTGATGCTTCGTCATATCGACCTATTAATCTTCTACCGATAGTATCAAAAGTATTCGAAAAATCAATGCTGCCTGAACTAATAAAACAGCTACAGGGTAAATGATTAGCTTGGGTTTCGTCCTGGGTATTCGACAATAGAACAAGTTCATAGAGTGCAACAGTATATCGATAATTGTTTTGAAAAGCAGAAGTATTGTTCTGTAGCCTTTCTATATGTCAGCCCGGCCTTCGATCTTTTGTGGCATGAAGGGTTACTTTCTAAAATAAAACGCACTCTGACGCTACTATCCTCATACCTGTCACATAGATTTTTTCAAATCAAATTCGGTAGTGACGAGTCAAAATTTTATCCTGTCAAAGCTGGGATTCCACAGGATTCAGTTTTGGGGCCCATATATATGTTCGACCTTCCTACAATTACAAGTGTGAAGATAACATTATTTTCGAGAGATAATGTTCCGGTAGCGGCGTCAGAAAAATTATGAACGACTTGGACATCTGGACACGACAATGAATGGTTAAAATTAACTCATCCAAGTCAGTACATGTTACCATTACTACTAGGCATAACGCATGTCCACCTTCTTAATGGTCCGATTCTGCACGAAAATAAAGTCCGATACCAGTGTATGTGGCTTGATCGCCGCTTGGCCTGGAAGGAACACATAAAGTTCAAAGTTAATGAAATAAAACTTAAACTGCGTACTGGCTCCTTGGCAAAACTTCTGAATTATTTCTAAAATCAAAATTACTGCTATACTGTACGGACATACGGTATATCACTTTGAGGGGGACAGCATCAATATCGAATATCAAAATGGGCAGCGCAATCAAAAATAAAAAATACTAAGGATAATACCCGGTGCTCCCTGGTATATACGAAATGATAATTTGCATCGAAACCGAAAAGTACCAAATGTGCGGTGAATCGTTCGGGATAGCAGTAAAGGTTATTTGCACAGGTTAGAGGGTCACCCTAATTAACTAGCGATAGATTTATTAGATCATGTCAATATTGCACACCCTTAGACCTTCCCCGCCGGTTTCAATGATTGGTGTGGTATTTCGGAGTGTCATTGCTGAATGACATCTCCCATCTTCTCATGACCCATATCCCAGTTGCTTATTGGCTATAACAGCCAGATTGAAATTTAAAAAATATATATAAAAAAAAATTATTTCCAACCATAATTGGAGTTATTATTTAAGGTCGAACAAAACTGCAACGGGTTGAAATGTCTCTTTTGATAGGTATATATTTTTATTTAATCGTATCATCCTTTTTTTAATTTCAGTATTACGTCGATTTTCGATTGTCTCGAAATACGAATTTCAACATTTGAATTATGCCACAAACGATCGTATATATAAATGTAACACTTGGGGAGTAATCAACTATGAGGAGATAAGAGTTAATGTCTAACATATTACAGTTATTTCTTAAGCTGTTTTATCTATTATTAGCCATTCATTACATGCGTTACGTTTTTGTACGGCATACTTTCCTCATATAGTTAACATTTTGTTTTTCACACGGTGTTCGTATCTTTTTCTTATGTACGTTGACCCAGAGAAGACAGACGATTTTGTTTTTCGAATAGCGCAGTTGGTAACACTGCTACGACGCAAACCGTGTTCTCCACGTGTAGTGTACATACGAGAGATTCGTTCTGTTTTCGAGTTATCATGGCATTTCATAGCGAGAATCCCGTTATTTTCGACGTGAATAAGAGAGTTTCGAAAATTTTGTAAAGTCTGAATGAATATGCAGTTTTCAAACGGTGGTCATCTGAACGATATTCCATACTCTAATCTCTCGTTTTCATATTTTTAAATAAAATTTCATTCAAAAATTTTTGGTCGAGTAGTTTTTGCGTTATTCAAAAAACAACAACACCGTTCGTCTCCTCTGAGTCACTGAATATAAATTTATATGTGTGTATAATATGTCGAAAATCGTAAAATATTGTCGTGTTTGGCGAAAATACGATTAAGCGCAAGATTGCGTCACGCATCTGTGAGTAAAGGCAGATTTAGTCCTAGTCTTGGTCGTGATGCTCGTGATACAAGAAAAAGAAGAATAAAATTGTAACGTTTGTTGTAAAACATTAATGCAGAAATAATCACGGAAATTCAGTGAACACTGAAAGGACCACGCAAGGAAGAGCATAATAGGTAATAAAGATTATAATTCGCGCTTTATTCGATCGTGACAAATAATTTTTATGCCAATTTTCTGATCGAAACTGACAAATATAGCAATGTAGTCCGTCTTTCCTAGGTCACCCTATATTTCATATAATGTACATTGGTCGATATTTATCTGGTTCATTTATTCGTCCAACGTGTAGGTATCGCATGAATGATTTTGGATACCTGTTAAGTAGAAGCAAGATGCGAGATAAGTGTCATTCTAGAAGAGGTAGAAAAGTAGGATGCAAGACAAGCATCGTCTTAGAGGTAGATAGAAAAGCAATATGCAAGACAAACGTCGTCCTAGAGGAAGATTGAAAAGCATGATGCAACACAAGCGTCGTCCTAGAGGAAGATTCCTAATTCGATGGATGGATAGAGTGGAGTCATTAATATGTTTTAATGAAACGTATGTGTTTCACCTGGCAAGAGACCGGAAAAGATACAGAAGAATCGTTGACGACGTACAATGCCCTGAATTATATACATGTATACATACATGCAGTGTGTGTGTGCATGCATAAAAATAAACCTACTTATTTACAAGTCAGTTATATTAGCGAGAATTTTATACGCTACCCCGTTTGGTGTTCTATCAGGAGAACAAATGCTCAACGATTATAAAAAATACAAAATCATTGTTTTAATTATCACATTAAATAAACTTCGATATACCGCGCGATATCTTCAATGCATACACTTGTCATATATACCAAGAACCGGTTCTTAAACGGTTCGAACGATTTAACAAGTCTAGTAATTGATCTCTATATTTATCTTATGAATGAGATCGATGATTAGCGGTATGAATGTTTAAGACTGACGTAAAATAAATAATACAAACATGGACCATCTGCTCATCGTGTAATATAATCACTATTATGATGATTAGTATACTATTGGATATTTCCGTATGAATTAAACATATATATATATTTATGTTTACATGTGCTTATAAATAAATAAATATATATATAATTTTTGAATGCGAGTTAAATTACACATTTTTTATTAATTTTTGTAGGCTCTATTTAATTGGCGGTGAGGATCGCCGCAATTTTAACACGTCTACTTTAACTGATTTTTAATTCGTACATATTCATTATCTTATGTTCGATAATTTTCGTTTTTAAACGATAAGGACAATTTTTACGTAAAATCCGAAAGGTTTATATATTGTAAATACGCTTAGAATCGGATTAATGAAGTTTCTTTATTTCTTCGCTAAAAAAGTAAAATGGGTACTCACAGTAACCCATTAAGTTGAGTTAATATTTACCCGTTCTAAGCAAAACTCTAAAACTTTACCGCGACGATACGAAATTCCATATATACATTGACGCAAAACGCATTTACACACATGTACATATAGACGTTGATACGTTATATATAAGTACCCGCATGCGCGTTTCTATAAACCTATTATATGATTCGAAGTATTTATTTACTCAAATACTTAAAAATTATCGAAATTCGTTATCGAATCTTACAGACTTGAAATTATCACATGTATATTTTTTCTCCCGGAGTGAGCGAGAGAATGGACGAGAGAGAGAGTAAATGTTTAAATATACTCGTCATCCAATTCCTACTTACATCGAAAACTGTCGGAATTGATAGAACTATTTTTTAAAACTATTTTCTTAAAAATATTTTTTTATCTACACTCGAAATAAGAAATACTTTTTTTTAAATTGTTTATTTATACCGACTGAACTTTTGTTGTATTTTTTTTTTGTTTAATTTAAATTTAAATTTAAATTTAAATAAAATGTGACGAAGTCCATTCGGTAATACGCGGGAAATATTTCTTCGATAATTTCAAATATCCGCGTCTGAAATACCTTATACGAGACAGACTCTATTCTGGTTGACATCTAGTTCGCGTAGAGCCCAGTCTGGTAGATGATATCTTTTTTGGGAACAAGCTTAGTTCAGCTGTAGAAGATAATACTAACGTATCAAAAAACAAAAAAAAAAAAACATTAATTGAAGATATCCCGGTATTAGTTGTACTATTGCGCCGGATGACGAGTAGTTGAATAAAAAAATAAATAAAGGATATAGTGTGCCAAAGCCGCAATTAGACAAAAATTCCCCAAATGAAAAAATACGGAATATACATATATACATATATTATATATATATTTATTTATCCATTGAAATAATTACACATTTTTAGAAAGAATATTCTCAGATGTTCTAGTATTCGTTAGGCCGAAAAATTTTTTCGATTTTATCGGAAGAGTTTTGTTTTGAGAAGTGGAAATCGTAGTATGGTAGCTAAGATAAAAACGTAGTTTGATCGCTAGTAGAGAGTTACGTACGTTCAAAGTAGAATCACGAATATACGGAATACCGGATAGCTTAGGGTGTCTAGTGTTTCTCCAGTGACTGCTGAGACTAGTGATGCGTGTGAGGCCTACTTTTAACATCACCAAATCGAGATTTTTATTACTGCCGCGGGTTATTTAATCCATTCGGCTTTTAATCGGATACTCTGATAATGTAAAAGTAGCTATTACTACTACTACTACTACTACTACTATTACTGTTATTATTATTATTATTATAACTATTCACTTTATTTTCTTACTTTCATAATTTTTAGCTTTTTGAACGAGCGACTATGCAGCTGATACAAACGCGACAGTTTTACGGTCGTTTCTCTATACAAACTTTTTTCATGTTTTACATATATATATATATATATATATATGTGTGTGTGTGTGTGTACATAATAGTTTTCGAGTATAAACGTTGTTTTTGTTATTCCGAGAAAAGTCACTTTTTTGTACAATTAATATGCAAATGTTTCGAATAATATCGATGATAATGACAATAAAAATAATAATAAAAATAGTCATACTGTTTACGTTCAGTTCGTATCATCGCTTTAAATGTACGTTTAGTTATAGAGCGAGGGAATTATTTCGATTTTAACTAATAACGAAATATTCGCATTTTTATGTTTGTTTTTAATTTTCATTTTATTTATATATATATATATATATATATATATATAATAGACGTCCGACGATAATAAAAGAAAAAAATTGATGAAACGAAAAATGATTGTGTAAAAATAAGCAAATTTATAGATTGACGTTTTTTGGATCACTCCACTATCTTTAATTATTCCCAGATTAGAAGAATTTCGGGTTGATATTTCGCGGGCCTGAGTTTCTACTAAGTTTATATATATTTTTTTTTTTTGAAGCGGGAGGAGGAAAAATCTTCAAAAGACACTGATATATTTATAAGTACCATATATATTTTTGAGAGCATGCACTTAGCAAGTGCTGCTGGATTCCAAAGAAATCAGCGTGTGGGATTTTTACCCACTAAAAACCCCCTCCCTCTGTTGAAAAAAGAGAGAAAAAATGGAGGTCCGTGAACAAATGCAAACAGCTCCACATTATAATAACATAATATGCGATGGAAAAGGGATGAAAAATTCATAGTATTCCACCAAGAAAGCATATAACGAGTTTGTGATTTATAAAATATTACATTAAATTATAATAAATTAAACTTATATCATAGTATTATAAATAATAAATTACTGTATACGCTTGTGACTTACAAACTTACATAGAGGAATGACTGTTATTAAAGAACAGAATATAACAATAAAAGAAAAGAGCTGTTTAACCACATATGGACAACTCGATCTTTCCCAAGGCAATGGAGAGAATCCATAATAATACCAATACAAAAACCAAACAAAAATCCGACACAATTAGATAATTTCAGACCAATATCATTAACTTCCGTTCTATGTAAAATTTTCGAAAAAATTGTCAACAAACGACTAATCTGGGAACTAGAAAACAGAAAACTGTTATCACCGAAACAATGTGGCTTCCGACCATCACGATCAACAGCAGACCACCTTCTTCACTTACAAACGTTCATTCAAAACAACTTTACAAAACGTAAACACACCTTAACAGTCTTCTTCGATATCACAAAAGCATTTGATCGGATTTGGAAGAAAAAAACAATCTTAACTTTGCACAAATGGGGCTTTCGAGGACACATAATGTACTTTATACAAAACTTCCTATCGGAGCGCACTTTTCGAGTAAGAATCGGTCGAGCTATATCCGCCTCAAAACAGCTGCAAAACGGTGTCCCACAAGGTTCGGTGCTAAGTCCAACATTATTTATTATAGCGATAAACGATTTAACAACATCTGTTCCTGCGTCTATATCTTCTACTCTGTTCGCAGATGATTTCACAATCAGTATCGGTTGTAAAAATCTACAATCAGGTACTCGGAGATTACAAAATGCAATCAATAAAGCGTATGAGTGGACAACACAAAACGGTTTAGAATTCTCGATATCAAAAACAAAATGCATCCACTTTTGCAAATTAACGAGCTGTGATAAAACCCTAGTCGTTACACTAAATAATATACCAATCCCTCAGACACAAACAGTCAGATATCTCGGCCTAAAGAAATTTAATTTAATGAAAAAACTATCTAATAGTTCTTTTGGAGCCGACAGAGCCGTCTTACTCAAAATTTATCGAACAATAATACGTCCCTGTTTAGATTATGGTGCTCCAATTTATGGAACGGCAAAATCATCGATTCTGCGTACTTTAGATCCGATTCATCATTCAGCTATTCGATTGGCTCTTGGAGCTGTTCGCACTAGTCCGATAATTAGCCTATTAATTGAAGCCAATGAATGGCCGCTAAAATTTCGTCGAGAGTACTTAATGATGAAGCTTGATACATACACCAAAAGTAGATTACATACAACAAACATACAAAAAACAAAAATGTTACGTCACCTCCCCCACTCAACAGGGTTATTTCAAACTCATATTACAAATATCATCAAGACCTTGAAACTCAATCTTTCAGAACAAACTGATCATCGCGTAATACCATCGCTACCACCAAACAAAAGAACAAATTTAAATATTGACGTATCATTGGCATTACACAACAAAAATATGATGTCAAAACAAAGAGCCTATGACAGTCTAATGAAATCATTCGATTCATATGAAAAATTCTACACAGATGCGTCAAAGACAACCCAAGGTACGGGTTGTTCCGTCATACATCGAGATATCACCGTAAGATACGTTCTACCAACCGAATTCTCAGTACTATCCGCTGAACTAATGGCAATCAACTTAGCTATCAATTTGGCTAGAGACTTACGCTTACCAAAAATAGTTATTTTTACCGACGCACTTTACGCCGTTCAAAGCATTAATTTCGATCCCACAAAATCTAACCACCCAATAGCCCAAGATATTCACCTGGCAGCTAACCAACACGTACAAGAAACCATCATATGCTGGATCCCTTCACACTCCAACATAAAGGAAAATGAAGAAGCTGACATCGCTGCGAAAGAAGCGGCGGAGATGTTCCCAGTACCAAAAATTTCAATCCCAATACAAGACTAAATACACAATATCAAAAACCAATTTCACGAGACATGGAACTTACACTGGAAGCGTATTCCCACAACCAACAAAACGTCAAGTTAAACACAGATCCATGGAGAACAATCATCCCATCGCGACGTGATGATGTTGTACTAACTCGGCTCAGAATTGGATAATTACTTAATAGAAAAAAAAAACAACCGATATGTTGCTACTGCGGACGGGAGCCTCTAACAGTCGAACACATGCTTACAAATATAGGCCACTTCAAAAATACCATCCTGATGGCAATATTTCAATTCACACGGCACTCTCTGATAATCCAGCGGAACTTGAAAAAACCATTAAGTTTTTAAAAGTTACAAACATATATCCTTTGATTTAATTAAAATAGCTTCGGTGCCTCTAACCTGAGTTGTGGTACACGGCACCTTAAAAAAAAAAAACAAAAAAAAAAAAAAAAAAAAAAAAAAAATTTTTAACAATTACACTACAACGTAACTATATAAATAGACTATTTTTATAGAACAAAGCATCATCTTAATAAATGAATATACATGTAATCATTATATCGACAAAAACAATACCTAGTAAAAGACTAAAAGAAATAATAAGTAAAGCAGCTGACCATGCTAAATATTATTGATATTGGGATAACGTTTGAATTAAGTTGAAATGAAAACAATGAACACGATATTTCTTAAACTTTACTTCATTTAAATTTTAATCGCATAATTTCTTCTGAATACTCTAAAAAGGTTTTATGAAACTTATAAAGTGGAAAGAATTTTGATTCCTGAACCCCAAACTTAAAACGAATATCAGCAAAGGTAGGACACTGAAACAATGTATGTCTAATATCATCATCAACTAATGAATATAGAGAACATGATGGAACGTTGTCAAGCTTAAACCTATATAAATATGATCCAAGTTTACCGTGTCCAGTTAATAATTGCGCATTATAAAAATTGATATTAAAATTTTTTATTTTCAGTCTCAATGAGACATCTGGCAGGAACTCATAAGTTTTCCTGCCAGTAAGTTCAGCGTCCCTACTAAGTTCATATTTCCATATTGTTTCACTCGGAGAAGATAAACTTTTTCCTTCTCCTTCTGTGATCCTTTGTAACGATAAATAACATTTATCCGTAAACAGTTGCATAACCCTATTTATACAGATGAATCACAGTCAACTCAACAGGAAAAACCAGCAGCAAGGAATACATAAGCTGGAGCGCAACCTAGTTTATGCGCTGCCTTCCAACATAGTCGGTTATCAGTGGCAAGGCAAGGCAAGACGACTGGCCCACTTACGCTGATGCGATTTCTCGCTGGCCAAAAGAGGAAGATAGTTTGAAGAAAGGAGAGGTTAGAGGAGATTGTGAAAGCAGATAAGTTAAGGGAAATTATGTGGACGGTGACGGGAAAGGATACCTCTATTTCGGGGAGGAACCCTAGCCTTTGGATCAAAATCCATACCACAAGGCAGCGGGTTCATACTGAACCAGTAGCGGTGTAAGGCTTTGACAACGGCCAAACCTCGATGAGGGTGAAACAGTTGTAGGATTATGCAAATTTTTATTAGGCAGCTCCTCAAGTTGCCCATCCACATCCTCTTGTTTCATTACACTGTCACTACTGGTATCATTTGCTTGAGACTTTCCACCAGTAGCAGGTCTTGGTCTGCGACTGTTTATTTGACTACGTCTTATTCGCAGTTAACCTGCTCCGGCCCGAGAGGCACAAAGTGTCCCCCGGTGGGGATATATAGATGTATAATGTTGTGTATATATAAAGAAGGAAAAAGAGGAGTGGATGTAAAAACTACCGGATCATTTCTTTACTACCACATACTAGCAAAGTTTTGTTACGAGTTTTAATAACCATATCCACAGACAAATGACTGAACAAATTCCGAGACAACAAGCTGGATTTGTGACGAGGAACACCCAGAGTGAATTATAAACATGAAGCATTTAACAGAAGAAACGGGAGATTAGCTCGCTGATTGTCATGTGTTTTGTTGATTACGAAAGGTTTTTAATAATTTCATCAGGAACAAACTGTAGAAAGTACTACTGAAAATATTGTACATCTCATTATTCTAGCTTAGTAAAAAAAAAAAAAAACAAAGATGTTTACTTCCTTACTATTTATTCGATATGAGGAAAAATGTTAGATTATTGGAACGGAAGAGTTTCTATTGGAGGCTAAAGATGGTATAGTATTAGTGGTGTCTAATACGCAAAAGATTCAATATTTACTGAAAAAATGAATAAGTAGATCTTATGGTTTAAGAACATAAAACCAGTTCTGGTTATAAAATTGTAGATTAGGATCTTTGTTAGAATGTAAAAGATCTACCCGCCAAATGAAGAGACGAATTCAGCTGGCACAGAATGCAACGGTTAAACTAAGGAGAATATGAGAAGATTCTTCTGTTACAGGAAATTTTAAGATCCGCGGCTTGTGCGCACTTTAATTTTCAGTATGGTACAGACGCGTAGACGATTCAAATGTTTAGTATAAAGTCGTATAGTTTCAAATTGGGGGCGATTTTTTATACTTTTGTGGAATGTAAAACTAGTATTTTAAAATAAATTGACATAACCCACGAATTATCAATATATATTCTGATCATTAAACCGTTATGTGAGATTTGACATAAATAGCAAGTTGACTCCTCTTACATCTCGGATAGTCTACATGTTTCAGTTTTCGGTCACCGACACTAATACTTAATTTCACCTTTACAAGCTGTATCAATTACAATATGATCGTTTTAATTCAGCACTGACGTAATTTCTTGAAGCTGTTAGTCAATAAAGCTAAATCTACACGTGTGACACTTTTCATATATATTTTAAGCATTAGTATTATATTAGCGAGGTTATATGTCATTTATGTACGTCTAGAAGTATATAAATTAAACAACAACAAAAAAAAAACAGCGATTATTGAGGAAGTTCATTATTGAGAAACCTAATTTTGCTTTGTTCACTTTCCACCTAGACAGACCACTATTTTGGGATTTCTAATCATACTTTACAATATCCCATATAGTTTGTCGCTGAAAATTACTTTCGTCAACTCGGTTAAACATCAATGTTGTAAGCTGAAAAGTCTACTTTTCCTAACTTTAAGAATTCTAGCACGCTATATGGGAATGAACTAATAAAAGGACTTGTATTGACTGCTAGAAAAGTTACTACCAATCCTGCGTAAGATATTCACCCATGTATCCGCTTTGCTGATAGAAAGAAAATATACATTAGGATTGGTTCATCCGTATTTTCTATCGAAAGTATTAAATCCCAGGGTTTATTGTTAACTGTCCTACTTGTGGACATAAAACTCTTACGGTACTTCAGTCTTCTGTGTTGTTGTGAATATTCACATAGCATATGACGATCGTCGATTTCTTGACTCATTTTTTCTACTTCTGCCGCAATACGACGTCTTAATTGCTTGTGGTGCTATTCTTGAAAGAGCTCTCATTTTTGCGATAATACTACATTATAATTACAGAATTGTGATCTTATTTGGAATTAATACGTAACAATTTTCTTTAACTATTATATATAATGCATCTTCACTCTTTGTTATATTTAGTTATTATTGAAATTTGCTTCTATATTAAGACATTTTGTATATCTAACGATACCGTCTTCTACAACTTCAATCTTTGTTACTTTTATTTTTATTTATTGTATTTTCATAATTTTTAAATATGTTTTTTTTTATGTACATATAAATTCTTCATGATTTATAGAATTTTGTATTGAAATAAAAATATTATTTTTGTTGTTATCGTTCACATAGGAAATATAAGTCGATATAATCATGCTGAAAGAACATCGAGAAAACTCGAAAAGTCCTGCTACTGCAAATGTATCACTAATCAGCAGTAGCAGCGGTAATGCACCTCATATCAGTAATACTAACAATAATAACAATAACAGAAGTTCCATTACAACTATCTGCGCTGGATGTTCGGTACCGATAGAAGATAGATTTTACTTAATGGCTGTAGATAAACAATGGCACATGAATTGCCTACGATGTGATCAATGCAATCTGCCACTTCAAACACAGATCACTTGCTACTTCAGATACGGTAGCATCTATTGTAAAGAAGATTACCATAAGTAAGTAATAGCTGGTTGCATTAATATATAAGACACACATCCACGCATAAAGGCAGTGGCACGCCACTCCGTATAACATCATATGCATGCACATTTGCGTTGCATATAAATAGTGCCTTCAATGCAAGCAAATTTCCTACGTAAAAATAAACGTATAATAGCTAGCCACGACGATGATATATATAATATACATATATATAAGGTTTTTTTTATTCCCAAAACTGAACAAGAAAATATCGTAAAATTTTGTTGTAATGTTCTCTATACACCTATTATTGCTGTGCGCGAATTGTGATTTTAAGTAATTTACAATCTATCGAAATGAGTATATTCTTACATTATTAAAAAAAAATACCCATAACTCGCTAAAGGTTATGGCGTAGCAGGGAGTTACTTAATGTCATCGGCTGAAATTATTTTGAATGTACAGGTAGCCGGTGGGGAATCCTAACAAATGTTGAACGGATTTGTGCGAACCAAACTGACGATATAAGGGGTACGAACTTGATTTCAGCAAGACAGAGCAATGTGTTATTCGGAGAAAAAACGAAACACTATTGTTTTAGGGAGAATATTGAGAAACTATTTCACATCACGTTAATTGTTTGAATATCTTTAATAATGATTGTCATTTTGATTTTTGCCTATTAGATTATAGATATATATATTTATTTATTTATTTTTGGATCTTTATTATTATGTTTATTTTTTTTATATTTGAGTAAGTTTTTTTTTTTTAATTTTAAGAATAATTTTTTTATTATTATGTTTAATGCTGAGATATTCAGACTGATGCGCTCATGCAAAATTTTCATTGACGAATTATGAAATAAAAAGTAATGCAAATAGAATAATCGAAACTAAGATTTAAAAATAATTAAAAAAAATAAAATAAAAACTAATGAGGATTATGCAAATACTGAAAACAGAAATTAAATGTTTTTAGCGTGCCACCAAGACGATATAAAAAAAAACAAATGTATTAAAAGAATAAATCAATATATTTTATCTGAAAGATATGAAAAACAGTTTTTTATAAACAGACGAATGAAAATTAAAATGGCACAGAAATATTTCCATCCGTGACAGATACTAAGAAATATTTGGAACACACTACGAATTGAAAAATAACGAACAAGAATGGGATGGTTAAATATTAGAGAAGCATTAGCTGAACAAATAGCCGGAACGCACCTGGTCCAGATAGGATATATATAATTACTCTAGTTTTATCAGAAACAAAATTTATGCGAAACTATTTAATGGATTTGTAAAATATTAAAACGATCTAGCTGAGTTCTTATTAACAGATATAACGTGATAATCATGTATTACACGCAAATTAGGAAATATACACCAGGAATTTCAAAAATAACTCGGAGAACAATACAACGGTAATTAAAAATGATAACATCGAAGAAATGTGGACCACGTGGAAACATAAAGTCGTAATAGCAGCAAAGAAAACAATACCAATGAAAGGAAAACGAGAACAGAACCCATGGATAATACACGAGATACAAAGATCTAATATTGAATATTGCAAAGATATTTCAAAAAAATGTACACAAGCTAAAAGTGAGTGGTATGATGAAAAATGTAAGGATATTGAACAACTGGAAGCCAAACGTAATTACAGAAAGTTACATACCAGAATACAACAAATGATGATTTCGCATGAAAAGAAACGCAGCAGTACAGCGTGTGTGAAGAGGAAAGATGGAAAATATTGCGTGAACAGCCGAGAAACAGACGTGAAGGTACGCTGCCTGAATATTTTATAACTGTAAATTTAGTGCCAATACCGAAGAAGACCAGCTCACAATTCTGAATACAGGACTACTGTTTTCAATGCGCTTAAATTATTGCTGAAAATAATTATTATCAGAATCGAACACAAGTTGGACAAAAACCTAAGCGAAAATCAGTATGGGTCTGTAGTGAAAAAAGGAACGAGAGACGTGATTGTATTATTAAAAGTTATCATTCAAAGAACGTTAAATGCGAATAGGAACATGATCGCATGGTTCATCGACTGCGAGAAAGCGTTTGATAGTAAAAATGATCGAAATTCAATAGAAATATAATATAGACGATAAAAATATTCGACTAATTAAGAATTTGTATTAGAACCAAGGCGCGAAAATAGAAATCAATACGGAATATTCTAAAGACAAATGCAGTATTGAGAGAGGGGTAAGGCAAGGATGTCCCCTGTCACTAAGATTATACAAACATCTGTGTGCAGAGGAGATTATGAGGGAAGCGCGAATTAAGAACATAGACCTGAAGATAAATGGCAAAATAGAAACAATGCAGATGAGAAAACGATAATCGCGGAAACACGGATGTAAAAAATTGTAAACTAAATGAATAGCGCCGGATTAAAATATAATGTGAAAATTAATACTGATAAAACAAAGATGATAAAGTTTACAAGAAGCGATAAGAAAAATGTAAATATAAATATAGAAACATAGAAACTGAAAGATGTAAATGAATATAAATATTTAGTTCTAAATTCTAAATTGCTTCATTGTACCCAATATAGCGAGAGGTTAATTAACAAGTTCGCTATTCCCGTATTCTTAGCCGCTTGAAAGCGTTACCAGGCGCACGACGAGGACGTGATACGGGACGCGCCCACTTAGTTCTAGTAAGTAACGATGGCGGAGATATAAAAGAAATAAGAACGAGAATTGGTATGGCAAAGAAAGCATTTATGAAGCTGAACAGGGTGCTCGTTAATCAAAAGATGAGCCTACGCGAAAAAGGATAATGTATAGACTGTGCTGAAATATTCGTGCGAGAGAAAAATATTCGCATTTGAAATGTGGTGTTATCGAAAACTGCTAAAAATATCATGGACCACCTACCGAATGAGACAGTACTTGTTAGAATAGAGGAAAAACGAGAAATTTTTAATTGAAGATGTTAAAAGAAGAAAATTAAAAAGCGCATAAAATACGTGTGTCGTTTTTAAAAATTAATCGCTGCGCCACTCGC
Source organism: Coronaproctus castanopsis (assembly GCA_032883995.1). NCBI lineage: Eukaryota > Metazoa > Arthropoda > Insecta > Hemiptera > Monophlebidae > Coronaproctus > Coronaproctus castanopsis. Next base: position 162,422,994 of record CM065052.1, read on the forward strand.
CGGACTTTTTAATGTTTACACGTATTCATTTGCTTCAAGTTCGTTCCTTTTGTAGAGAACCTCTTCTTGTTGTGCTTCGATACTTGACGAAAGGTAAATATTTGCTAACTTGTCAACGAGCCGCGCAAAATGAAGTAAAAAAAATAAACTGTCGATAATACGTGTATGTGCAATTTGTACGTTCGATTGGGAAAAAGTACTTTTTCGTTTTTTGTTGTTTTTTTGTTGGTGTTAGTATAATGATAAAAAAGGACAGCATGGTAGTATATATGTTAGAGGCAAGTATGTAAATAAGGCAACAGAAAAAGTGCTCCTGTATAAACGTATCATTCATCCGTTTCGTATCGTTTTGTTTGTAATATTTCCAACTGCCCCGTTAATAGTAAGTAAACAGAAAAGGAGAAACGATCTTCCCGAATGGCCGAATTCATATTTCGAACGCGTAAACTGTAATACGACTCATTTTACTACCTGCTACCAAAAATTTTTTTTGTCTAAATAACAATTTTTTTTTTAAAAAAGGTAAATATAAAATGAACAAATAAAACTTACCCGAAATGATTGTCTATTATTTGTCTCGTACGTTTCAGAAATTCCACGCTAATATTTACACATAAAATATTAAATATATTTTACTAACATTATAAAGTACAATCAACAACTAAAATCGCTTATTTTTTTATACCTATATATGAAAAGACTACAAAGCTTTTCGGCTATTAAGCCATTATCGAATGTGCGTAAAAATAATTATATATATATATATATATATATGTACAGGGAAGGGAAAAAGTTAGCGTGCAACTTCGAAAATCGTTGCGCATGCGTCAGTTCCGGAGGAGTAATGGTTTGGTCTGGTGTGAATTATCGAGGCGTTATTGGCCCCTATTTTTCCGACAGATCGGTCAATATAAATTCCTATTTACTGCTTTTACAAAAACTACGCGCACTTTAGATGAAGATGAGAGATTAGAAGGACGGGACATCATTTTGCAACAGGAAAGCCCTCCGGCGCAATTCAGCTTAAAAGTTCACAATTACCTCAAGGAGCATTTCCTCGATTAAATTGGTAGAGGTGGGGCAGCATCGCTTGGCCCCCTAAGGTTACGGATCTAAACACGTTATTATTTTCAATTTGGGGCATGTTGAAGGACCGAGTTTTTAGGCATCCGATATAAAAAGGTCGAAAATGTCAATAATAGCTGAGTTTAGACATCATTAATGAAGACCGCGCGATTAAATCCATTAAAAAGCGTTTTTTTTAAATGTATTGAGATAAACGGTAACCACCTCGAACACTTAATATGAAAATTTATGTAATGTAATTAAATAAAAATTTTAATTTTTCAATTTTTGTGAATTTGCAAGCTAACTTTTGCCCCTCCCTGTATATATATATATATATATATATATATATATATATATATATATGTGTGTGTGTATATATATGTATATATGTATATATATGTATACATACGTATACACAGTTTATAGAAAATATAAAAGGAAAAAAGCCGAAAATAAAATTCTTTTGGAAATACTATGGAATTCGTTAATACGATTTACTTAAGAGGATGTTGTTGATTTTATACGTATTTTCTAACGGAACTCAGAGAGCTAGTACAGATAAGTGTTCATAATTTATCCGGTAACTGTATAAATATAAATTAACAAAGCGTGTCTCCTTTTATTAATTTATGATTTATTTCCGTGTAATAATATTGAAAATGTCTTCGCTAATATTTCTCTCCCAGTGCATCATCCATATTTTAGTTAATGTTTGTTTATTTTCCTCACCTAACCTTCGTTATTAATTATTCTTTTCCGGTATATAAAATTATTTGTTACATCCGTATATACGAGTATATATATATATATATATATATATATATATATCCTTAAATGCCCGTATGACATACTATTATTTATCATTACGTAAAATGTATACTACTACTACTACTACTAATAAGCGTGACAAACAAGTCGCCACTTAACGACTATCCCCACTTAAAGATCGAATGATATTATAATACTTTCGAGATAAACTCCAAATTTCACCACTCAGTGCAAATGAAAATTTATTTCTTTAAATATTTTTCAGAGAACATAAATAATTCTCTTAAGAATCTTCCAGATACTCCAGATAATCTTATCAACATTACATATATATATATATATATATATATATATATATATATATATATATATATATATATATATATATATATATTAGATATAGCTGCAGAGAATCGGTTGGGCTGAAAGTTACTTACTATGGAATACAATCAGTACCTAGGACTGCCAAACTTATGATGATGATTATATATAATATAATATTTATATATATACATGTTTATACAAAACTTCCGTTATATTATCGCATTAATGTAGAAAATATAACTCCCCACATTCGGCTTTATGCTTTTGTTTCGAGTTGCGTGCAATTTCGGTTGAATAAATAAACGAATGAACATGATACACACATACTTCTGTACATATAAATACATATGTATTATACACGCATATATATATATATATAGCTCATTTATTCATAGACGTATTTATATGACAATGTTTTTCAAACATAACTTAAAGGGTTATCGAGGCACACTTCTTCCATTGTTACAACACCCCAAAACTACCGCGAGTAATAACCGGAAAATTTCCAAACCCTTTAAAATCTTCTTATGTCCGATTAACTTGGGTTTTTATATTTGTTATCGTTGATAACTCGTCCACAGTTCCCGGTTCTACCGCGTATAGCAAAAAAAAAAAAGAAATACTATTATACTTAACGAGTACCGGTAAATATCTGGAACCAACCGTTATTAGCACGCGAACTCCAATCAGATCGAAAGCTTACATTATTGTATTACAGCTTAATGAAAAGCGTCGTCGTTAACCGCTAATCGCGTTTTGATAGTCTATATTATGCGTGTGCATCCTGTCGAAAAGCATACAGACAAACGATAGAAAATTCTGAACATCAGCCTGGATATCTATCGCCCACTTTTTCATCGCTAATCTCGTTTATTACGTAATTCCATTCGGGTGTGGATTTCTTCAAACTCCTCTATAATCATGTTCGAACGCAAGTACGAGAATTATCAGTTTCACATTAGTCATTAATGGTGTCTTCTATTTGTTCTTATACTGTTTCAATATCTTCTGCGTAGATAAACGTTGGCTACTATAACCACTTGTGTCGGTAACTGCTTCTAATCTAACCATCATCATTCTGTCATTATATTCTAAGTAATTTCTTTATTCGTTACTCCGAAAAGTCGTTTTGATTATTCCATCTATTTCTAATTTCACAATTTTCTACTTTTTCACGCGTGATCTTTTATTTTCATTCTCTTTCCTGTCGCTCTCCTTTGATGTGTAGACTGGTTAAACACTGTGTTCATATATTTCTCACCAGAAGGCACACGTCAGCTTCGGCGCAAACCGGATCACATAGCATAGTTATATTCGTCGAGCAGTGTTTTATAATCGATTGTAAACTATGTATGCATAATGTATCTCATTTCCTATTGCCTTCATCCATATATGGGTCTCATTGCATCGTGGCAATGATTTAACATCCTGCTGGACTATGTCTGGAGCTAATTCAGCTTTCTATTTAATTTGTCAAAAAATGAGCGCTAGCATGCCACGAAAACAAGCAAGCCGGGAAGATAATGGCAGCTACCTCTTATTGACTTGACAGAGAAAGTCATTTGGTGGGTTCTCTATGAATATTTGGATTGACGAATATTTCTTAGACGACGTAACCTATCAACATTCTCAGTTAAAAGGATTTTACTAGTATCAATAAAATCGGGACTTACCTGAAGTTAAATATAATTCCTATAAGTTATCCGTTGGTTTGGACACTGTCATTTCATTCGGGTGCTTAAGTATCCTCTTATCACTTCCGATCTCCTTCTAATATTCCTCAATCTTTCGATTGGTGGTCAACCAAAAAAGTGTAATACCTTAACGCTCTACTCCGCGCCTACTCATTCAATACTTGGTATGTCTCTGCATCATTTCTTATGTAGGTGATGAATTTTCGTCGTTTTGTTATTTTGCCGTTTATCAGTCCGTCTCTATTATTATATTCAGATATCCGTTATTTCTTAATATATATCCGTTATTGATGTTCAATAAGCATCTTTTTTCATCTATATTTGTAGTACCCGCCTATTTTTTATTCTGTCTATTTAATATTTTGTATTTTCTGTAACACCGTATTTCGAACGCCTCCACTTGTTTTTATACTCGTTTATTTATGGTTCAAATTTCTGAGTCATACAGGAATACGCTCGAAATGTATAGCCTCTTTGTTAGTCCTTAGCTGTGCGCCTACATTTTTTCACGTTAACGACGATTTCTTTTTAATAAAACAGTGCTCTAAGTCTGCGTTATTCTAGGTCGTATTTCCCGGTCGTATCTTCGGTTATCTGTTATTAATGAACCAATAGGTATCTGTGTGCTTTTACACGTGTTATAGCCTTTCGTTATTTAATCTTATCTTTATACTGTATATTCGAATTGTCGTGAAAAATTTTTGTCGCTTACACCTGCCAATTTTATGTCCATAAAATCTGATTTAGAGGGGGAACATCTTACGTTTAAGAATCGAAAATACCTATCGGAACAGTGTATTCTACTCGGAAGTTTTTAATTACTATATATATATATATATATATATATATATATATCTTCTTCTTCTTGTTACGCCATCTACAGTCGAAAGTCGGCAATCATCGTAGCTACTAAATATCTCTGGACGCCTTTTGCAGTTGGATGCTGATAGTTGATACGTTATGCTCCTCTCCCGACCAACTTGTTACATCCTTCATAATAAATAGTAAATGACGAATTACATAACAATACACAGATGAATCATAATTGACAAGAAGTCAGAAAAACAAAAAGACCTAGGGATTTCTCTAGAAGTGTGTCGTATCACTCAGCAAGAAGGAAAAGTTAAAAAACGTCAGATATGCCGCTTTGGAAGTTGAAGATAATGGTGGTGAAAACAGTGATCATAATAATAACGAGGAAATCAATGAAAGTAAAACTAATGAATATAGACCTCCACCGATAACAGTATACTGAGTAAAAGACTACTCAAAAATGTTAGCCGATATTTCTCACATCAATCCTGAAAATAATTTTTGTTGTAAATCATTAACCGACAGAAGGATTGAAATTAGTACAAACAAAATCGATGACCACCGTCAATTAATTACTTATTTCAGGGATGAAGATATAGACCGTCACACTTGCCGAATCGAAATCCGACAGAGTATTTAAAGTAATAATTAGTCATTTACATCATTCGGTTGACACAAAAAATTTCCTTTATGACTCTGAAAGCGTCATAAATAATGTGAGGATATTTTTAACGCCAAACGCTACCTCTATTTTTTGTGGAATTAGAACCCGAAAAAAACAATCAGATGTATACAAGATACAAACCTTAGGTTCAGATTGAAGTCCCACATAAGAAAAATATTGTACCTCAATGTTTCAGATGTCAAAGATTTGGCCATACCAGAAGTTATTGCAACAGGGTCATCGTTTGTGCCAAATGTGGCGAAAGTCAGTCAACAACAGCTTGTAATAAGCAGCTAAATGCGCTAACTATATAGGAAGTCGCCCGGCTAGTTATAAAGGTTACAGAGTTTACAGGAAAATTCAATCTTTACGATATGATGGTCAACCTCCACTAGCAACGGACAGAGTAAATTATAAATCAGGCCCAACAAACCACTAAATGCTAAATTGACGAAAAAAAAAAAAGAACAGTTGATCTGGACACAAATCGACAACCAACAAACAAATGAAAAATCGCGAGAACATAATTTCAACTATAAACAAAAAATTAAAACTTATGCTCAAATAACTGCTACAGGTATCTATAATACTACTGATTATACTCTGAACGACAATGATATTAAGGATACTATTCCTAGATGAAATTAAAGAATTATTTAAAGAAATGATACAATAACAAACTTAGATGTTAAACAACATACCTTCTAATATCATGTCATTCGTTAATAAACAAAAAATGAAGCATTCTACAGGCCCAGTCCGAAATAAATACTACAAAATCGCTTTGTGGAATACAAATGGATTACTAAATCACCGACTTGAAGTATAATTTTACCTACAAACCAATTATATTAATATTATGTTAATATCAGAAGCCCATTTCATAAATAAGGGCTTTTTAAATATTATACATACTGGACATCACATCCCAACAATAAAACGCATGCTAGGACAGCAATAATTATTAAAAGCTGAATTCCTCATAATACTATGCCAAGTTTCAGTAAAGATTATCTCCAGGCTACTTACTATCCTCCGTAACATAGAATACAAGCTCATCAGTTCATAGATTTCATGAAAAGAATGGGTGAGCGATTTCATTGGAAGTGACTTTAATGCGAAGCATACGCATTGGGATTATTGGTTAATATTACTCCTAGAGGAAATAGCTTAAAAACTGCTACTGATACTGAACATTGCAGCATTGTATCCCGAGGATTGCCTACCTATTGGCTTACGGACAAAAATAAGATTCCTGGTCTCCTAATTTTTTTTTTTTACAATAAAAGATATTTCAGATACTTATTTTAAAATTCCTTGTTATCCTCGGATCATTTAATTGTTATGTTAACGATTAGTGATCAGGTTTGAATAAAGGAAACAAAAAACAATAGGTTTAGTGATTGGAACAAGTTTAAACAGCTTTGAAATGGCTCAGTCGATCTATTTCACTAGAAACAAAATCTAGTATCAATGACGCGACAAATTTACTTATAAACCACATTATGAATGCTGCTTATTCAAGTACTCCACCGCTAAACATCAAAATTAGTCAAACTATAATTTATCCAGATTTTGTTCGTTAACAAATTAAAAGGCAACTGCGTAAACGATTGATGATTACTAATAGCCTAAAAGACAAAACTCAACTAAATAATCAAACGAAAAAGCTGAAGATGCTATTACAAAAATTTAAAAACGATTCATTCACCTATTATGTAAGTTATCTAGTTCTAAGGATTAAAACTAATCCTTATATGAAGCAATTAAATACATGAACCGCCCAAAATCTTGAAATGATCCGATCAAAATACATGGAAGAAGTTGGACTATAGATGACGAAACCAAAACAGAAATATTCGCTACTCATCTACTTTCCGGTCACATAAAAAAATACAACGATATCAGAATAAGATACTACGGAGGATAGCAGGCGCTCCGTGATATGTATCTAATTATACATTGCATAAAGATCTTCAGATACCAGTTACCTGGTGGGATTGGAAACACATAAAAACCCGCTGGCAACATGCTTGCAACCACAATCGGCGATCAGAAGGCTGAAGAGAAAACGTATTACTAACCTCAGACAATGCTTTCGGGCTGCCATCATTCATAACTTGGGAGTTCTGTCGCTTGGCCGACACCTTCTACAATTTTTTCACATTCATTACATCTGTTAGATGACGGGTTAGACACGTCAGTTCTAGATTAAAGGAAGATAAAAAAAAGTTTTCACCTACCAAGTTTTTCACCATACAAGATTGAAACAGGTGATATTTTTATGGATGTGTATGCATGTGTCTGTAATATTTTAACTTTCTGGTCCCGACGGCTCAGCTTGATTTGACATTTTATTCAGCACTCCTCTATCGGTCACGTGATCTAGGTATGATATTTTTAACATTCTGGGATAAACGTACATCTCAAAAGCTGCGTTTTTCTTCTCTAAATTTTGTTATATATATATATATATATATATATATATATATATATATATATATATATATATATATAATCATTATCGTTATCGTTGTGCTGTTCGTTACTGAACGCCGTGACTAGCTATTGTAGGCTTTATTTTTATCTAGAAAATTTGCTAGCATTCAATGCACTAATTAGATGCAAATAGAATGTTATACGGAGTGTGCCTTCTCCATCATAATTAAGAGTTACATAATGATGAAAAGCTTTATAAACTTTTAAACGTTGCGAGTTGCTTACGAACCGTCGACCGTCGAATTGACAGTCGAGCAATCTACCAACTGCGCTATCACGACATTTTATATATATATATATATGCATATGTATATATATCGAAAAATATAATTTCCCGTCCAAAATTGACAACTTAGGGTTAAGCGATTTCGGGCGACAATTACTAAAATCAGAATAATATTTAAATTTTTGTCTTTCGAATTTATATAATTGTTTCTTTTTTTTGGCTTTCGTTACTCGCGACTGGATATTCTAAATTATCGCACATTCGTGTTTCTAAGCGATTGGCCTTGTCGGGTAGTAATATTCTTTACTTTATAATAAAACGCAGTTGGACGCATTTCGTATAATAAACCGATAAAATAAATAACATTTAGAATTTTCATATTAAAACGGCAATTTTTTCGATTCTAAATAATAATTCTATTTTACACCTGAATTTAAAACTCTAAATTAGCAGACGTGCGAGTTTAGTGCACACGCGCATATATATGTGTATATACGATGCATTTTTATTGCTTATTTATTTATTTTGTCCAAATTTCCATTTAAAGTGCATTCTATAGGAAAATGTAATATATAAATCTATCTGTCCGTAAAATACAGTATTCTTTATTATATAGATATTATGGCTCAATAAGTATGTATGCATATATATATATATAACATATTATTTCACATAATTTTCCGTTTAAAACGACTTAAAAAAAAAAGGCGACACATCCAATAATAACCGCTGACAAATAATAACCACGTATTCAATTCTGAGAAATTTTTCTGGTTAAAAATTAAACACCTCGCTCCTAAGAATAATATTTTCATAATATATAAAATTTAAACGCTATTCACTTCTGGTTCTAGTCGATATAAATAATAATGATAATTATTATTATTATAAATATAAATATTATTATATTATCATTATTATTATTATTATTATTATTAATATTATATACACACTTCCGATTATTTTATTATTTATTAATTCTAACTTCTACTACTGTTATTATTAAATTATGCCCTCGCTGCTGCTACTACTAGCGTACGATGTAACAATAAATTCGTTTGTGAGCATTCGTTGCAACGCGGATGGTATGGCAGGATGGGCAGTCAAAGTTAAACAGTCGATTTATATGCGAATTCCAAATGTGCAAAATTATTACGCGAGTTTAACTTCATTCTCGTAAATTTCACTGACCTACCATCAACACAAATACATGTATGCATGTTACCGAATAAATAAATATATATATATATATATATATATAAATACAAAATTTCTGACATATTACTAGAATTGCATTATCTATACGCGTGCATAATGCATGTAGAGAAACCGCGCAGTATATGTCATTATAATAATAATAATAGAATAATTTTCATTGTAATACATCTGTCTTAAAAATATTACCAACTCCATTATTTAACTTAGTCCTTATTTATAACAATAATAATCGTCATCATTATCATCGTCATCAACAACATCATACTTTAAGTTCGTTATTTACGTTCACTATTTAGATTCCGCATTTTAATTCATTTAAATATTTTTCTCGTAACACTGACCATCATCGCACCGAACATATTCGATGCACGCCTCCATTTCTAACCAACATACGAAATTAACAGTCCGTTTCACTTAATTTCCGCAAGACGAAGCTTCCTTGATAATATGGTTTTTTTCATTATCTTTTTATAATATACATGTACACACACACACACACATATATATATATATATATATATATATATATATATATATTCATATATAAAATTTCATATTTATGGAGTTGCTCCCTTTTGAAAAGTTTTTAAAAGTACATACTTATCGTTATGGATCTTGAACGATCCTATTAAATCGACAGAAGTATACTTTAGTCGGATTAAAGAAATCAATTTAATACTGCGGTAATTAAATTGGTTCTTTAACTTATTGCCGGCTCCTAGTATGTCAAATAATTATAAATTCGTGAACTATGAAGCTTGTTATTTACATATCCGAAAAGCCCAACGAGTTGTTAATACATAATTCGATTAACGTTTCCTCCTAAAAATTAGCTATCAATCGGCTTGTGACAATGGTCTCGATGTTAGTGATTTAGAATGTGTAGCTTTAAGTTTCTTTTAAAATTCACTCGGATCCATTATAGGATGCTCTGACCTCTAGTAAGTTATTTCTCATTTCAAAATAATTGATGTCACCAATTGTAATTAACGAGAAAAAAATTGTGGTTTTGACATTATCTTCGTAAAATTCTAGTTACAGTTTCGTTCTGTTAAATCTGTTCGATGATGTAAACGTATTGAAAACAAAACGTTCGAGTACTTCTATATGTGCACGATTTATGTTTCAATCGAGGTAATCGTACTTTTAATTCTGCCCACTTCTTTACCGTAAGCTAGCCCTGTAGGTGAGACTTCGTGTTTGTCTTTCCAGTTACCACATATTTTGTCTTTGAAACATTTGGCCACAGTCCGTAATCATCACACGGCAGTAACTACATCTCGGAATCATTGCAGAAATTATTTATAATTAGGATTGTATCATCCGCATATCTCACGTTATTTACTTTATATCCATTTACCTTAGCACTTCCTTTAAATTTGTTCAGTATTTCTTCGAATATTTTTTCGGAGTATATATTAAAACGGAAGAAAATTTAGATTATCTTGATGCTTGATATTTTCCATTTGTACATAAATAAATAAGATAAATGTACAAGCATAATATGATACTTTTTGGAGTATGTTTTGGAAATTAAGTACCTTCCGGAATGAAATAACGTATATAATTTTTAACAATTGAACCTGTCGATAAATTAAATATAAGTACTTCATTTACAATTATACCGATTTTAATATTGCTTATTCTACAAAATATTAATGCCATAGAACGATACTTCATCAATATATGATATTTTTTACTTCCGTTATAGTACATATACTTATATATATATTTTTTTCTTTTTCTTATAATACATTTATATATATATACATATATATATATATATATACATACATTTTTTAAAAAATATAGAGCAGCCTGCGAAACTAGCTTATACCGTTAGTGACTATCAATATCTACGTTTAATCTTAAATAATTCCGAGATAAAAATAGGAATAATACAATAATTTAATTTGGATTAAGATAGTAATCGATATTATATAATTTTCTCAGATGGTTATATTTACTACATGCGTATATTATGTGCTGGATATCCTCTATTTCATTAGTTGCACAATTGACATTTTCCATTATTGATGATTTGTAATTTATGCAAGAAATATCCGATAGAACCATGACTAGCAAGGATCTGTGCCATATAAAAATTTACTTTAATCCTTTTATTTTTAAAACGTTTAATTATATCTGGGAAAAATTTATTAATTAACTTACCATTACTTTGAGCATCGTATCTTGATTTTAATTCATTAAAAATCTGCAAATCAAGTTGTTTAAGATGTTTATTTTGTTTATAATTCCATTACGTTCTCTTTGAATTTCAAAAATAAGTGATCGTTTTTTAATATGAAGATCAATACTCGTGCAATAGTTTGAATAGCAATATTTGAAACAGTTATATATGAGTATGTTAAATCAATCGAACATTTTCGGCAATTCGAATTTACTTTATGAATTAGCTGTTTGGTTAAGCGGTTATGGTAGATACCAGCACAATATGAGTATAAACTCTGTACCAAGCCTTTGTATAGTATTAACTTTGAATTATAATTTAGTACCCGTAATTTACCACCGAGTGATTTAAAAATATAATAATATTTATCGGTCTTATCATTTATCTATTGAATATGCTTATTATATTTCAGTTGATTATCTATAATAAAACCTAAATATTTAATGTGGTCAGTGTACCTGAAAAAATGATTATTAAGCTTAATATTATTACATAAACAGGATTTTGATCACGACCAGTTACAATCATAATTTGAGACTTGCTAATTTCAAACTTAAGGTTTAAAGAGTCCGCCATTGTTTTAAGTTTACTAATTACTTCATTACAACTATTTAAGTCGTCAGCGTAGCTGTACAATTCCAAACCTTCATACATATTTCTTAATTTAGCATGTACATTAAAATATAAAATATTTCACAAGACCGAATCAAGAACAGATCCTTGTGGAATACCAAAGTTATTTTCAAATTCGATATTATCATTTTGATAAATCCACTTTACTCTTCTGTGGTTTAAGTAATTATGTATTAAACAAATTACTTTAAAACTAAAATCATATGAAATTAAAGTGTCGATTATATATATATATATATACATCATCACCATTTTGTTGTATTCACTTGTAAGGAGGTTGCACATTAAGAGCCACTGGTGACAGTCTTACTAGAGCCGTCTCACTATTCTTTAATATTTTTTCAAATTGATGAAAGTTTGCTTTGCCAATCCTATTTGCACTTTTAGATCCGACCGTCATTTGTAATCGTGCATCCATGTATTCAAACTCAATCGCTTATTTTATATATCAGTTTTGACTTTTACGTCGTTATCGAATTGCCTTTGAAAATTTCATTAATTTAATTTTTCCGTTTTTTTTTTTTTTTACTTTCATTGTTAATAATGTTCAACATGCTTTGCATACGTTCTTCTGTTTCTGCAATCATAACCCTACTGTTCACATAACTAATATTATTATTCACATTCCCATTTATTTTGCAGTCTACTGTCTCAAATTCATAATTTTTTTTATTATTTCTTCGGCATATACAATTAACAACCGTCATCATATTGGGACATCCTCGCCTCCCATCGTCTGTTTATTTCGCACATATTTATTTTCGATTTTGATATTGGTCGTTTGTTCCTTACAGAGTACTTTTTCACTTCTTAATAGAAAGTACATAGATTTACACCTCACCTATTTTCCATATAGCGTTACGTATAAAATGTAACATTTGTATCTTCTCCGGTATTTTTTAAAAATTTCTACCTGGTATTTCGTATACGACCACAGCTTTGTTTTTCAGATAATTAACAACTACACACACACATATATATAATATATATTATACATTTATAAAGAAATCCAGTAAATGAAAATGCCTGGAAATTCAATTAATATTGAATCACTTTAAATTTAATTTGAAATTAATTATATATATTTTTTTTTTTTTTTTTTTTTTTTTTTTACGAGTAGTTATTGCCTATAAGGCTATTACTCGAAATATGAATTAATTATATATTATTACACAGTTTCGAATTTATTATGAAGTTGGTGAGAAGGAGGAGGTTGTTTACATTCGGTATATTTTTCTTCAGCTGATTGCACCGATATTGACCAAATTTCGGGCAGATAACCACGATATGGTAGACTGTTAATGAAGTACAGCACAATTCGCATATTGGTGGTGGTTGGGCACTCAGTAGATAGGAGTGCGTACTCAGCGTGTGACCAATATACACTCGGTTGACGGCTGTTTCCAACCTCGGTGAACAAATTTTACCAATCTTTGATGGCCAGGTTGTTAAATCCTTCTTTATATATCCAAGTTTACTCGGTCGAGAATGGAATGACCGATTCCATGCGTCCAGAATTTTCTGGCAATAATATTTTGCATTGTCTTCTTCCAGTACTGTCGGCAGGTAAGCTTGGGTAGGCCGTTGTGCAGCACGGTGTACCTCATCGTGGCCTATTATCCCTCGATGACTTGGAACCCAGACAAAAGTGATGCCGGTATTAAGTTCACTTAATTTGTAAGCACTGTACCATATTTGGTCTACCATGGACACAGTAGAATTCCTCGCTTCAATGCATTGTAACGCCATGGCTGAGTCGGTCAGTATAACATACTGGCCAGCAGGTAATTCCGCAATTCGTAACAAACACTGGAGCAAGGCTATCATCTCAGCCGCTAGAACTGATGACATGGTCGGTAAACTGAAAGAATGGATCATGCTGCCGATTGAGAAGGCACCGCCAACATATCGTGATGATTTTGATGCGTCGGTGAAGCAAACGACTGCGTTCGGTTGCTGTTGCAAGACAATCCTAAGTTTCCCATGGATTTCCACCATCGGTTTCATTTTAACATCTGTTGAAAATAAATCCCAACAGATATCCGGACTGAATTGGCTCCAAGGCGGAACAATAACCGGTATTCTACATAAGGTATTGCGTAGTGTCTTTAATGGGTTTTGGATTTGGAGCTGCAGTAGCAGATTTTGTAAATGGATTCGATTTGGATGCTGCTGAAGACTAGCTACCTTCATTGCATACTTAATAGCAAGTATTTTTCTACGGTAATATTCAAATCGTTTTAACGAAGATGACTTACTTTTTGAAAGACAGAATATAATTTATCTATCACCTCTGTAACAATTAGAACTACACGCTATCCATCCACTAATCTTTGTAAATACCGACAAACGTCCATTTTAATTTTAATTCAACGTATAAATGTCACTGTAAATAATATAACTATTTAGGACGATACTGACTCAAGAATACGACCGTGTATGGCTTACAGGGAGGCTGTTCTCGTAATGAATAATTGAAAAATCAATTATAAGATATCAACCTCTTTCAGTGACAATGTCCACTATATGGTACGTGAAATACGATTAACAATTCGATAAAATTATAAGATCGAAACTTTCGAAATAAAGGGAATATCGAAAAATTCGAACGATCCGATGGATATAAAAATGATTTCGTTTTTAAAGGAGTTAAAATTCAAGGCGCAGGCAGAGAGTGTCACCAACTACTAAAAGACGCATATTAGGATTTTAATACGTGCAAACGGGCTGGAGAAACTGATCCTGCAGCGAAAGATCGATGGAAAAAGGAAGGAAGGTATAACCCGTTATATCGATCAAATCGCGAAAATAGGTGGATTGGATTTACAACAACTCTTGAATCAAGATCGACACAAGTGGCGACGTCCGGTAGATTGCATTAGATAAGGTCGTGGCATCCGTGGCACCCGGATACGGATCTCGAAAGGAGAAGAAGGTACATATGTTTTATTGAGAAGTTTAAAAAAATCTATTATAAATTATTTATTTATTTATTACTCGCGTTGTTTAATTTTGTTCTCGACATTCGGGTTCGTTATAATTTGAGAAAAAATTGACAGATTTAATTAATAAGAATCAAACTGGAAAGTATAAAACACTAGCCTGGATGATAACTCGTATCATCGTTGGATCTTGCTAATACAACCATTTGGATCTGACCGTAATTTCTACATTTTTCGCTCGTTTTAAAGTTGTATTCTACGATGCTTTTCCGCCCAAGATCTATTCTTCGGCGAGAGTTTCTCGGCCAAATTCGCATAAAGTGCTCCGCGTTCATCCAACCGGTCGTCTTGTAGCTTTACATTCACCGCATCCGCATACGAATAACTACAGAAGAATAAAAAATATGTGTGTGCATGTTTTTAAACGAGTTATAATCAGACTACAGAGACGTACTTTTTTTAATAATAATTGGCCAGCTTAGCTATCTATCTCATTTAGTTTTTAAACGTACGATCCTGGTTGCTGTATAACAATAATAATAACAGTCCCTCCCAATAATTGTCTCGATAAACGTTATTTATATACGTCTACGATATTTTTTGGTGTAAACCACGTTATCATACAGTTTAATAATGAAAACTCCGTATGCGTTTTCGAAACGTTACGTGAAAAAAATACGAACATGGTTTACACCGAAAAAAATCGTAGACGTACGGATATCAACCGTGAAAGTTCAAAAGTGTAGTTATTATAACGGCACTTTTTCCTACTGATCTGGATACGGCTGAAACGTGTCAAACCTCATCAGTTGGTCGTTATCGATTAATATAATTAACAGAGTTTACTCATTTATTCCTCCGCGCATGTTACGCTATTTATAAATACTGCTTATTTAGTTTAGATCTAAGATTGCAGAAATAAAACGGCTATCTTTTCGGGAGCTGTATTGAAAAAAAGAATAATGATTATATAGTTCTCCCTGAATGTTCCATTTGACGAAATCGCATAGGTAATACCCGATCCGGCAAATCCCGAATTTACGGGCCTTTAAAATTGTACTACATACATATTAGAATGTACACGAAAAATAAAATACCGAAATATAATATTTAAAGAAAAAATAAACGAAAAAAAAATAGAAATAAAATAAAATAAATTGTTTTTTTTTCATTATTAAGTTTTTTCTTACATTTTATTTACATTGTTTTTTTTCGTTTTTTTTTTTTTTTAAATTTTATAAGCTGTATATATATTTTTGCATTTTATTTTTTCGATAATGGCTTAATAGGCGAAAAGCTTCGTGGTTTTTACCGATTTGAAATAGTTTTTTTGTTGTTGTAGTTTATTTTATACATTAATAGGGTAAACTTATATATTTGTAAGGTGTGTAGGTGTGTCTACGCACGGATGTGTGTTTGTGTATATATTAAAATCTGCCTGTAAAAATATAAACAATACAATGCGCATTGCCATTTTATATATATATAATATTATATATATACATATAGATGTATATAAATTTTTACCGGTATCCTAATTGTAAGACGGTCGCGTGTTTAGTTAATCCTATATTTATAACTACCCCGGATATTTTTTTCGAAACAAATTAATTACGGACGGTTAACGTACTAATTGCTATATGATGAAAAAAACCAGCCTGAAATGAAACAAATGTTGAATATTTCATTACAACTGATTCGCTTCACGGATATTATGACATACTGCTGACGTATAAATCGTAATTGTAGAAATATTCCAGTTAATTTTCAGTTACATGGAATTTTTATCATTCGGTTATATTTTTCTTTATTTGTTCTAAAATTAATTTCAATATTAAAACTAGAAAAACGCATTAGCTTGTTGCGCCAAGTTATTCGTAGTATTTTTACATGTAGGAATTTGATTTTTAACTCGCCGATATAATAACACGAACACTCATATACCTATATGTATATACATATATAATATTTATGTTATATATATATATATATATATGTATTATATATGTATATGTATTATTCAATATATATATATATATATGTTTTATACTTACAAGGAAATACCTACATATCGTCATTTACATCCTATTCAAGGTTTATTCTTTTTCAGTTCCCAAATAATTCTTATTTCCATTCTTGCTTGCCATCTTCACTTAAAAATCTACTTGTAGTTTCGAAGTGAACGCTTCGCTAAATCGATATATATATGTATATATATATATATATATATATATAATATATTACGCATAGAAATAACCACCATTACTGCCATTACCGATGCGATGGTATCTTATATTTGCATTTTAATTGCTCTATTACCAGTGAACCGGGTTAATCTCATCAAACTATATCTCCGGAAATATGCAACCCACTAATGTTACCAGAAGGTGTCTGAAAGTAAAGAAAAAATGAAATGCAAATTAGTGCTTATATATATATATATATATATATACATATATACATTATTTGTGTATGCGTACAAGTTTGTACATATGTACTCATATGCCTGCCATAAGAATCGTGTTCGTTTATACAGTAATTACTTAACTATAACGAAATTATTATTATGGTAATGAAATTTAAAAATTTTGTATATATGTATATATATATATATATATATATATATATATATATATATATATATGTGTGTGTGTGTGTGTGCGTGTGTGTGCGTGTGTGTGCGCGCGTGTGTGTGTGTGTGTGTGTGTGTGTGTGTGTGTGGAAAAAAGAAAGTACAAAATCGACGAATTTCTGTTTTTCGAAATTTATTCGCATAAACAAGAATACATCGAATATTTAATTTTTTAAATATTATTATTATTATTTTTTTTTGTTGCGAAATCATCGGTTACTATTTATGTTTAACAGTTTACAAAGTAATATCATCAATTTATGTATTTGCGCCTCAAAAAAAATAAAAAAAAAAGTTTTAGATAGCTGTGCATTATAAATATGTATATATATATATATATATATATATATATATATATATATATATATATATAATTTATTTAATACACGCGGTGATATAGGGCAAAACCTGAATATGTAAGAAAATTCATTCTGATTTTAGAAACCAGATACTCGAAAAAAGGGAATTTACATTTTGTCCAAAGTACAGGTTATTTTTTCTTCCGGGAATTACTTAGATGTGTAAAATACACCGTTAAATGTCGATAGCCGTCTAAATCGAATGCTATCTCGAGTTTCGTATTAAAATCACGATTTCTTTCTTGAAAATTCGTCCGGTCTAAAAATCGGATCTATCTCTCTAACACCGACATATTTTAGGTCTGACCGGATGATCGTAGTGGATAAATACTGTTTCTTCTGCAAATTTCCCGAAGTTTTCCAGCAGTTACGGTTTTACCGATAACAGCTTCTTTAAAATTTGACTGGTCTAAAAATTAGAATCTTACAATGAGTTGTTTTTGGTCTGACCGGTGATCGTAATATGAGCAGTTTTTATTTTATTTTTTTTGTTTTTGTTGGCCTGTACCATTGGTCGCTTTGGCCATCTATACTAGGATGGTTTTCTTGTTTTAAGCTATAATAGTTGGCTTATTTGGACTATTTATTTATTTATTTACAATAATTGGGCTTAAGTCTAATACCTAAAATTACCCATTGTGTGCACTGTTAAAAATTCGAAAAAAAAAATAAAATAAAAAAAAAAACAAAAAACGACATAAAGACTAATTTTAGAAATAAAGACGTAGGTGGCCAGAGCCGTAAGAATATCGTTGTTATTCAGGGTCAATAAGTAGGCCAACGAGTAGGGGGTTAATATTTAATTGCAAAATTTTTTGATACTGGTATACAAATCACAAGCAAAAATCACATGATTAGCATCGGCTATATTTCCCGCACGCACAGGGCAGTATAAAGATGGAGTGAAATTGATAGAGTACAAATGGCTAGGAAGGCAATTATAGTTGGAACGAAGTCTGACCAGGATTGAAAAGGAACAGTGGAGCTGATTTTTAGGATGCGTAAGAGCGAGAATGGATGCGGGAGGTTAGGTTGGATGGATCTATAAAAGTTAAACCGTCTTTTACCAAACATATACTTCCATCGATGAAGAAAGTCTGCTCGAGCGGATGCTACTAAACAGGAGGAAGGAAACCCTCGGAATGGAGAATGCTCTCTAATGTCCCAAGTTTTGCAGCCCGATCACACTCTGGACTATGAATTTATATACGATTTTGACCGGTTCTTCGTTGTTTGGATCGGTTACTGTTGATTCTATATTTAGAGAGAGTGTGTATTTGTATTTTAATAATTCACGTAGGTTTTTTCGGTGGTTGCGGTACGTTTGGTAAATTATTTTTATATTAGAAACAAATATACTTTACCAAGCTAATAACTATGAACATATGGGAGTTTTTCTTCGGGTTAAAAAATATGTAAGTCCAAGTTTATTAAATTATTTGTCCACGGTGGCGTTACTGGATTTAAGTTTTTATAGAGTAATGGTTTGGTTGTATTTAGTGTTGATAGCGTGTTCGAAAATTTTGTCAGTATCGATCGTGGTGAGTTTAGGCCGAATGCAGATTGTGCCGGACGAGCTGATGTAAAGTTTGAGGCATCGCATTGTGTCGAAAAGTTGGATACATTTAATGGATCCTGAGCGGAAATTCTGATGCTTCTACGTGTAAGCTGTTGACGGGTGTTGAACGGAGAGCTGCAACGGCTAGTCGAAGAGCTTTATTTTGTATAATATTTAGAGCATGTAGGTTACTTATCTTTGTCGTTCAATAGATTGCAGAATCACAATCATACTTTGATCGAATTAAACCGCGATAAATTCGAAGTAGAGCAATTCGATCTGCACCATAAGATGTGTGTGCTAACTTTTTGCGTAAGTTTACTTTTTTTGTGCAAGATTTTTTTAAATGATTTATCTGGGCGCTCCAACACATCTTACTGTCTAATATCAGACCAAGGTATAGTATTGAAATGGCGATTCCTTCAAGTTTAACATTAACCTGGTGAGTGCATTTGCGAATTTTACAAAAGTGTATTCTGTGGTCTTGAACCACAGTTCGTTTGTGGAACACCAGGAGGATAGTTTATCAGTAAATTCTTGAAGTACCACTTCTCCCAAGGACACTGTTCTGCAGGTTACAGAGATGGTAAGGTCATCAACGAATAATAGGCACTTTACGAGAGATTGTATATTATCTGCTAAATCATTTATAGCGATATTAAAAAAAAATAGGACTCAGATTCTTGAGGTACAACCACTCGATGACAGTGTTCTGATACGATATGTTGCAGTGTATATACTTGGTGTAATGTAGAGCGATTGTGTCTAAATCCACACTGTGAGTCATGAATAACAGGATTTTTTTCTAACAACCAGTTTAGACGAATATATACGATTCTTTCAAATACTTTGTCAAAGTACAGGAGTAAGCGAGATAAGAGCTCTCTGCAAGCGATGTGTTTTTCTTGGATTTTAACACTGGAATAACGATGGATATTCTCCAGGCTTCTGGAAACACATTTTTCGTCCAGATTTTACGAATGATTTGAAGCAGTAAATTTAATATAGCCGATGCATTTTTTAACATGCATAAGTCATCATTTCCAGGTGTTTTTTTTCTTTTGTTAGTTTTATGGCGTGGACTATTTCTCGTTGGCTGATTTCCTTATTGTAATCATCTAGATTTGATTTATCGAAATAAATATTTGGATCTTCTTGTTTGTTCAGCCCTATAGTTTGTTGATAATAATTTCATCAGTGTTGCAAATGTTTTGTACCTCTGATATTCAGGACAGTTGGTAGCAGGGACGAATGGAGATGGTCTAGCGAGCGTATTTATTAAGTGCGCTGGCTGGAGTATAGACGACATAATCGTTGATGTAAATTCATTCCGGGATTTACGTTTTGTTTTATAGTTCATCTTGCTTTTGTACGAGATCTCCTGTATTTTAAATGATTATCAGTGGCAGGTACAGTTTTCAGTGCATGCAGAGCTCTTCGACTATCTATAATTGTTTTTGCACATTCTTACGGTTCACCAAGGCACTAATTTACGGTTGGTTACCTTTGGTGTGCAATCGCGCAGTTTCAACTAATGTACGTGTAAAATTGTTTATAATGTTATTTATATCTGTGTTCGGAGCTAGCGTTAGATTGAGGCAGTGTGCAGAATACTTGTACCATTTCACCTTTTTATAGTCCCGACGTAGTGAATTGTGATTTATGATGTGAGCATCATCAGTTCGTTTGACCAGTACATGGTCGCTTATGGTGATATACATGAAGCTTATTACTTATATGCGAAGAAGACATTATCAGATCAAAAATTGACCAGCTACGGGGTAGGCAAAACGCATAGGTTCTCCAGTATTTAGTAGACAGAGATTAAGTATATCCAATGGATTTTCGATTAGACGACCTTTAGCGTTAGTGCAGTTGCTACCTAGTATTGAGCTGTGCGCATTAAAGTCTCCTGTAAGTATTAAAGGATAAACAAGTGATCGTAAGATAGTGAAAAAACGGTCCTCATGAGGAGGTATGTAAAATAAGCATAGAGTAAATGTTTGGTGTATTTGAATTTGCGCAAAAAACATATTGAAGATTTATCGAGCGTGTAATCCGATGAAAGGAAATATTATTTTGCATTGCTAGTAGGACTTCAACATGAGCGTGTAAACCAATGGCCGGGTTTGATTTAAGTATTATGAAGGAATTTTTGGGTCTTGATCGTGTTTTACTTCTTGGAGAGAATCTTCCCTTGAAAGTTCTCCTATTTTCGCGTTACAAAGTGCTTATTTATAAAATCACGACTGTCCCATTTCCTTAAACGGTTTATTATATCACTCTACGTTACGGGAACGATAAACGACTATTCCGAAATATCGTCATAATATTAAATACGTCACACAAAACTAAATACTTAAGGATATTAATTTTACAATCATTTCAACTATATTACAAATAGTAAATTTATAAGTATATTCGATGATCTAGGTTAAATAACGATAGTAGGATAAATTATAATTAATTCCATAAAAAAGGAGTAATTTTGCCTAACATAATATTATGGCAGCGTATAATATGTATATTGAGATTAGCTTTTAATCTTTAGAGATTTTCACACAAAGCACGTAATAGTTTATCGGGTAAAAATTTTCATAAAAATCAGATAAGATTTTATAACCTTTTAATCATTTTCGTTTATTTAAAATTCGTTTAATAATAAATTCGCGACGTGCGTTTTTCTTTTTTCTGATTTGCACAGATTATTTCCGATCAAACGATGCGCGCGATGTCAACAATTCCTATCGTCTAAAGAATTAGTAATGCGCGCTAAAGAAGACGTTTACCATATTCGTTGTTTCAGTTGTTTCTCGTGCGGAATTCAATTAGCCAAGGGAGATCATTTCGGAATTCGAGACGGTCTGATATATTGCAAACCTCATTATCAACTGATGAGACATAAAGACTATTTCGGTTTAGCGGAAATAGACGAATCACCGATACCGATCGACAAGTGCACTAGTAGTAGTTCACCGCGACGAATTTCCGACGATACGACTATTTTCTGGAATCAATCGTCAATATCGACAACAGCAGCCGACTCGACAACCGGCCATAAGGGCAGACCGCGTAAACATTCGAAAATGTCGCCGCAAACGTTAATGGTAAATCATTCGTCGGCCATCGATGAATTATTGAATAGCAGAGCTGATTTATCTATGTCGAAAATGTCACACGCGGCAATTTCAGCTAACGGCGGTGCAGCAGCGACTACCGTTGTAGGTAATCGAAATATATATTATACATACGCGCGTGTGTGTGTGTGCGCGTATATATTTATTTTTTTAATGATAATAATTTTAAAAAAAAAAAACAATTAAAGCCGGATCTACTAACAAAATCAATCTTTACGAAAAAATCCATCGATGAGATTTTCGAATATGGAGATTTCTGTTAACGGTACATATTTTAATCTTTAGTCTTTTACTAGCGCTAATACGGTCAGCGACAAAAAATGATTACGTCGAAAAAACCTCTGTCTAACTCGGCTATCAAGCTGTAAATGAAAATATCACTTTTCGGGAAAAATAAAGAGAAAGCCAATTTAAAACCGTCTCGTAATTAACTTGCGTAGGATATGACCGGACCGGTCCCTTATAAGATCTCCTCGGCGACGACCTCTACTAACTTAACTTTTTTTTCTTTTCACAAACGCTTAACAACCAATAATTAAAAAATCAATTGAAAATTAGTTAAATCACTAATATTTATTTTCTAAAGGAAAACGCAAAGCTTTTCGGCATTTACGCCATTATCAAGTGAAAATTTAAAAAATCATAATTTTAAAAATATAAATTAAATATAATTAATTAAAATATGTGATGGTAATTGTGAAAATATGATCCAAAAATGATGTCTGCTTCTGTCGGTCTATTTTCTTGATTTGTTGAAATTTAATATCAGTATATTTGTTTATTAATTTAGTTTTTTTATATTAATTTTTTCTTCAATATTATTTTCCTGATTCTGTAAAAGTTGTATACTGTTTTTCATTTACTATTGCGATGTATGATGTCCAAACGTAAAATATAAAATATAAAAATATACAACCACAAAATTTTTTAAAAAACACAATTTTACAAATAAAATGAAAATAAATATTAAAAATCTATGCAGAAAAGCTTTGTGTTTTCCTTTAGAAAATAAATATTAGTGATTTAACTAATTTTCAATTGATTTTTTATAAAAAATCACTACATTCCACATTATATAAAAAATTAAAACCAATAATTAACTCCCACGCTTTGTTTAATCCATTTAAAAGTATATCATTCGCAAATTCAAAATCATCATTAACTGTAGTATTCGTGCCACAGTTTAGTTCGTTTTTCACGATTCTTCGACTGTCGTAGGAATTTCACGAATTAGATAATTTATGAAAAAATTTTACGCAAATATTAAAGTATATATACCTTCAAATAAAAATGATCCCAGAGTATAATTTATAATAAAACAGTAGAAAAATTCGTTCAGATATTGCTCCGTTAGTTAAAAAACGAGCACGTCGATGTTGTTAGTATATATGTAAGGAAATGATATTTCAAAAGGCGCTAGAAGAAACCGATGCGAAATTCGATATACACCTTGAATAATATTCGATACGCGCATGACGGTCTAATCGTTTGCAGACGACGAATTGTCAATCAAACGTGAGATAAGTAGCGGGATAGAGTAAGCGAGAGTACATTAGTAGAAATTAAATCAAAACGAAAAATATTTAACATTTAAGAATCAGAATTTAAAAGATTTTAGGTTGCGAATACTGGGAACCAAATTCGACATTCGAAAAATCAGATCATCGACCTATACTCAAAATATTATTCGAAATGATGATAATACCGACGTACCACCGAACAGATTAGGAAAGAACCTCTAATGCAATATGTCCAACATATCCAAAGAGGATCGTTATATAGCGTGCCCTAAAAATATTACCGAATCACCGGAAACGGATCGAGGTGAAGTGATCAAATTTCGTGGTTAGACAGTTTGAGCAAACGGTTGAAGCGCTTCTCAAAATAACTTTCGCTATATTTAAGTTTTATAAACGTGTTGCAAGTTAAAAATTAACGCAGATAAAACAGAAGCTATTCTCTTTACCAGGGCGACGCTAAACCCTCATTAGCGAAAGTTACCATTATTAA
Organism: Coronaproctus castanopsis; assembly: GCA_032883995.1. Lineage (NCBI taxonomy): Eukaryota > Metazoa > Arthropoda > Insecta > Hemiptera > Monophlebidae > Coronaproctus > Coronaproctus castanopsis. The sequence goes on from CM065052.1 coordinate 162,447,730, forward strand.
TGGCTTCAGTATTCACTGGCAGAAACACAAGTTTACTAGTTTATCCTAGATTCCCGTTTAATATTTAATGGTAATATTTTTAGTGTACTATAATTAATAATACGTACAAAGTTTGCGCTCTCGCTAATTTTTAATCGATCGTCATATTTATCGACGGGTAATAAGAATATAAATCTGTTATTCGATTCAGACTAACGCCCACCTTGTTTACCAGTCTACGACAAGGCACCCTTAAAAAAAACCTGACTCAAATCACTGTTACAGAATTAAATCGTCGCAGGTATGCCAAAATTTAAACATTGAGAATTGTGCATTTCATTATCAGTTTCGCATATAAATAAATTATCCGAAAAATGTTACCATACATAAACGCATCAAAATAAGCTGATTAATGTTGTAGCAGACTATGCGAAGGTTATTTTTATAACGTTCGGCGTTTATTTCATTTTTTTTTATATATATATATATAAATTTCAATCTGGCTGATGTAGTAGCCAATAAGCAACCACGATGTGAGTTATGCCAGGATGGAAGGATTTGAAAATAATGCTGTATCAAATGCCGCCATCTCCACATTTGTATTTACGAGAAGGTTGAACATATATATATGTATGAGAAAAAGGATTGGCCCCAAAACTGAACCCTGCGGAATCCCAGCCTTGACAGGATAAAATGTTGATGATACATCACTACTGAATTTAATTTGAAAAAATTTATGTAACAGGTATGAGGACAGTAGCGTGTAGTAGGGATTTTATTTTTGAAAGCAACCCTTCACGCCATATAGAAACGAAGACTGACATCCAGAAAGGCTGCTGAACAATAGTGCCGCTTTTCAAATTACCGATGTATTTTTGCACTCTACGAACTTGTTTTATTGCGGAATGCCCAGAACGAAATCCAAATTGGTAGTTTGGAATTGTACCCTGTTGCTGTTTTGTTAGTTCAGGCAGCAATGATTTTTTAATTACTTTTGATACTATCCGTAGAATAGGTCGATATGACGAAGCATCACTATTAGATTTACCTGGTTTTGGTATAATCAGAGTTACTTGAGCGATTTTCCATCGTGATGTATAGTAGGCCAACCGTATAATGGTGTTGAATATTATTGTTAATATTACTATTTTCTCAGTAGGAATTTAAGCATCTTTCCAGTAATTAGATCATACACTAGAGTTTTTCGCATTGATAAATTACCCATAATCACTTTCTTCATCTTGGACGGAGAAAACGGGTTTATTGGAAGAGACATTTGGAAAGGGGCAGTTAAGTCGAACTCAATTTGATTATAGAAAAACTCCGATCCGTTATCGGGTGGATGTGGTTTAAACACATCTTTTAGATGTAACCTAAAAACTTCCGCCATTTCAAGAACGCTACGTACCCATTCGCCATTATATGTCCGCAGGGTGGAATCACTTTCTGTGGTCTCTTAAAAGCTTTAGTGGCCTTCCAAAATGAATGATCGTCATTTTTAGTGCCCATATTAGAAAGAATTGATCTTAAAGTGTCATTTTTATGCATTCTCAGTAACGCGCTTAATTATTTGTTTATTTGATTAAGATCACCTTTGTGAGTCGGGTAATATCTGCCATTTTATTTTTTCTCTAATAATGCGTGGGTAGTTAATATCGCGAGTTGTAGTCTCATTTGGGGTACTTAACCAAGCCACTTTTTGCAATGTATGATTAAAATATTCAATCGCTTCATCAACATCGTCGCCCGTTTTAACGGTATTTTGAGATCAAGATTCTCTTCAATCCAGCGTGTGTAACTAGTCAGTTTTATTCAGTTTTATTATTATAAAATTTAAAGTTTGTTTTCTTAATTATTACTAACTGACTTATTTCTAGTATTATAGGAGAGTGGTCCGATGAAGAGTCAAATGATGTTTCGACATTCGAGTATAAAGTACTGATACCCTTACGAATAAACAAATCAAGTGAATCTGATATTTTATTTCTGTCTGAGGGCCAGTAATGATCACTAAAGAGCACTGTCAATTTTGATTCGCACTGAAATAATTCCTTGGCGTTGTTAGTTCGGAGCCAAAGATTGTGTGTGCTCAGCATTATAATCTCCAACTACGATGAATTTATTGCCAAATCAGTTGAAAAAATCATGAAATCCGGCCTGTGCAATTTTATCTGGGTGGGAAATATATGGATGAGATTGTTAAGTATTTACCGGTCTTATCAATTAATTTTATATGTATTGCTCGAAGGCGAGGTAATTAAAAACAGCTGAATTCATAGTGTTTTATATTACTACGTACTAGAATTGCTATGCCTCCACGAGGTTTACACCACTTGGGTGATCGGCCTGATAAAAATTGTAATTTCTCAAAGCATAATAATCTTTTGACGTAAAGCTTTGAAATTAGCACTACATCTAATTTTTAACTAAGAATAAATATTTCAAGCTCGGATTGACTTTTTATCAACCCGTTTATATTCCACATAGCTCTTCGTATTGAGCTCATTTCGAAATTAATTTTGGCATGAGAGCTGTGAGTACATCCATCAACCGGTTGAACGTAATCTCCATGCGATTAAAGAATGTAGTAAACATATTTTCTAAGCGCATGAACGACTGCTTTTTTTTAACGTAAATACACACACACACACGTAAAAGATATTATTTATCCGATTAGCTTAAATATTTACCATTTAAACATTGGCTTTATGATCGGTATACAGATTTTGTCGGTGATTATTCTCCTATTTGTTTATATATATATTTTTTTATTTTAGCTAAATGAACAACTGGGCATATATATATATATATATATATATATATATATATATATATATATATATATATATATATATATACGGTAATAAGAAGTCTGAATAGGTTATATTAATTTTGTTATTTGTTTTCGTAAACACACTTTTCATCCATCTACCTGCATCAACACGTCTAGAAATTGTCCACTCTCTTACTGGCCGTTTCTTATAACGTCCAAGTCTCTTCGTCGCATAATACGTTTTAATATATAATAACAATAATAGAATTAATTATAAGAAGGGATTAATTCTATATAAAAGCGTAATTTTGCCTAACATGAAGAAATTAAAGACCTTTCAGAGAATGGTTGCAATTAAATTAAATCATATAGAACGGTTAGTTATATGTCGACTATTGTGATTGCCGGCATTAAACCATTAATATTTGAAATCAAAAAACACATAAATATTTTTTTAATAAAGAATAACGTAAAGATACTACATGAATTTAATAATACTCACTACAAACTTATTATTTACATGATGGAAAAACATTAACGTCGAAACAGTTTAAAATCGTATTATCACTTTAGTGAAAAATATCAAATGCTTATACATTGGTTTAACAAAACAATATTTTCCCAATATAGACGACCGATTAAAAAACGTTGTATTTATACCGAACTATTTTAACGCACAATTTATTACCGTACATGGTATCTTTAAAGAATATTTATACAAGTATAAAATTTCATACTCAAATAAATGTCAAATATGCAACCTACCCGATAATACTAAGCACATACTTTTAAGGTGTAATCACAATAGTACTAATTTTAATGATACTCGTGTTACCCAACTAGTTAATAAGAAATTTACAAATTTTAATGATTTTGCTGTTACCGAAATAAGCTATAGAAAAATACATGTAAAATTATACTAATTAATTAACAACGTAATTAACTTTATTGTAAAATAAGCTGATTAGAGTGCCATAAACTTAAATGGATGGGTTCTTTTTCAGTTTATTATTTATAATGTTCTTGTATTAAATTTTACCAATACATTTACTCCATCGTGTATTACGACCTGGGGCAAAAAAAAAAGTTATAAAATACAAGCGTCCGTACAAGTTCAGTTTTTAATTTATGATTAATGTAGTGATTTTTAAAAAATAAACAACCAAAAACTAATTAAAATCAGAATGTTATATATATATATATATATATATATATATATATATATATATATATATAAAGACCAGAAAGCTTTTCGGCTATTAAGCCATATTCACTACGAGATTATATTATAAATAATTGTTTCGTCACTGTGCTATTTTTTGTAATATCGTACATCTAAATCAAATTTTTTTTCTCTATTATTTTTTACTATTTTTTCCTTTTATATTTTTCCTAAATTGTAGATATATTTTTATCTTTTATTTTTTTAGATAACGACTTAGAAAGGTGGATGGTCTTTTTTATGTATAAAAATTTAGCCGTGTTAACTACTTTTTATTTTTTATTTATTTTAAAAAAATAAAAAATTCAAAATTTGTAAAAAGAAATAATTGAATAAAAAAATAACGATTAATAAACCAAATAGGAATAAAAAAACAATAAACGATTTTAGTCAAACAAAATATTCGGTCGCAATTATTATTTTAATGTTTATATTCCGCTTTCGTTGATATATTTTTTAAAGTAATTAAATTTTTACAGAGTCCATCGCATTAACTTTGAATGCTAAAAAAAAAAAACACACAATTGTTATAACAAAGTAAAATTGGTGGACGTGGAATGTTTCAATTCCAAAAATATTTATTATAAAACACGTTAAAAATTAATTTAAAAACGTAGTATTATACGCAAAATATTACTTTATATTTTTTGATATTCTCGCGTCATTTTATCGAAATGTGTATAATATTGCGAGCAGAATTAATAATATTCGACTGAAAGGGTTATAAAAATTTTCGTTTCCATCTAAGGACCAAGTGCATCCGGCGAAACCAGAACATTAATCATCATCATCATGAAGTAGTCGTCTATCTCCGCATCAGAGGTAGACGACTACTTACCTATACATAATTTGTTTACAAGGCAATCAAAATATGACACGCACCCGAGAGAATTGATTGTAATCGCTTTGGTGTCACGACACAGCCCCGATGATGTGGCAAAAGCTGTCGACACAACCTGGCACGACGGTATTATCTATAAAATGATTGTTACCAGGTTTCCCAATTATCTAATTAAACTGATTAATAGTTACTTAACTAATCGATCATTTTATACCGTTATAAATAATGCGAAATCAAGTAGCAAATCTTGTTCTGCCGGCGTGCCTCAAGGTAGCGTGCTGGGGCCATTCTTATTTACATTTTTCATGCATGATTTCCCGCATATAAATAACATTGAGGTTGCCTTATACGATGATGACACAGCGTTGTACTGCAGTTCCTACAGGCCAAGTACTATCAGCAATAGGTTACGTAATTAAGTATTTTTCTAAATGGCAAATTTCTCTTAAACCTTCAAAAACGAAAGCAATTTTCTTCACTCGTCGAAGACCGTTTTTACCGACCAGACTTCACGTCAGTGGCGTTGATATAGAATGGTCTGACCAGATACGCTACCTTAGTGTCATTTTAGACAAGAGACTAACGTTTTCTAAGCATTTTGACCATGCATCATTGAAGACAAACAGAGCAATCTGTTCAATTTATCCCATTTTCAAACGTAAATCTCACTTAAATATTAATAATAAATTAATAATCTACAAGTCAATCATTAGGCCTATTTTAACATATTCTTGTCCAGTTTGGTCTTCAGTCTCAAATGCTAGTTTTAATAGACTGCAATTAGTCCAAAATCGATGTCCTAGATGTATTTTCCCCGTATACACTAAAATTTCATATATGCATAGAAGAAGAAGAAGAAAAATGTATTTTATCAAATTACAACGTGTACACACAAATATTTACATAGTAGAGTTCCGGCATGAGCCTCACCTCGACCGCAGTATTAAAATTAAACTAACAACACTATAGTTTAAACGTAAGTATGACAAGCGGGGGAAAATTTATAAAACCCGCAAACAAATAAAAAAAAAAAAAAATTACATATATATATACATAAATATACATACAAATATATACGTACATGCCTACACATATACACATATAACTTAAAACGATACAAAGGTAAAAATTGTAACAACACACATAAAAGTTAAAACAAAACAAAAATAAAAAATAAAAAAAAAATTATATATACATATATACACATATATATACAGCGGAGAAAAGAAAAAATACAAAACAAAATAAACTCTTTTCTAAGCGCATGAAAGATAAAGCGTACAGAGGTATAAATAAGTGTTAAAATAACTTAACTATATAATTACGAATAATAACGATTGAACATATTACAAATATATTAATTTACAACAAATTATGTTTAATACGACGATGTTTGTACCTGGTATACATGAACATAAGCTGCCTGGAATCATAGTTGCCAATAGTCGTTATTAGTTCATTGCTATGTACACTGCAGTTTTGAAAAAATTTGTTCGCTAATTTAAATATATATTCTTTAATATATGGAATATTTAACATGTGGTGCATATCTGATATTCTCGTATAACGAGATGCATTTAAAATGCATCTTAAACATTGATTTTGTACAAGTTGCAGTTTCTTAAAATTAGAATTAGATACAGAGCACCAAACCGGACAAGAATAAGTCATTGTTGGACGGATAATAGTTTTATATAAAATTAACTTATTATCAATATTCAGGTGAGATTTACCTTTAAAAAGCGGATAAATTGAACATATAGTTTTATTCGCTTTTGTAATAGCAGCATTAATGTGTTTAGTAAATGTCAATTTTTTATCGAAAATTACGCCTAAGTAACGAACATGATCAGACCACTCGATAAGATCGCCATTAATATTAATTTTTTCGGGTAACAAAGGTCGTCTTCGAGTAAAAAGTATCGATTCTGTTTTTAAAGGATTAATGACAATTTTCCATTTAGTGAAATATTTCAAAACTCGTGAAGATCCTTGTTGTAATCTATTACTAATTGCGCGTGGTATAAAGGAGCTACAGAATAAAGCTGTATCATCAGCATAAAGGGCAACTTCGATGTTGATTAATTTGGGAAAATCGTAAAAATAAAGCGAAAATAGAAACGGTCCTAAGACGCTACCCTGAGGTACACCAGCTAGTCAAGTCTTGCTGGAAGAACGCGCTTCATTAATTTCAACATAAAATATCCTGTTACTTAGGTAGCTTTGTACAAGTTTAACCAAATACAATGGAAAATTACAGACAATCATTTTGTATATAATGCCATTGTGCCAAGTAGTATCGAATGCTTTAGCGATGTCAAACATAACCAATCCAGTATGCTTATTACGGTTGAAATTATCTGTAATGTGTTCTGCGATTCTCGCGATTTGATGAGTAGTAGAATGAGCTGGCCTGAATCCAAATTGTACTTTAGGAATAATATCGTGGCAAATAGCGTACTCATATAACCTCTTTAAAATTATTTTTTCGCACAATTTATTTAGATTACTGAGTAAAGTAATAGGTCGTATATTATTGATGTTAGAAGAATCTTTCCCAGGTTTTGGAAGCGCTATAATTTTACCAATTTTCCAAGTACGTGGATAGTATCCATATTTAATCATAGCATTTATAATATTAGTAATCTTAACAATAGCTTTCACAGGAAATCTTTTAATTAATATAGAGGAAATATTGTCGTTACCTACTGAAGTTTTATTTTTTAACAGTTTTATACTAGCATGAACCTCCCTAGGTTTTATATAATTAATACCAGATGAAATTTGATTATACTTCATAAACTTACAGATTGTACTTTTAACTTTCTTAGAATGATAACTAGTCCCCATGAATGCGTTCTGGGCATGCACTTTAAAATAATGGTTAGCAAGTAATTCTACCTTATCAAAGTCTTTGTAAGCATAATTATTTGTAACAGTGTCATAAAGTGGAGGAAAAGCTTCGTGTGGTTTATGATAGTATTTGCACACTTTCCACAGACTGTTGTTTTTAGTATTTAGTGTAGTTAGAAACTTATTAAACTTATTATTATTGTGGTATTTTAACATCGCCCGTACTAATCTATTTAAAAAGTTAAGAAATTTCTTAATATTGCCACGGCGATGAGTGTTGCGGTTATTTATATAAATTCTTCTCACATAATTTTTAAATTTAATAATGGTAACAATGTAATGCGGCGCCGAAGTTAGCGACAAATTAGTATGCATATTTTTAGGTACAACTAAAAATATGCATAGTGTTCTGCACGTACCATATGTAAAAGACTATATCCTCAAACTATCCCAAAAATTTTTTCTCAGTTGTAGTGTGCACCGTAATAATTTACTTCCAGGAATAGGAAATTACGATTCCAGGGAACTAAGTATTATACTAAGTATAAGCATCGACGCATTAAACATAATGTATTATTCTCATAACGTTATAATTTGTTTGCTTTCGTTTCCATTACTTATAAATGATATTACATATTCGTTATATAATTAAACATTTGTGATGGTTTTTTGTCTGATTTTTCCATCAATACTATTTTCATCTTGTATATTTATTATTTACCAGTTTATATTATTAGAATTTTTACTTTCATAAATGGTGAGGGCATTTGTTCCGGTTAAATATTATTATAATTTTTTAATATAATGCCAAATATACGCGTTTTACATTTTACATTATTATGTTTTTTTTTGTAGTGTACTATATAGTTACTAGTAGCGCGAGTATGGTGTTATGTGTAGCGCATATTTAGTATAGGCTCGAATTTGAATATAGAGCGCATGCGTCACAAACGACGAACTCGAAAACGGTAACACTACCGCGTCTCGTCGTTTCAAAATTTTTAATTCGATGGCTTATCGATTTTAAGGGACAAGTTTAGCGCGGAGAAACTGTAAAATGTTTACCGCTTAAAATCGTTCCAACAGAATGTAGCAAAATTATATATATATATATATATATATATATATATATATATATATATATATATATTTAGATATGTGTAGGTACATATATTTTTTAATTTCCCTGCGTTCGAATCATTTAAAAAAATATATATCTGAATACGTAAAATCGCATTATTACACTTTGTATTTATTATTTATTATATTATTTCAGTTAATATGTATGTTTCATCGGCATAGTTAAATTTTTGACTATTCAGTTTATATATATATATACACATAACACAGTGATTGAACCGACTATCTATATACATGTGTCGGAACGAATACATTGAACAGCGACAATGAAGTCGAAAAAACGGATAATAAGAAAAATCCTCGGAGGACCAAAATACGAGAACGGTACGTCCAAATTAAGAACGAATTACCGAACAATGAGATACTTTATGACCCAATTTAAAAGGATGTAATCAGGGTGACTAACGAAAAATGTATTGGACTTTTTTTTTATAAAAGTCAAAATGCGCGAATACAACCGGTTTGTAGAAGTTAAGAAAGACTTAACCGAAATGACGATAGAAATTCAAAATGGAGACGAATATTTCGAAAATAAAAAACAAGAAAATTGCCAAAGTTTTAAAGAAACACAAAAGAACAAAAAAAAAGTGCAATACGGTTGACGGATAAAACAGAAGAACATCGGCAGAGGATGAAAATTATTACTGTAGAGGAGAAGGCTTTATTATTTTATTAATTTAGGTGGTTTCGAGATTGCCAAATTCGAAACATATATATATACACCTAATATAAATGGAAATATAACGTTGTGCACGCATTGGTATGTCGTCGTCGTTGCGTACATTTGATTGTATTCTTTTATTATTATATGAATATATTGTTTATTTAATTAGGAATTTACTTATTCATTTATTTATCAGATCAGCGTTAAATATATGCAAGGTTCGATATGCAGATTTAAACATACCAGATATAAACATATATATATATATATATATGTGTGTATGTATGTATATAAATATAAATCGGAGAAGACAATAATACCTTACTCCCTATAAGATTATATGCTAGCGCACTTCTTGAATACCACCCATTTAAATAACGTAAAATGGATTACTCGCGGTGTTCAGTAAAGAACAATATAAAGTCGATGTTGATGATTTATATATATGTAAATGTGAGTATTTTGAATCTGTTGTTTATTATAATTATGTTTGATCATCAGTAGTGATGATACGTTTCGCCCTCATAGATAAATTTGTAACAAAATTATTTATATATATATATATAAATATGTATGTATATACGCGTGTATATATATATATATATATATATATATATATATAATAAACCAAATAAAATATAACACAGTTTAATCACTAGTAAGTTTTTTATTGCGCAAAGCTTTTCGACAATTACGTCATTTTCAAGCGTCTGTGTTATATTTTGTTTGATTTATAATTTATAAAATCACTACTCTCCAATATATTCAACATTATATATAAATATATATATATGTGTGTGTGTGTGTGTGTGTATATATATAACAATGTGGAATGTAATTGTTTTAAAAAATAACAACAAAATTAGTTAAAATGATTAAACTTTTTTTTTAAGAGTTAATACGATCTTAAGACTACGCTCGAATAAGTATTACAATTATTACGATAGTGTATATGCTTAAAACTAGTGTTAAACATAGAGACGGGTGCGAAGACACTTGCTCCAGCGAGCAAGGCTTCTTACTAACTTACATATATCATATATAGTACTTAATGCTAAAACAAGTCATGCGATTTCATTCGTTTCAAACGGCGAGTATCGAGTTCGATGACAAGCAATTTTTTCGCTTCAAGATTGGGATGTCCATGCAGTCGTCGTTTATGCATCTTTGCAGTATGTTGTATTACTTCGCGTACACTTTTTACTGCGAGGTCGGGTGTATGCCATCGTTGCGGGAGAAACGATACGCATCTAGGATTATTCGTAGGATTACGTTTTGCCTAGTTTCGACAAGCTGCTGATTGGTCTTCTTAGCGCAGCCCCATAGGGCTATTCCATATGTCCATATGGGCTTTATAATTTCGAAGTACATCAGGCGTTCGCAGTAAATGCTGAGCGTTGAAAGCCGTCCTATTAGCCAGTATAGTGTTGACATGGTTTCCTTGATTTGCCTGCACTTCATCTTTACATGCGGTTTCTACGAAACACGAGAGTCCAAGTGCATGCCAAGATATTTTACCACGTTGGTTTGCGGAATAGGCTGATCTGCAATATAAACCCGATGGGACACGTTAACGTGTCGCAGAGTGAATACGATGTGTTGCGATTTGGAGTTGTTGAACATGATTTTCTATCATTGAGCCCAACTGATGACGCTATCTAGATGTCGTTGAAGGTTCTTTGTTGCTTCCTTCTTGCAACTACTCTTGGATAGAATGGTCATCGGCGAACTATATAAAAAATCAAAAAGTTTTTCAAGCCATTACCGAGTTGGGGAAAAAATATAAAATGTAAAAATATTTACAATTTATGAAAATATAAAAGGAAAAAAAAAGCAAAATAAAAGTAAGAGATGAAAATAAGAATTAAATCCAACAATTAATTTTGACGAAGAATTAGTTTCGACAAGTATGTTGTAAATTTAAAGATTTTATTTTTCTGGCTATTAATTTTATATCGGCGATTTGTTCATTGCCTATTTATTAATAGATTATTTTATAAATACCGCTTTTTTTTCTTTTTGTAATTTGTACATCTAAATTCGTGTATTTTATGTTTTATTTTATTTGTCGATTTTTCCTTTTATATTTTTATAAATTATATAAATTCTTATATTTTATATTTTTTGTCCACTTAATGTTTACACTTAAAAAACTTCGTGATTTTTACTACTTTTGTGATGTTTATCATATATATATATATATACATAAGTATGCTTGTGTGTTTGACTTCATATTATTATTAGATTAATATATTTTTTATTTATTTATTTATTTATGGGCTCAGTTGAATATAAGTGAAGTTTGATCTGGCGAGTTAAACATTTCTGGTACATATGTATATATATATATGTATGCATAAACATTCCTGATACATATATATATATATATGCGTGTGTGTGTGTGTGTTATGTATGTGTAAACGTACGCATATGTTTTGTGTTTACTGATGTAGGTTACTTCTAAATCGGGTTTTTATTCGGTTAAATAATTACGATCGATGGTTCATTACTTAAGAGTCGATACTTGTCATATTCCTGTAGGCCCAGCGTTTGATGGTCCTAAATGAACATTAAAGAATTTATATACCTGCTTTTCAAATTCTCTTCGTAAAAAAACCATTAAAAGGCGACATTATATCGACTTTTGAATATGTTTTGTTTTTTTGGCTTTCTAATGTGTCAGTTTATTTGTCAAAGCCGCCTATAAGATTTATTATTCGAACAAACACTAAATGAAAGTTCCTTCGTAAGAGAGAGTCCGATTATTTAATTTTATTCGTTTTTTTTACTATTATCGTTGTACCGGTTATATAAAAATATTCCCGATCTCGCACATATAAATACATACATATATATACATATATATATATGTATGTATTAGAATAAGTACGTACGAGTTTATTTTAATAATAATAATAATAATTAAAATTATAATTATCAATATCATTAAACTGAAGAATACAGTGCTGGCGATGACTACGAATTTACATGTTCGTAACGGAATCTGCCGAAAAGGATGGTATCATTATTATTTCGAGATAGTGTTAGTAGTAATAGTTTGATAGTAGTAGTGATTCTTCATCGCTAACATTAATATGGTTATTTCGAGTTCATTTACGGATATTAAAACTTTATTTATATAATAATAAAATGTCCTTATAATGTATGTGTACATATATATGTATAATATATATGTATATATATATATATATATATATATATATATATATATATATATATATATATATATATATCGTTTATTACCGTTAAGTGCATAAAAACGGGTGAAACAAAATATAATAAATGTCGTAAAAATGACGATATAAATTTAAGCCAGATATAACGGACAATTACAAGCAAAAAGCAAAATTTTTATCGGTTCAGTTTCACCTTTTGAAAAGCCATTAACTGTCTGTCGCCTAAATGCATTATAAATTGCTTGCACTTGAACGCTATTTAAAAAATAAAAAAAAAAAACTAGTTGGCCTACCTACCGATATGAATATAATAATAAAAACTAGTTCCAAAATACGCTTATAAATCAATTATACGCGAACACTTTCATACGCGTACATGGTGCGCGAACGTTCAGTATATGTGTATATACTATATAAGATTTAAAGATATATACGCGGCAACATATTTTTTTTTTCGATATACAACTTTTTACAGCGCAAAAAAAACTGGGCGTATAAAAATAGCCCCAAATGTTTAAAACAGTTGACGATAGGTTAAAAATGAAAATGACGTTGTTTAAATTTAAGTAAGAAAATACATAAACGCGACATTCATACGATTACAGACTATTTTACGGTAAATATATTAACGTAATCAAACAGCTACACTGTAATCAATCGGATCATAGCAAACGAACTGACAACTGTAGAGATCAAATATTGCGTACTTTAATTTCGGAAAAAATTATTAAAAGTTCGTTAGATGCAATCGGAAAGAGAATCAAAATTATCGGTCGACGGATCCCCGATGACGCGATTATTTAAAAATAGATCAAACGAGCAAAGTACTAGGACTTGAGATAAATGTAGGAAAAAAATTATACTTACAGTTATTAGCAAATGCACGGGATGTGTACATCTAAATATTACATATGAAGAAATTGAGAAAGTAACGAAATTTAAATATTTAAGACCTCGGCTAACGTTAGACTAAAATCCTGTTTATGAAATGTAGAATTGAAATTAAGCAATTACCGTGCAATAGGAAAAATATACCGCAAACAAGATGGCGAATTACGAAATACCACATACGGTCCGTATTGTTTTATGGGGTAGAGAGTTAGATGCTAAGAAAATAGAATCCTTTGAAATATGGCTCCGTCGAGAAATTCTTATAGTATCTTAAGTAACGAAGTCATTCTAAAACACGAAGTAATGGCATTAGTAAAAACACACGAAATAGCATAATGAAACAGTAAATACAACATACTGCGGACCATAATACAAGGACGAATTAAAGATGGGTGGTGGACAAATGTCAAAGATGTAAAATCGTAGACTAGAAATCTTAAAGATCCACGTGTATAATACGGTCACTCACACGGCGCGAGATAAACAGAAATTTTATCAGATTGTCACAAACCTTCGAAAGAAAATGGACATACGTGAAGAAGATATCGATTTTCCGTCTCCCAATATTTCGAATTATTTGCAAACCTTCAACTTGCTCATGTTTTAAATTTGCATAACTAGTCAAAAACTATTCTTATTATTGTTATTATTATTATCATTATTATGATTATTTTTATTATATCGAAACGGAAAGAAGACATCATACGACCGACTTGGACTACCATCTTCAAATACTTGGAAATAGCTATCTTTCGAATGATCGCCAAACTTTCCATCGGCTAGGTGGCAAAACTTCCCTTAACTTGGCTGAACTGTTTGGTTCAGCTTTGGTTCAGAGCTTCGTTCCGCATGCTAGCTGTTTCTGACTGTTGGTGTGAGCCAATAGCGTTTCAGTTGACTTAAAAGGAACTGTTCTTTCATTTTAGTCGACTGAGGGGGAGACATTATGACCAAATAACCAGTGTTTATTATCCATAATTTGTGATGTGCACTCTAAAGCTCCTGCAAACGCTCGTCTTATCTCAGGCGGCGCTATTACCGCCAACAATGGATAGATTTGCTCTACTCTTGTCGAGTTGAAGCATTCTGTCACTATTCTCACTGGTTCATTCAAGGCGACATGTACTTGCTTTGTATGATGCGAGTTGTTCCATACTCTCGCTGCGAATTCGAGCATTATGTATATAAACGTTTACTTTTGTAATTTTATTTTCAAATAAAATATGTCGATCGATTGCTTAATTATCATTATTATTATTATTGTGACACAAAGAAATAGGTAACATCACTAAATTTAATATTAAAAAAAAAAAACAAAGCTTTTATAAAAAATAAAAAATAAAATTATACGATATATAAAAAAATATAAAAAGGATAAAGAAATATAAAATAAAACGTATGAAAATACTTAATTTTAAATGTGCAATATTACAAAAAGTAGCAAAGTGAAAAAACAGTTATTTATAAAAAAAAAAATCTGAAAGCGAATGCAGTAAACGACACAATCAACAAATCAGCGATATAAAATTTATACGCAAACAATTACGTTAAATAGCCAGAAAAATAAAAACATTCTAATAAAAAATTTATTAAATTTATAATATATTTCTTAAAGCTAATTTTTCGTCCAAATTGATCGTTGAATTTAATAAATTATTTATATCTCCTTCTTTCATTATTTCCATTTGGTTTTAGTAATTTTCTTTTTTTTTTTATGTTTTTAAAATTTTATAATTTTGGTCGATATTAACGATTTTGTGTTTCAGTTCTTTACAACGTTTGTCAAATAATGATTTTTCATCGTTGCTCGTATATAAAATTAAACATTATTTAAATCTTATTATGAATTATCTGTCAGGTTTTCCTCGAAAAGCTCAAAAATTTCTTGATTTCAACTATTTTAATTTTGTAAAAATCGCTACATTCCGCACTGTTCAAATTATTCTCTCTTATTATTGTTCTTATTATTCTTATTCTTCTTATTATTATTATATTATTATTATTTTATTATTATTATTATATTATTATTATTATTATATTATTATTATTATTATTATTATTATTATTATTATTATTATTATTAATAATAATAATAATAATTGTTGTTATTGTAGTTGCCCGTTGTTTTTTTAATCGTATTAATTTTATTACTGATGTCGTCGATGTAGTTAAAGTTGTTGTCGCACTATTGTTATTTATAACCATTTTTTTTTGTTTTTTTAATTCTCAGCGATTTAACCCTTAAATATTAGAAACTTTTTGAATACGATCGCGGAGTAATCAAATCCACTAAACGTGATTATTTGTTTACTCATTTATTTATTTATACAAATCGAACTATAGGATGGAGCGCAGGTTTTTTCATGTCATCGTGTAATTTGTCTAGAATGACAGTTAAGTTTTAACGACTATTAGATTGGCAATGATTACTGCAACAATAGCGAAGTGTACAGAATTTAAGTAACATTACATTTTTCTTTAACGACTGTTTGTTCAAGTACTCGTTATATTTTCAAACAAAGCACGCTTATTATTCGCGGAATACTCTTCTTTCGATACGTGTTCTGATGCTTATTACTTATTCCTGTATCGCACTCGTCAAGCACAGGACAGTTTCACAATAACCGATACTGTATACAGTGATATATACATACATACATATATATATATATATACATATATATATACTCAAATACATATTAGTATTCTTTTTATATTACATAGTCCGGCTGTCTAACATGTCAAACATGTCAAACTAGCAATAAACTATTTGAAGCTTTTTCTTACTTTCGTCATATATGCATATATATGAATGTATATGTTCAAAACTAAACATACTTACATATGCACACTCTAAATACAAAAAGAAAGATGTATTTATTATTGAAGGTATATATATATATATATATATATATATATATATATAAGTGTTTGTGTGTGGCGATGATTTCATAATGCTGTACAAAACAACAACGCTACATGTAAATATGAATATATATATATATATATATATATATATATATATATATATATATATATATATATATATATTATATAGTATTATATAAAACTGGTTGCACATGCATAAAAGAAATCGTGCGAAATTATCAGCTGGTTACGTTAATAATAATTCGGAAGCGATATAATTATCGGTGTTCGTTCATTTCTATCGCCCGTCCGGTATTTTCGATAACAATAGGGTATAGGAATAGTAATATATAATGATAAAATGAAAATTATTAATTTTATAAAATAATAATCATAAAAATTATAAAGAAAATGATACGGACGATGATATTTATAATTATAATTATAATGTCGAAGTAATGGAAACATAACGAGAACAATTCTTCTGATTAACGGTATAGTCGCAAGTGCATACAATTTAGTAGGCGAAAAATGAGAATAAATTAATAATATAATCGATATAAACTTTATAATGAAATAGTATATCCGCAGTGGCCTTAAAAAATTACTTAATACACCCTTAATCGTAAGCATAATGCACCACACATTAATAATAATATTAGTAATAATAGTAAATAATCAAATAAAATATATCTTATAAATCAACAAAGTTATTACAATATAAAAAATTAAATCGCGTAAGTCAAATTAAAAGCGATTTTAAAAAAATAAAAAATAAAAATGTGAATTTATTCGATAACGCGAAGACACGCCTCTTATGCATATTATTAATCGTTAATTCATTCGTATTTCAGTTGATATATTGATATATATATATATAAAATTTTATTTATTTTTCTATCTCCTTCGTTGCCGAGTATAAGTGCTGCAATTGTCATTTATTTTTTAATTACGAATATGGGATACCAAGCCGATATGGTGTTTTGACTGGAAATCTATGCAGGTTGCAGGCTATCCGCTGTTGTTGATTGCCTGCAATCGAATTATAGTCCACCAGCTGGTTTTTCCTCTTGTTTTGGAACGTGACTACGCTGGTATTACGCTATCTTCGATAGATCTCTGTTTATTTCTGTTTTGTGCGTTCACTTCCCAATCATTGTTTTTCTTGGGCTTATTTTTCAGATCATTGACGAGTATATCCTTATAGCGCGCAATTTAGGTCTTCCAACATGTCTTTTTCCACTTTCTAGAACACCATATAGAATTTTCTTTGGTACGCGATCATCATGCATTCGCAAAATATAACCCACCCATTCCATGCGCCTTTCAGTCAGCATTTTATAAGAAAAACTGGCACCTTATGGTTTGAGGAAAGAAAAAAACTACACAGTGAAAGTATGATAACTGTTTGGAAAAAACGAAAGAAGCATGACAGGACAAGTTGACAACATAGTCCATTAGTGGCTTATTCGATATAATAATAATAATAATTATATATATATATATATATATATATAGGAAATGTAAACTACTGAGTTGTCAGCATGAAATGATGGTGGAAACATTTATGAAAAATAATTTTAAAAATCCTAAATACTTGGAAATTTTAAATGTTTTGCTCGAAACACTTCAAAATTTTATCTCAATAAATTAAAAAGCCTCATTAAATTAGCAACGAGATCAGCTAGAACAGAATTAGAATGGACAGCGAAGACATTACGTGATTTTCTTACTCTGCTAGTGAAAACGATTCATCAATTTGAACAAACAAATTTCACATATACAGTAAAACGATGTAACAATGGATGTGCTATCACGACTAACGCAAAAATAGTAATTGCAGACATCGCACTTACATACAACAGGTATTTTAGATTTTTTGAAAACTGGTTTTGATTTTTTAAATTATTAAGACATATATGTCCGATGCGGAGTCGGACTGGAACTACGTCTCGCGGGGCAATGATTTTATGGGCGTTTTCAAAAAGAGTTATGTTCGATTTGATGCTCGGTAACTTATTGGTAATCGGTATTTCCATATTCGCTTCATCACGGAGAACTGTTATTTTATCCGATTACAAATGTATTTAACTAGTAATGTCGTTGTTTAACTGTTCGGCTACCTTGCCGGCTAAGTTGCAAGTGATTTATAATTAAATCGGAATTCAATAAGGTTCGCATTAGATCGGTAGAAGATAGCGAGGATTTCTCGGCATACAGGATGGATGTTTCGTTTCGATTCACTGTTGACTTCGCCAACATAACAATACTTTTCCATTTCACGTCTATCGCTCATTACGCAGCTAACTATGAATTGTGTAGAAAGATTATATCCGATGATACTTATACGGGGAACATTTAGTTACGTCCATCGATTTTGACGAAGTTTCAGCGACCACTTTCATTCACTATGCTGACAACCGGACTTAATCGAAACGAACTCTACGCTATCTTATCCGCTGCATAATATGCTAAATCTAGCCAAGATAGAACCCTTTCGCTGTACGATAAATAACTCTGTATAGTTCAGCGATGACTGTATAAAAACGAGCAAAATTTTCTGGCAATGTTGTTCCGTGTACTCCTCCGCAAAATGTGTGTGAAAACTTCTTCATTACGTACAATTTTTTTTATATATGTCCGATTTAAATTGAATTTCGTTAATAAAAAAGAAAAATATTTTAAATCGAAACGAATAATGATCGTCGACGATGATTACAACAATAATAATAATAAGAAGAAGAAGAAGAAGAAGAAGAATAGTAGCGATAATGACGATGATAGTGACGCGATATATTACGACGACTAATGGCGAGAAGATTTATTACCGAAATTTTTTAATACCACAAATTTTACGCGACTCTCATTCCGACCATAAATAAACTTAATAAACTTATTGACACAAACACGTACATGCACTAACTCCAGCTGCACACCTTATATAAAATGACTATATGAAACATATTATAGCTAAAAATAAAACATAAAAAATAAAATAGACGTCTAGCGCTGGATTGCCAGACGACAAATGGGATTAAAAAAATGCCAACTGGTGTTTTTAATATTTAAAATAACAATTCACAATCATCGGTAAAACTAAACGATATTTTATTGGCCGGTTAATAATTGTATATCTTGACACGATTATATATATATATATATATATATATATATATTTATATATAATATATTTATATATGTGTATGTTCAGCCATCTTTAAATCCATTCTGCTGTCCTCACATAGCATCACTACCGGTTATGTTGTACAATTCTGTAAATAGGTAGCTACAGACTGAAATTCTTACGCTAATATCCACTTCTTCGAATCAATATATAAACAAATATACATTTATATATATATATATATATATATATATATATATATATATATATATATATATATATATATATTCGTATTATATATGTAAATATGCAGAGCGTTTCTAGATTTCCCGGATTGTCTTTTTTTTTTTTAAACTTTTATATAATATTTATTTTTTTAACAGGGAACGACCGAAAATTTTTATTTTTATTTATAAAATTCTTATCGTCTAGCGTGTGCATTGCTTCACAATACAGAAACTAGTACATATCACATTGGGACACTTGCATACTCGCGAGAACTATCTCAGCAGAACACAGAAGCAAATATAAAACAGAATGGATGAATGGCTGGATAAGATACAGCTGTCGTAGCAGCCTTAGGAAAATTTATATAGTTTTTAAAGTTGGGGATACACATCTACAGCCGCTTCGTGTAATTCTTGCCGGTTCAAGATTAATGTCCTTTTGTTTCCCGAAACAACCGGTTCAGAACCGCACGCACTCACAACTCAACCACGTTTTTAGAATGTTAACACATACGTACTGATACGTATGAATTCATGTTTGTCTATACCACGTGCCTAAGCCAACCGCGCTTTAAATATACATACACATAAATATATTTTATATATATATATACATAATACGCATACGCGTCTTAGTTGTTTTATAATCTCTTCAGTGATACGTGTTCGAATTTTTATACCATAACATCGACTGGGTGGGCTTTCCTCTGGATACCTGCCATAGGCTTCTTGAAATTCTGAATATCCAATTACAATTAACAAAATCGATGACGAAGATAATATGGGCAATATTTTCATCAAGTTACCTACAATTCAACTATTCCTCGATAATGCGACTTAAATTATGTAAGAATTCTAGACTAAACTTGCGCGACATCAATTCGCGCGTTCGGCCATCTCGGAATCTCGGACCACAGTCCTAAAAACGGGGTATTCCGTTTTTGCAGTAACGACGCCTGTCGAATTAACGGGGTAAAAATCGTTATTAAATTAAAGACTATTCGATAAATCTCGATTATTTCAAATTTTATAACAGAATTGTCATCGAATGAACTTAATTAATTAAATGTTACGCAATAATAAATATTGAAGAGGATATTTAAAAAATCCCTTTTAGTCTGTACACTCGTTACGATAGGTTATGTTTAAGTCTTTTACCGTTTATATTTTCCTCTTCGATCGCAATTCCCTCTAAGAATATTATCCCGGTCCAGACAACGTACACTCGTTACGATAGGTTATGTTTAAGTCTTTTACCGTTTATATTTTCCTCTTCGATCGCAATTCCCTCTAAGAATATTATCCCGGTCCAGACAACAAACTCTCCGACAGACTTCGGCATCATCGGACGACGCATCTTAAGAATAATATCCGTACTACGGCAATCACCGCATCTGTCCGTCTAGTTGAGTTTCCATCATGTTTGCATACCTTACGATTTCGTAACCGGTATCGGGATCTTCGTTGATAATCACGTTTATTACATCGAAGTTACCTGAAACAGTAATTATTACAGATAAAACAATTCTATCGTAGAGTTCAAGCGTTAAATTAAACATTTCATCTGAGATTAAGTTTTCGCACAGAGAATTCTGGAACCGCGCTTGGAAGTATTGTTATTCAGCTAAATAATTTAGAAATATTCAACCTTCAATTCCTTGGTTCTTCAATCTTCCTGACAACATAGAAAACAGAATTCCGTTTATTCGTATTAAATGCCGCTTAAGGCTTAACGTTAACAACATTCCATACGTTCTATTCACGCACAAATTAGCCCCTTCGCCATATCCATCCTTGCGATGCAGATTAGATTAAACCACCTATTTTTCATCTGCAGTTATTACAGAATGTATCAATCGAAATTCCTGCCACGTATTGTAAGTAAAGGAATCCCTCTCCCGAATAATCTCAGATGCCTGCAGCCTGTAGTATAAATATTTAATAATACGTATCATCTATTTATTACAGCCCTGGGTGGAATCACTAATGCACATTTGTATTATATTTTCATTCATTCAGAACTCTAAACTTCTAACTCAATAATAAATTTCTGGCGTATAACATAGTTTTAAAGCCGTATTCAACTCGGGGGGTGTGCGAAACCTAGCAACATACATCTAATACAAAGATTTCAAAATCGAATTCTAAGACAAATAACATCAGTACACCCTCATATGTCTCAAACGTTTCGATACTAACTTACGTGTAAGTACCATTCTTGAGAAGCAACACTTTTAATAAGGTTGGAAAAACATCAAAATCCTTTGGCCATAAATTTTCTCGATAATTCGGAAGAGTTATGGAGATTAGATCATGTGAAACCAACAGATCTTTTCAAGGATGAAAGTACTGAGTTCCTTCCCCTCCACATGTCATCTATCAAATATCTGCTCCTCCAGGTTGGCTAGTTGTAGTGTAAATAAAAAAAATAAAAAATTTAGATTTCGGCTAAAAAGAATAATAAAAAAAAACTTCCACGCGGTTATTATGATATATTTCTTTTTTTTCTTGAGTATTTCGGTGACAACTTTAATGAGCTTTTGCTCTTGTTCCATACAAGGTATTCAAAAAAAATCTCCGTTGATATTATGTTTCTCACTGATGTTATTAAGATTTTTGCATATTTATTGAAGGTGTAATCACACGAATCGCTTCTTTACATCTTCTGCAGAGTTGAACCTTTTTAAATAACCAGCAAAACTGCCGTGACCTGTAAAACACTGTGTTAGAAAAAAGTTAGTACTGAAGTTTTTAGTCTTTAATCTTGCTTCAATATATAGAGACTGTAAGTCTTCATATTTTTTTGCCAGATCCGTGTTTTTTTTTTGTTTTTTTTTTTTTTTTTATTTGAGTTATTATGATTTTCGGTAATTTGTTGTCCAAACCATTAATTCCGATCTCAATTTTTAGTTTCTTAATTACACTGATTTTTTAAAAATGGAGATCAACCTATTACATATATAAGAAACAGTTTTATATACCGATATAACATTTATAAGAATTAATCTTTGTAAGGATCTGAATTTTTTGACATCGGCTTTTTCAATTTGATAAAATATGTTAAGAATCCGAATTTTGCGATTAATCTAAAAAGTGCATTATAAAGTATAATTCTTTTACTAATTTTTTTTTCCTCATCACAACTGACCAACTTTAGGGGTCATTTAGCGATTGACTTAATGAGATGAGTGATGTTTTGTGAAGATGCAGTACTCAGTAGTACTCCCTCTAAACTTATACTGGTTGGACAAAGTCCGAAGGCTTATTTCGCCCAAGCCTATTTCACCGGAATCATTCGGCAAATCGGTAGCAAGTGGATTCGTGTGAACGCTAATTCGCGTTTATTTTCTTGTCTTTTATTTCACCCTTCACAACATAATATTTAAGTCGTTATTTATGGGCGGTAATGAAACGTACCAGAGAGCTGCAGTAATAGTTCCTAATACTTTATTTTGATATCGCTTTATATTCTGTAAGTTAGATGGTTTTGCACAGCCCCATAGTTGTATATCGTGCACCCAGGTCTTAAGGCTATTTTATATAGTAGTTAGCATCCATGACATAGTTCTGGTTTTAAGCCTCAAATGCTCGATTTTTTCCTGAGCGTGAAGTAGTCCAGGTTAGCCTAGTGTCCAGATGCATGCCTAAATATTTTACACTATTGGTATTTGGAATTACAACATTGTTTATTTTGATTGGCAGGCGTTCAATCTTTCAATTTATGAAAGAAATATGCGTTCACTTACTTTCATTGACTAGTATGCGCCATCGTTTTAGCTGAGCCTCTGCATGCACGAGTGGCTTCTGCAGTTTTTCGATGGCTGTGTTTTCACACTTATCCACAGCTAGGATTGCTACGTAATTGGCGTAAAATGCTACTTCTGCATTACCAAGTTCTGGGAAGTCGGACGTGTAAATTAAGTATAATATTGGACCAATAACACTTCCTTGCAGTACGCCAGCCCTTACTGGAAAAATATCTGAGTATTCATCGGTTATTTTCACTCGAAAGTATCTCTCTTGTTACATAGTAGATAGAAAAGGCGAGGAAGCAGGAGTTTAAGCTTGTTCAACAGTCCTTGATGCCGCACCCTATCAAAAGACTGCTTAACATCCAGAAATGCAGCTGTATTCTTGTTTTCCAAGCTATTTTCAATAATCTTCGTTAACAGATGAATCTGTTTTATAGAGTTGTGATGCTTACGAAAAAAAAACCTCGGGATAATTGAATTTGTAGATAACATTGGAAACAATCGTTTTAAAATTCGTTTTTCCAGAACCTTCGACAGAACTGGAAGCAACGAAATAGGCCTGTGTGATGAAACCACACTTCAGACGATTTATCCCAAGCTTTGGTACAACAATTATCTGAGAAAACTTCCAACCTAAGGGAAAATATTGGGGTTACGTAGGGCGGCGTTATATATTTGTATTATGAATACGATACTTTTACGTGGAAACTCATTTAAAAGCTCTGTTGTGATTAGGTCAAATCCGGGACACTTTTTTCGTTTCATATTTTTAATAAATTGCTGTATTTGGGGTAACCGGTGTTATAGGTGGACTCATTTGCAGTGGCTTTTCTAAGTATTCCAGGATATCTGTAGAGTCACTAGCTTGAGCATTTATTTCGTTGATTTCTGCGATCGCTGGAATATCATCGGCGTAACACGATTTTAATGCACTTATTATTTTCTTCGACTGCTTTATGAACAGCTCTTGGCTTAGCGATGTTAAATAACATTGGTGAAAGTGCAAACGCTTGAGGTACTTCTGCGGTAAGATTATACTGAAGAATTTGTTTTCTTCATCGAGTACACTTATTTTCCTATTTTCTAGGAAACTTTTAATCAACTGTAAAATATGTAAATTAACGCTATCAGTTTCTACTATCTTTAATCTCGTCAAAAGCTCCTTGTACATCAAAACTCATTAGTATTGTATATTTAAACGTCTTCCTAAATTCTTCGATTTTTTACATATTGTAGTCCACCAGGATTTTTTTTTTTTTTAGTGATTTAAATATGATTTGTATTATTTTTTTGTGCGCATCATATTTCAACAGTTTTTGACAAGAAAACTCATATTTATGAACCTCAATAATATGAATAACAAATAAAATGAGAAAGTATACTAAGATATGGTGAACATATACAAAAATTGAATAAATGCGAGAATATTATCTTATAAATAAATTACAGAAGACATGTATTACACACTACTTGGTTGCGTGTCATTACATAAATATTTTTTGCATTTATGACACGATTTTCCTGTTGATCTATTTTTAGCTCGACTGCATGACAACGACCTGATGGTGTTCTCTTTGCTTCAGGAGGAGTACATTCATCTTTATCAACCTTCAGTAGTTGCTGACCACGTTTCCTGATTTGCCTGGGTATCATCTGCTGGTTAATTCGTCAATAGCTGGTTTCATTAATTCTAAAGCTAATGTTTTCAAAAAATTGCTTCGGCTTATAATATTACTAGTATTATTATCCGTGTATATATTGAGGGCATTAATTCCACCAATATTCGATAAATTGAAAAATACGGTTAGTGGCCAACGACGGGAGTCTCTAGATACATTATACTGACTAGACTTTCTATCCAACAGATCAACACCGCATTTAGTTTGATAGTAGGCTGTGACGATTTCAGGGTTTTTTTTTGTTCCTCTGTACATTGATCGATATTTTTGTCAAAGTGCATTGATGATATTAGAATAACTGGTCTATTCTTGCTTGGGACGTAGGAGACTAGCGTACAGTTATTTTGAAATCCAAATAGAGAGCTATTTATTTCCCTCAATTTATGCGGTAGAAATTCTTTGGGAATTTCGGGCTTATTTTTTCTCAGGGTACAAATAAACGTCAATTTTTTTTCTAATAAAAGACTATGCGCCAATGGCACTGAACCGAACCAATTATCAGTAGTTATACTCCGATTTGTACCTTCGATGGAATCGTTTTACAACATCTGCAGGTTTGTTACTATTTCTGTAAGGACCTTCCGGTTGAACACCAACGTAAATTTCCAAATTATGTAAGTATTTTTTGCTCCAACGAATGCAAATATTTTGATGCCATATTTACCAGGTTTTGTTGGAATATACTGTCGGAAGGTACAATTGCCACGGAAACTTATTAATTGCTCGTCTATTGTCAACTAGTCAATCGCTGTGTAATACTTTTGACAATTTATCACGAATTTTTCAAATACATCTTTTATTGCAGCTAGTTTGTCCTTTTCTCTGCGAACATTTCTATCTCTAATATCGTCAAAACGCAAACAGCGCGTGAGAAGTCGAAATCTATGTTCACTTATTGTTACATACATCGCATCTACACCAGTACCACAACTGTTATCCCACATATCCATAATAGTATCTTCCTGCCTTCAAAACACCAGCCATATACAATATACCAATTAGTGATCTTATTTCACATTCATCCGTGAGCTTTGCATCTCTTTCTATTTCATATTTGTTTGTAACGTTTTCTTGAATGTAGATATTGGTGCATAATGTTATTGTACTTACTATGTCATCATCAAATAGGCATTCAAAGCACTGGACAGGAGTAACAGCAGTTTTAGCATTTCCAGCTGGACCCGGTCGATGAAACACAATATTTTATCGCCGCGTCCGAGAAGTCGGGGCTATTACAGTTTTTGATTACCGTATTTTTCCCAAGATAAAAGTCATTTTCATCAGTTGTTGTTCCTTCATTTTCTTCATCTACGCTGCTTGCATCATCATGAAATATTTCTTCTTCTACAACATCCTCTTCATTTTCTTCCTCATCCGCTAAGCAAAGAAATTCTTCCGAATCAGAGTTAGATGTCTAACCACTTGCGTGCTCTATCAAGGGTGTAACTCATATTTTTTACTACACGAAGCACGAAGATGTCGTGAAAAATATACAAAATAACTAAAATAAAATTCGACGCTGAATACAAAAAAAAAAAATCCAGAGATACAGTTTCAAATACCGAACTCAACACTAACAAACGTGAACTATCACGTTACTGATCGCGCGGAATACTATTGTAATCCACGTGAGAAAAACGCAAAATAATTTTACGTAGAAACTGATTACCAAAGCAAGGATATGCATGACACTGTAACAGGAAGGTAATAAAAATCTCATCCTCTAAACTCACACAATTTAAAAAAAAGTGCTGGACTACTGTTGTAGTCCGCGCGACCACTGCAGTGTTAAGGACATTTAGTACACATTAATATTTCAAACCCAATTCCGAAATTTGACAAGAAAATTTACAAGAAAAATTGCGATTACCATAAAGACAATAAAGAAATATTCATGGAAAATAAAAAATATTTCCAGAAAAAATAAACAAAAATAAATAATGTCGAGCTTCGTGGCACACCATTATTATTATTTGTTTTTTTTGACGTACGTACGTACGTGGAGTAGTTGGACTACTAGGTAAAATACAATTAACTCTAGACAGACACTTCCGTGATGCAGAATGTTCCACATACTGTAGAAATAATAAAGAAAAAATACACGTTGAAGGGAAAGCAACAAGATGTGATTGTAGATGAGAGTGTAAATGAGAATATATGTGAGAGTGCAAAAACACGTGGATATGAAAATGAGTTGTAAAGAAATAAGTTATAAATTATAATTACAGTAAATTATAAGGTAATTTTATATTTAATATGAATATTACTAATGCGTTAGTACATGGTACAAAAAATGTAAATACTTGTCGACAAGCCAAAGCTTGACGAGATAAGTACTTTTTATTATCTTTTTGTATATTGAAGTATGCCCGAGTGAGTATATATTAATTTTTGTGTTTATGCGAGTGTGTGTTGCATATTCGTGTGTGTGTGTGTATTATATGCTCGTTTATATATTTGCGTAAGTGTAAATTATTTAAATATACACTTACAGACAACTTCGTTAATAATATTAAAAATTCCTAAAAATCACTGCGACTGAAAAGGTTAAACCATTATTTATTATTATTACTAATGCCATGTAAATCGTAGAAAAATCCAAATAAACCAGGGCTAAATTATCTAGAATGATTTTTTTTACTAGCGAAATAATTGATTCGTAAGGAATTATAGTCATGAATCGCGTTAAGATTACCGAGAAGAAAAATGCGAAATAATTTGTTATAAAAAACGAAATAAATTAAATATTAAGACAATTAAACTGGTTGCTAGGTAACACAGATCGACGGCATCTATAAAAGAATTAATTTATAAGCAAATTTGGAAACCGGTTATGGCTCTGCCAACTATGGGTATATGCCGAAAAAAATAAAAACACCTAATAATAATACTTCGCTCCGTATAAAGATTTCAAAGTACTGACACCACAGATGAACAGGAACATTTAAAATGAACCTTTTTAATAAACGTCTGAATTTCGATATAAACTATTAAATCACGAAATAAGAAATCGAAATAATTAAATTAATTAAATATCGATCGAAATAGAAAATTATATAATTATAAAAAACAAATTCAACGATTATTAAAACTTCAAACGTTAAATTATAAATAATAATAATAATAAAAAACGTTACCATCATCATCATGTTCGCCATCTTCGTTGCTGAACATCGTAACTGGTAAAACGATCACATCATGATATCCTTAATTACTGCTACTTTTCATTATCCACGATTACGTAATGATTAAAGATACAAAATTAACTAAACTGTATACATGATTTAATTCAGATCAAATAGAATAAATAATGTAACAGGTGACTGGAACTATATTTATAAAATATAAAAAAAAATATGTATAAAATAAAAGATGTCTGAAACAAAATTTATAAAGAATTTGACCTGCTAGAATTAAATACGTAATATAATAAATATGATAAAGATTATCAAAGACTATGGTTTTAATCGTCTACTTTTTTTTAGCCTTTAGTCGCCTGAAGCCACAATTCCTGGTTTTTTAAAAAATATATAGATTACTACTGGATGAACAATTTATAAAAAATTTCACAGAAATCATCTCTGAAGTAATGCTGTAATGTAAAATTGTCCATAACGTAAATTTTAGTATAGGGACGGATACTTGATAAAAAGCGAAGGTATGTATTTTGTATAATTTGAAGTTGTATATATGTGAATTTATTAGACCATTGCCGGACGTGCATATTGTACAGCAAGATCTATATAAAATTAATTTATTGAGCGTATTTAAGAACGATTAGCATTAGCGTCTCAATAAGGGGTAAATTACAGCGATTATTTAAACTGTAGTACCGACGCGCTAGTATAACTGAATTACGGAGTTTGTTTTAACTTTAGTACTGACGTGCTGGTATAGTTGAATTATGTTGTTTGTTTAAACTCTAGTACTGACATGCTGGTACAATTGAAGTACAGCATTTGTTTCAACTTTAGTATTGATATGCGCTATAGTAAATGTGGTCGGTGATTAAAACTAAAACTTCACATACATTTTGTAATGTATGTTAAGATTAAAAATTTAACTTTCTCCGTATTCCGTTATCGTGTGGCTGTTGAAATCATCCGTGACAGTTGAGTCCATGTTGCTCATTTTGCGCACTTTTGTTATAAATAGGACGTATTAAACACGCGGATATGATTTCAGTGAGCTCGATAGCGTCGACTTACATTCCAATTCCGTAAACTTAAATATCCGCCACGAGGTACACTCGCTATTAATTCGTCATATATTCTGGTCAATTTTTTAATTTTTTGTTATAACTATTATTTACCCGTTGCAAGTGATCGGTCTTATGGTCATCTAATAATTCTTATGGAAATGAAAAGTAACATGTTCAGCGATTAATATTTCCCATTCGAATTTTAATTATTTTGTATTAGATATAGTCGAGGGTTCTGTTTGAAGTATTTTTACTTCCCTGCTATTATCTAACAGATGTATAGGGCTGAAGTCTTTTTACTTCCCTGCTCCTATCTAACGTATAGGGCACGTCAACCTGTTTACGTACCTTTGTACTTTATTGATGAATTCATCCCTGATATAGATAATTTTGAAATTTTTGTATAAGATGTCATCGAAATGGAGAGACAATTAGACTAATCACCTTATTTTGGAACATCCGTTATTTTATTTACACGGATATCTTATATCATGTGACCATACGTTCGCACGGTCTTTATGATGATTTTATAAATTAATTAATTTTCAATAGTTAAGTCCGAACACTTGCCGCGCATCCAATACCACCGTCGCAGTTTAACATCTAATTCTTTACATTTTGTATTAATACGTTTAGCTCAAGTTAATTTTTCTTCGTCTAGACGTATACCCAAAGATTTTATTAATCGTTTCTCCATTAATTTTACCAGAATGCCGAACTACTATCTTTAAAGTAAACGTGATCTGAGCGCATTTCTTACACGACAACGTTTTAGGCAAATTTAAATTTCACTCAAACCCATTTGGAGTTTCATTAAAACCTTAGTATGAATCCACCGCTGCAATTGTCGTCGGCAAATATAGCACGACATCTGTCCCCCCCAACCGGAAAATCTGATTATGTAACGTACCGAATACACTGTCTTGTGATAATCAACACGAGTAATTGGTTCGTTAAATAATTGTAACTACTAACTAGTATGTAAATAAAAATAACAATTACAAAACTACAAAAGAAACATCTACAGATTATAATACATGTACTTCAGACGATGAACGAGCATTGTGTGTGTGTGTGTTAGGTCGATGGGCGAATGAAAATATTTTATCGGCACGCAAGAAAAGCCATTCGAACTAACGTCAAGCTTCAACTTACCATATTTAGTAAATCCGGCTGACCGAATAGCGATCAACCGACCATAATGTAAATTATCGATTCGCGCACGTAAAACCGTGTCTTTATATTTTATAAAAGTTTAATACGTTCGATTTCAAACTCTTTGCGCGTATACAATAGGCATACGTCTATATGGTTACCATTGTATCGAAATGAACTTATACGTAACGTTAGACATTTTAATACATATACATATAGTATATTACATATGTGTATGTATTTATGTATAAAAGGAGACCTTTCTAACCAGCATCATATTCGGAAAAGAAAGCTGGTTTCTAAAGAGAGAACACAACTCCCTATGGTCGGCGACAAAGGCTGTCTCCGACGCGACCAATCGATATTATGATAATTTTATACGGTAGCCCTATCATCCGGCGAAGTTGCCGGTCCGCATTCAAACGTCAAATAATGAACGTCAAACAATGCCGCCGACAACATACCGTTGGATTACAACGGACCGATTGTAATTTTATTTTTAAGATAAAAGAGGAACAATCTGTATAATAATCGATTATTATCATCATAATAATCGATTATTATCATCGAAGTCAAAACAACCCCACCCCTGCATAATAAAAAAAAAACGAAATCCAAAGAAAATTTCTACATTAGTTCGTTCGATAAACGTGGTGAAATATAAAATAAAACTGATTTTCTATTTAATTTATTTTTAATTGTTGGCGTATATTCTGAATTTACGTCACATTACACACACAAACATACGTTATATATATATATATAATTCTTCTGTGCGTGTGTATGTCACTGAACTCCTGCTAAACGGCTCGATCGATTTTAATGACTTCTTTTTTTTGTGTCTTCAGATGGATTCGAGAATGGTTTAGATTTACAATTCGATCGAATTTAGATTGTTCGTGGCATACGACCTTCGGTAGGGCATAGGGCACGACGTAAATATTTTTAAACGATTCCGCCTCTTGAAATAGCAGTTTCTGTATAAGATCTATCGTATAAAGCGAAAATTTCAAACCCAACCTAAAAATTTCAAAGAAAACCTTGCAATTTTTTTCAAATTTCACTTTTTTCGCAATAAATTGCGACCGATCCGAAATCAGGGGAAATAGTTTAAACGAAAGTTATGCCGCATTGAAATACGCGTCTAACGATCGACTAGTCGTATTTTTACACCAATTATCCATCGAGAAAATTGGGATTAAAAATGTTTAGGGGGTTTCGAGTCGCTTTCAAGGCCCCTCTGATAGATATGTGGGTTTGGGTTAACGGTAGACGAAAGTTCCATCATTTATGTAATAATGTAAATTTTGCCAAAATTCACCGATAACGAGAAATCGCGAGTTTAAAATTTGATTTTCGATTTTGAAAAATTTTTCGAGCGATTTTTTGGGTCGATTCTACAATGCTTTTAGCATGGGAATATGATATATCTTGAATATACACTAGGCTAGGTCATATATATATATATATATATATATATATAATACGATTTAGCCTTCCCTTACCCGGCGATACGATCGCCGCAGAATTAATATGTATATACTTACTAGCTGAATTAAATAGAATTTTTTATTAAGTTCAATAAATCTACAAAAATTGAAAAGTGCCGGTATATCATTTAAGTTTCTTTACAGAGATTTGTTTTTTAATTTTTCGTATAATTCCTAATTCTCCATATATTATATATATATATATATATATATATATATATATATATATATATATATATATATATATATATATTCGTTGAAGTGAAAAAAAAAGATCTAGAGTTAATGATAAAGAACGTCGCCTAAACGACTACTCTCGATCCGAACATTAATATCTAATCGGCTAGACGTAATGGTTTGCCACCCCAAAACAAGCGTGTACTCGTTTACCGATCAATTAGACGAATAGCTGAATTGGCTAGAGGCATTTTTATCTTTATCTCTGATGACGTTAACGCCGAGCAAAAGTCGACCGAATTGTCGTAACACGATCTATACGTACGCATATTTGCAGACGATGTTACGTAAATCTCTTTAGTTACTGAAGACAAATTGTTAATAATTTGTAAGTGGCTACCACCACTTCTGCTCAAAAAAAAAAAAAAAAAAAAACAGAAAACAAACAAAATAGTATACTACAAAATAAATAATTTACAGGAAACGAATTGAAAAAATATGTACCGGTAAACAAAAAAATTATTTAAAATATTAAATTTAGTCTATTTTGAATCCCACAAATATGAAGTACAACTTAAACAAAGTTGAAATCACTAAAATTTTCTTTTCAGGAAAAATCACAAAACTTTTCGAAGCCGTTCTGAAATAAATATGAAAAATAGAATATAAAAATATATAGGATTTTATAAAAATATAAAATGTAAAATATATTAACTGAAATATAGAATTTACAAAAAATTAACAAATAGAAAAAACCGCATTTATAAAAATTAACCGATAGTAAATGTGTTAAACAACGCAATCAGCAATATTTATACATAAACAATTACACAATAGCTGGTAAAATAGAAAAAAATTAGAAAAAAAACAATCGCCTATTTAAAGCAATATTTAATTATATAAATATATTAATGGAATTGAAACATTTAATGTTAGCCTAATGTACCTTATTATGAAAATATACGAGTATATTAAAAGTTTATGTACCCTATAGAGAATATTATAACTGAAAGGGTGTTAATTACAAACGAACTCAGTTCGCGTTCTGAATCGACGACTTATTCTTCTTCTTCATCATCATAGTCCCAACCGATCTCGATTATGGGTGGCCATCCAGCGAAGCCTCAACCATATAATGATAGAGCGTCCTGTATCATATGCGGAGTGAAACGTTCTGTGTTTTACCTTGTCCATATTCTAATATCACAAAATCATGTACGTCTTTTCCGTCCAATTTTCCTTTTACCTTCTATTCTACCCGTTAGAATAGTTTTTAACGAGGAAAACAACTTAATTAATAATTTACGGGATGAATAGTAAATAAAATATGCACGAGCAAAATTTTTGATACGTATATCCATCATATGAACGTTTTGAACAATCTGACTATTCGGTTAGTTCGCTCCTCTCATCGAAAAGTTTCTTTACCCAATGCTAAGTTGATATTTACTTTGTTATCCATTAACGTCCGTTTTGATCCAGCTCTCAGTCTACATATAGATACCCTTCTATAATATCCGTCCACGAACTAATACTTTAAATTTTCGAACTAAAATAGTTCTTTCGTTTTATGCGTTTTTGAAAAATACCTCAATTAACATTTTGCCCATCCGCGCGATTTTAAGGATACTCCTCTGACACCACGTCTCAAAATAACGTATTCAAGTATATTCTAATTGAATTTTTTTTTTTAAGTATTTTTGAGTATATATTACTCGTTTTATTAAAACGCTAGGACTTCCAATATCGAGTTCGACCAGCTGCGGCGGCGGTATAGCAACCTCCAGCAACTGTAACGCGTCGTCTTTAATACTGTGTCCGGATATATTGCAATCTAACGATTTATCCTCTTCGGTCGAATCTTTAACGTACGATCCGACAGGTTGCGCGACTGGATCATCGGCTCATCATTTACAACAGGCGGTGCAACAGTTGCAGGCTACTCGTTCGAAGAGAATGCGTACATCGTTCAAACATAACCAACTTAGAACAATGAAGTCTTACTTCAACGTCAATCAGAATCCGGACGCTAAAGATCTAAAACAATTGGCCCAGAAAACGGGCTTATCCAAACGAGTTTTACAAGTGAGTGTCGCATATTTACTAGTGAACTACAATGTTCGTACCTAACTAAAAACTTCTTGTCGTATGTATAAATTTTCACGAGATGTAAAACATTTTAAGCAAATAATTGAATAAAATATAAGTAATTTAATTAAATTCTTACATGTTTTCACCCATATATATATATATATATTATAGACATATACACACACACACATATATATATATTCGTCTTCTTCTTCGTCGTTGTCTGTTTTCAGACGTCGTGCCGTTTCCGTCAGTTGATATGTCGATGATATCCTCGCTGTATGTAGAATGTAGTCATCGAGTCGGTGGTCGTCCTTTATTTCTTTTTCCTTCTACTAATCACTGTATGACCGTCTTTTCCAATCCATTTCGACTTATAACATGGCCGAAAAAACTAAGAGCTCCTCTTTATATATATATATATATATATATATATATATATATATATATACAGTAAAACTTCTTTAATCGTCACTCTATGCAGCTCGCCGGTACAAATGAATTTTCATTGAAAGTTTGCTGTCATCTGACGATACAACAACGGTTAAAGATTTTTTTAGAAATTACAACATTAAGGACGCAATTTTTAATGTTGCCAGTGTGTAAGTCACCTTACAATGTTAAACCCTTATAGAATGAGTGGAATAAACTATGGTTTGAACCTGCACTACCCACTAGCGAAACAACGGAACGGTTAGTGTTGAAGACATCGTGAAGGTTTGCGAAAACGGTCAAGTAACAGATTGATTAGAGTGCGATGAATAAGATGAATGTTTTGAAATTTTGACTGATGAAGATATTGTATCTAACGTTCAGCAATCCAATAATGATAAAATTAGCTACGATGAAGAATCAAAATGCAACCAAAACTCAGCAATCAGTCATTCGGAAGCTGAAATAATGTTAACAAAGTGCATCGATTAGTTTGAAAGACAAGAGGAGACAAACTTTACACAAATCCTACTTCGAAAAAAAAATACGGAACATTGCCAATAAGAAAACTCGAAGAAAGTTAGCGATTTTTGTTTAAGATGTAAAGAATTTCACGTAGGGAGAGTTTTTCTAGGTAATTGTACTTTAACGTTATCCGATTAAACATATTCTTTTTTTTTTTAATTTCTTACCTAAATTATTTGTGTTATAGTTCTATATATATAATTCGTTTGTAATGGAATTTCTGTTACCCGTCTATTCAGTTATTCGTCACAGGCCCGCTCCCGAGGGTGATGGATAAAACAAGTTTTACTGTTTTTTATATATATATATGTATGTATGTTTGTATATGTTTATATACAATTTACATTTTTTTTCTAAATACTATTTATTTTCCGTAAAACGGACGGTAATTCACGACTAAATGATCTAGCGGAAAGATTGAACATCTAACGTTTTACATGGGAGAACTATATTATACTAAAATGACTGATTACGAAGATTATTGAAATGAAAAAAGGTCCACCGGTCACAGATAAGAAAATATGTTAACAATTTTTCGTCCTTCGCTTCCAATCTATAAATGATTAAATATTTATCATCAACTGGATGGTGTGAAGGAGATGATACTTTTTCCCCCCGCGTATCCGGTCGATTTATGTACCAATATTTTTCCAATTATCTATAAATTTTAACGTGTCTTCTCCGAAATCACTATAAAGTTTTGATGGATCAAATGCTCCAATTAATTTATAATTGAATAAATGGTTCGTTCACCACATTGACATTGATCACCTTCTGCCAAACCCCATTTAAATAGATTGTATTTCGTCCGCGCGATACCACTTCGTAATCTATTTAGTGTTCTCCAGGATGAATAATTCAGGTGACAACTGGAAGTGATTCTGATGCCGTTGTTGTCAGCTTTCCACATTTGGAGTCTTTCTGCGTGGTCTGTATTTTTTAGTTCCTTCACGAAAATTATAGATCTGTCACGAAGTAGCTAATTTAGAAAGAATTTATATGATCCTTTCGCGTTTGAGTCTTCTGCTATTTTTCGTAGAATTCTGGTTGGGAGCGGATTATTAAGATTTTTTAGCTCGAATAAATATTTGACAATCGCTCGATGAATTTTTTCGTTTACATATTTCACTTTGAAGTCCTTGGGTAGAGTGTCGTTGGAGACGTACCATCGAGCTCTAGCTAAATACTTTGTTTTGATATATCTGGATAATTTTTACGGTATCTCCCCCCACCCCGTAACACAATAGCATAAAGCTATACTGGATTCAGGATCATCTTATAAGGCAGCAACTTATCTTTTTTTATTATTATTAATTTCGATTCAGGTCAAATAATTCCCGAAGAAAAAAACAATATTCAAACCGAAGTAGAAAAAACTCCTCTTACGACCTGTATGACGAAAGTATTTTAATCGTATTGTAACTTACTAATTTGAGTTACAATACAAACATCTACCGTATTGGGTTTGATACTATCCGACTTTTTATCTTTTACAAAAAATTGAAATTTTTCCTCGGCCATAATCGTTTTCTTTCAAATTCAGAAGTAACTAGGACCATAAACGACCAATATTTTGCCAACCGCGGGAATTTTTTTAAGTTCGTATAGGAAGTGTAAAAAAATTGTTTAAACAAATTTTCGACATTTTATTCTAAATAGTTTCCGCTGCATTGTACACATATGTCCGCAGGTTTTTCTAAATTTCCCGTGGCCTTTAATCATCTTTCGGAATTGAGTTCGATGTTCTCGTCGCAGAATTTTCTTTAATCGCAACAAAACGATTGCCTTTCAATCCCATGTTCAGCTTTCGGAGTAGAAAATAGTCGAATGGACTTAAATCTGACGTAAACTCGGTGTTGATCGCTGAAGTATAAACAGACGCGTTGTTGATAACAAGAAAAAATATCGATCTTTACGCAAGTTCGACCTAACACCGTGCAATTCTTCTACAGAACCGATCTTAATAGAATGTGCTACCTTACTATACTACCGAAAAGAGCGTTTTCGTCCGGTTTTGAAATGCAAGGTCTTCTGCTTCTCTCCTAATCTCCAACCGACTGTCTACCCGTTGGAAACAAATTATACGAACGACACAATCACGAGATATTACAGACTCTCTTTTTTTTTTATTATTTTTTTTTTATTTCGATATTATGACAACCAACACTCATTCAACTTTTGAAAAACGATCCGGTCGACTTGAATCTTGGTAGTGATAGAGGACAAGGTGGAACAAATATACTCCTAAAATTTCATAATATGACGCCAGTACCATTGATTTTATCGCGGAAATTTGGTTATTCATTGGACGCGTCATATATTTTTCCATCTGCGTGGATGAACCGCGAAGTATGTTATATCGGTTTTCTTTTGCCAAGTGCCAAGTTATTCCATCTTCCTATTTTTCGTTATTTCCTCCAGGAATAACTTTTTTACATTTGAAATCTTAACCACGAAGAAAATATCATTCGGTGTAGACGAATTTTTACGGCTTCCGGTCTATTCCACTTTTTTCGTTCATTTTCATAATAGTATATTTATTTAATACTTACAATTTTTTGTTTTTTAATTCCACTATTTCTCTGTCTAAACTGTCTACATATGCACTGTCATAATATATCGTGGAATTAAGTAAATATGACAGCGTAGTGTTTCAGTCGTTTAATCGGATTTCAAATCTTACGAAATCAGACGTATGCTACACTCGTTAACTGTCCCATTTGATATTTGATAACAACTATTACGGGTTATTGGTAATTTTCTCTTTTTTTTGGGGTGGGCGATTCCAAAATGTTTACCATTAAAATTGTAATATAAAAGATTAAATAAATATAAAGTGGTTATATCGCTAAATTCACGAATGAAATTGTATAAACACACATAAACGTGCACATTACGAGTAGCGAGTAGGAAAGACATATTTATAGGGGGAGGAATATTCGATAAGGACGTGATTTGGTTGTATAATGTATTACGGGAAGAAGAAATATAGTGGGAGCATCCAAAAAATATGTGATTACCGTCGGCAATGGCATCTCCAGAATGAGAGCATTCGGACGAGCTAGTAAGTTTCATTTGAAATAATGAAGGAAGACGATTTTTTCCAAACCGTAATCTGCATATGGCGATTATGAATGGACGAATTAGGTTAACTGGCATCTGTATATTGTAGAACCAGGCTAAGCATGGCAGAAATTTTCTGTTCTAGACTGCATTTATAACTTCATTATTCGAAATATAAACAAGGCTAACTGAAAAAATTAAAAAAAAATATTTATAGAAACTTTAGTAAACGCATAAAAATAACTATTCCCTTAACACTGCCTACTAGATAGAAGGTATTTGTTATATGTTTAATCATCACGCTTACATAAATATTTTTAATGATTTTAGTTTATTACATTGTCCAAATTTTCAAATCGATGCCCTCTACATAATAAATATGCCTTATTATGGATTCGTAATAAATTTTATAACGAATGAAGCAAACAAAATTTTAACGTTAATTCGGTAGATTACATCGAGTCCGCGCGCGCTATATTAGTCTAATTTAATAAGTTACGTTTGATAATTCTACACTTTTTTTCAAAGAAGTTTTGCGTAATAACAGCCTGAATGTTTTTAATTATTATAAAATAACAATTTTTGAACATTTTCGGGAATATACTACCTATTCTTTTGTAGGTAACCTTTATTAATTTTATTCGCAGTACTTAGTTCCAAAATTCGTTTTAAGTAGTTGTTTATATCTTATGAATAAAATATTAGTTTTACGTGTACACACACACACACACATAAACACATACATTATATATATATATATATATATATATATATATAATTACAATTTCTCCTTACTTGGTAGGTTAGTAGGCAACATGTAACTAACGTATTTCTTTATAAAAACAAAACCAAATTAAATGAAATCATGTGTAAATCAACATGGAAAGTATATTTGATAGAAATAATTTAATTTATACCCCTCACAAGGTGACGTCAATTACTTCAACGGAAATTAATATTGACGGCAAAAGTATTCACTGGCGAAACCAACTTCGATATTTATAGGTGTCATCCTGGATTCTCGTTTATCCTTTAATAATAGTATTAATTACATAATTGATAATAAAGCAATCCGTATGTACTTTCGACAATCTTTAATTCTGTCGTTAATAAGAAATTATTATATGCTCATATTATTCATCCCAGATTAACCTACGCCTGTCCTGTTTGGCTATCAGTTTCAAACAGTACATTTAAAAAATTACAACTGATACAAAATCACAGTTGCAGAATTATATACTAAATCGTCACAGGTATACAAAAAAAACATCTGTGCCTCGGAGCGCAGGGAAGAAGGGAAACTTAAAGACGTTCTAACTAAATTTGATACAGATTTATTTTTTATATTTTTACACGGGTGTATATATAAACACACACAAACACATATATATATAGTATACAAGAATAAACCTAATAGGTCGACACGCCTAACGCTACAACACGTGATTTGAAAGACGGGTGTTGGTAGAGCGGAACATGTGAACGGGATATATATATATCCGTTTGTTAATTCGGCTCGCTCTTTCGCTCGCTTGCTCGTTTTTCGGGTTAACTCCCCATATATAACTTGCCAATAGAAGTTTCACTTCAAAATTACTGATATACATTCAGAATTAAACATCTTAAACGTATCATATTATCGAAAAAGTTTTATTATGGGTGTACAATACATCAAAATAGATTAATTAATTTCATAGAGAAACTACGATTAAACCTCACCATGCATTATACTCGGTACAAACATCGTTTTTGTCTATGTAAATCATTTATTTTGTGTAGTTAATATAGTATGTATGTACATCTGTATGTGTATGTGTTAAGTGTAACAAACTCTGCTTATAATAATATAAGTTTATTTATACAGCGGCAGCTCTGTTTATTACTACCTTATTACGTTGTTACTGTATATTTCTACCTTTAAAAATGAGATAATTTAAAATCCCATAATTATTTCCCCCCTAATGTTAGCTTCCGAAGTAGAACATGGATAAATTTCGAACCAATTTCATTTCCAAACACAATAGCGCTCCCACTATTAAAAAAAAAAATTATAAGAATTAATAATTTTTGTATAATTTTAGGTGTGGTTTCAAAACGCTAGAGCAAAATGGAGGCGAAATATTATAAGGCAGGACGGCAGTAGTAATCTTGGAAACGGATTACAAGTTCCTGGTTCTCATAACGCTGTAAACGTGATGCTACCGGATAGAACTACGGCTCCTTCCTACACTAATAGTTCCGGTTCTGGAAGAAAACCTAATACATTCAACGACGAAACTCCATTTTCTTCATTATCTTCAGGAACCATCGCTATGGACAGTTTCCGTGATCATCATCATCACTTTCAATCGTCTTTGTACTGAAGGATGCAGATTTGTTTCGCTTAAAAATCTTAATAGTAAAAATAGCAACCGTTCCTGTACTGATTTATTTTAGAAGTGTTGCATAAACACTCATATACATATATTACATATATATAAGTTTTATATATATTTATATATATATATATTACTTGTCGTTCCTGGTAAATTTAAATTTATAATTGTATATTCGTAAAATAGATTTATCCATTTCATAGTAGTATCAACATTTCCATCAGGTATCATCTTCTTTATATATAGGGTGACCCAAAGAAGGTTGACGGTTTTGTTTTTTTTAATAGCGCAGTTGGTAACACTGCTAGAACGCAAAACCGCGTGCTCCACGTTTAGTGTACACATTTTCGTCCAGTTTCAGTTTCTCTGTCATCTTTTTTTTTTTTTTTTTTTTTTTTTTTTGGCCACATACCATTTGGCCACCAAAAGAACAAAAATAGGACACAAATAAATATAACGAATGAATTAACTTAAATTAAAGTAAGAGAGATAATTATAAAATATGAGTATAAGAACAAAAATAAATCATAAATAAATATAACCAATGAATTAGATTAAACTAAAAGAAGAGAAATAACTATAAAATATGAATATAGCAGGAGAGGATAATCATAATAAAATGTATCATATAAAAAGAGGAAAGGAAAAATTACTCCCAAAACAAAAACCAACACTTAAATTAGAATATGATTTATAATAATGAATTTAAATAAAACTATCAAAACATGAACATCCAAACATATCAAGGATAGGATACAGTAAGGAGGAAAAACACCAAGGGAGAATAACTTCTCAAGCAAACCTGTACGTCTCTGTTCAAACCACCCACAGCTGAAGAATAAATGGTTGATATCTTCTCTAAAACTGACGCTACTATGATTGATACAATGGATATAAGAAGGATTTACGCGATTGAAGTTCAACGCTACTCTAGAGTGACCAGAACGTAGCCTACATATGACAGTGATAAATCTGCGGATAGTAGCGATTGGGATACCAGGGGGAAGGTGTTTGAACCAGGGGACCTGGGGAAATTCAGTTTGAACCATACTATAGGTTTTACCTTTGATTGAAGAATTAAGTATACTTTCAATCCAGTCAGTTTTAAAAGTTCTCCTAATCATGTCATAAAGGTCGCTAGAGGAAATATATGGAAAACGAGCTCCAGAATTAATAGCACTTTTCGCCAAAGTGTCAACTCTATCGTTCATGGAGATGCCACAATGACTAGGTATCCATAAAAACTTCAGGTTACCTCCACGTTGAGAGATAATCAAGCATTTTCCCTTAATTTCTAAAACGAAGGGGTGAGATTTATAATTAAAACTACTGTTTTGAATAGCCAAAAGGGCACTAAGGCTATCGGAACAAATAACAAAATTACAGGTACAAGAAAGAAATTTTATAATATATTCACAGGCCTTATCGATCGCTAAAAGCTCCACTGTAAATATGG
Source organism: Coronaproctus castanopsis (assembly GCA_032883995.1). Lineage (NCBI taxonomy): Eukaryota > Metazoa > Arthropoda > Insecta > Hemiptera > Monophlebidae > Coronaproctus > Coronaproctus castanopsis. Next base: position 162,489,905 of record CM065052.1, read on the forward strand.
AGGTCTCCGGAGGTAAAGAAAACTGCTGTATAAATAAATTTGGAATAAGAAACGCAGCACCCACATTCTCAACCCTCGTAACTTAGATCCATCGGTAAAAATCTGTATATATTCGGGATACATTGTTTCGGTGATAAAAAGGAAATGAGCATTAACTAATTCAAGAGGTAAATTAAGCTTAACTAATTTTTGACATGTGTGAATATCTATGTCTATATTAATTAGATTAATGTCGAAGGGAAGGTTAAAATATATAGAGGGAAAAACAGGAATGAGTGCAGGCTTATATGCAATATATCGGGAAACCCGTTTGGCAAGAAGAGGAATTTTGGAGTGAACAAACCTCCAGTTACTGAAAATATATAGGATATTATCTATGAGAGAATAATTTTGAAGATTGCAGTATTTGGATAAGAATTTATCTGTCAGAAAAATTCTTCTAAAATGTAATGGTGGAGTCAAAGTCTCGATTTGGAGACACACCACAGGGCAAGAACGAATGTTGCCTGTAATAAGCCTCAAACCAATGTTCTGAAGACAATCCAGTTTTTTGAGGAGAGAGGGGGCAGCTGATCCATAGAATATTGAGCCATAATCTAGTCTAGATCTTATGAAGGATCTGAATAACAAACTTAAAGTGACGGGATCACCTCCCCACCAAGAGTTACTAATAGCTTTCAGAGGATTGTAGTTCATCATGAGTTGAGTCGATAGAGCGGTTATGTGAGACTTCCAGGATAATCTGGAATCGAGATATAAACCCAAATATTTGACTTTTTTAACAAATGTGTCATCTTATATGTTATTTACGTCTACAAAATATCATATATGTTATACATATATACTGATATATACGAGTATATGTAACAGTATACTGAAATTACTGTACTATTGCGCAATGAAAATAGTTATTTTTTTTTTAGAACAAAATTCTGAGACAAGTATACAATGGACTTGTCAGATAACTTACCAAACTTGCAAAGAGTTTCCAGCAGTAGCAGTTTTATTATTTTAATGATCTTATGGGATTTTCATATATATATATATATATATATATATATATATATATATATATATATATATATATATATATATAAGAAAAGTTAACTTACCAAACTTGCAAAGAGTTTCCAGTCCAGCAGTAGCAGTTTTATTATTTTAATGATCTTATGGGCTTTTCATATATATATATATACATAAGAAAAGTTTTATCGAATCGAAAGTTGGCAGGAAAAATTGTCTTCAATCTGTTACTGACTAATTAGATGTATAGATGAGTTGGCTAGTGATATTTTTTATTATCCTCCCCGATGGCATTCGAACTTAAGTTGTGCAAGCAAAACGCTGAGGCATTACCGTTACGCCACGAACGTCTAGTTATTTTTAATATTGTTGTTTTGGCGATATATAATGAAAATATGTTTGAAAAAAAAAAAAATGTTATTACTTCCTAAGACGGGCAATACCGGGTGATCAAGAAAAGTACTGCATAAAGTACATCGTGGTAAAGATGTCGAAAATGAAGCAGAGTGACCATGACCTAGTTATAAACATCAAGATTTCCGCATGAAAAAGGAACATTAAAATAAGTAGTAAACAATTATAAATAAAAAAAAATTAAGAACGACGAAATATAACGGATATGTGACGACAATAACTGAGAAGGACTAATAAACGGCAAAAGAACAAGAGGAAGACAACGACGAGAATCCATCATCCAGATAAGAAAGGATAGAAGACCAAGTATTGAAAGAAAAGGCGTGGAGCAAATCGAAAGATTGAGAAATACGAAAAGATTACTTTCTAAATTGCGACCATCCGCTTAAACACTTTGACGCAATTTTTTTATTTTTTATTGACAACACCGATCCTTTGAATTTCATACATCTGTATATGTAAGAAAATAGAATATATATATATATATATATGTGTGTGTGTATATCGATTATGTATGACGAACTACGAATATTCATATTGTAACAGACGCGTTCTTAATAATAAGCAAACAAATAATTAATAATAATAGCATTATCGTAGTAATAAGAATTTTACTATTTTAGTGCATAGCGATAGATAAATGGTAGTAATTAAATTATTTACAGAGAAATTAAATATTACTACAACTCTAGTCATGACCAAAATATGTCCTTTGATTTTCGTAATGATACTTATAAATAAAATTTTAAATAAAATATGAAACTGAACGTTTATTCCAACACATTATGCATATAATTCATCGTTGTCGTGTTGTTCGTGACTAGCCAATTATGCGTCAAGACGGGCTAGCGTTCAAGGTACTAATGATGTGCAACGCGAGTACGAGCTTCTCCGTTATAATTAGGAGTTACGATGAAAAATTTTAAACCGCGAGTTGGAATCGAATTTCGATCAACGGGTTAACAGTCGAACGCTATAGCCACTTTATCACCGTCACCTTTGAATCGTGTATCCGTAGAAGGGGTATCGTGACATAAAAACGTTGTCACCATTTTTACAGAAATTTACGCCGTCTTTATTGTGCGCTTCATGGACCCATTCACTGAAGCATTACACAATAAATTCTTAAATTCCATCCGATCATCTTAGAAAAACTCGACCACGGCCCTTTTTCCACACGGTTTTCCCGCGACTGAAAATACTTACGTGTAATTATGACAAGGAATTTTAATTGTGTTAAGTGGAATAAATTATGGGAATGCCTACACAATCTTGGATCCCCTG